>BNCP01000079.1:0-407005 GCA_019650235.1 Volvox reticuliferus | reverse complement strand
GCTGCCTGTCGGGCCAGCGAGCTAGGCATGGTGAGGAGTGGCCAAGGGGAAAGAGCGAGCGAGGGAGTGATGATGGCGACATGCGTGCAGACAGCAGGCAGCAGGCAGCAGGCAGCAGGGGAAGTAAGCAAGGGGATGCAAAGCGGATGGAATGATGAGATGGGCTAAGCTGGGGCTTGGCTGCATGTGTGGATGGGCTTTATTGACGGTGTGTATGTGTGTATCATACAATGTGTACGCATATGCAGGCGGATATTTGGCCTACCAACCAACCTAGCTACCATACGTACCGTGCGTGGCATGCGTGCGTGCATGTCGTCGGAGGTAGAGCTACGTACCTACCCTATGTATGAGCTGAGCTACTCACGCACTCCCCGTCCCTGGCTGGCCATGCATACCTGTGGCACATGCCACACGCATGCTGGCATGTCCGATGACGAGAGTGTCATGTGGGATGAAGTTCGTGCGTCCAGAAGGTCGAACGAAGAAGGCATTATAGAGGGTTTGGAGTCGGAGGGCGTCGATCCCCCTACCTCCCGCATGTTTGAGACTGTGGCGCCTCACAGCTTCGCATGCTAAGCGGGCGCTCTGCCATTTGAGCTACGACCCCATTCCTCCTCGCGCTCGATGACAGTTTCGAACTGTCGACCTTACGGTTAACAGCCGTACGCTCTACCGACTAGCTAACCGAGCCCAACTCGGGATGTTCAAGCGATGCCCCCCCGCAGACCGAACCACAACACTTAGGACGTGCATCTGATCCTGAGGATGCCAAGGAGCAAACCCTGAGCGAGGCAAGCCATCCACGCACGCACGGCAATGTCATCCTACTACTGCCTGCCGTGAAAACTGCACGCTGCTGAGCAACCATACATGCACGTGGTAACCACACCGAACATCGGGTCAGTACTTACTTGCTTGATCGTATCTATACAGGCAGCAGGCCACACACATGCAAGCAAGCAACGGAGATCCGTGCATGTCCGCCTGTGTGGTGGCAACGGCGGTGAATGAAGGAAGCTACTATACTAGCTAATAATGAATGATGATAAAGACCCCTGCCTCTTTGTCTGCCCTGCTGCCTGTCGGGCCAGCGAGCTAGGCATGGTGAGGATGGCCAAGGGGAAAGAGCGAGCGAGGGAGGTGATGATGGCGACATGCGTGCAGACAGCAGGCAGCAGGCAGCAGGCAGCAGGGATGAAGTAAGCAAGGGGATGCAAAGCGGATGGAATGATGAGATGGGCTAAGCTGGGCTTGGCTGCATTGTGGATGGCTTTATTTGACGGTGTGTATGTGTGTATCATACAATGTGTACGCATATGCAGGCGGTATTTGGCCTACCAACCAACCTAGCTACGCATACGTACCGTGCGTGCATGCGTGCGTGCATGTCGTCGGAGGTATGAGCTACGTACCTACCCTATGTATGAGCTGAGCTACTCACGCACTCCCCGTCCTGGCTGGCCATGCATACATGGTGGCACATGCCACACGCATGCTGGCATGTCCGATGACGAGAGTGTCATGTGGGATGAAGTTCGTTGCGTCCAGAAGGTCGAACGAAGAAGGCATTATAGAGGGTTTGGAGTCGGAGGGCGTCGATCCCCCTACCTCCCGCATGTTTGAGACTGTGGCGCTCCTCACAGCTTCGCATGCTAAGCGTGCGCTCTGCCATTTGAGCTACGACCCCATTCTCTCCTCGCGCTCGATGACAGGTTCGAACTGTCGACCTTACGGTTAACAGCCGTACGCTCTACCGACTGAGCTAAACGAGCCCAACTCGGGACTGTTCAAGCGATGCCCCCCCCGCAGACCGAACCACAACACTTATTACGTGCATCTTATCCTGAGGATGCCAAGGAGCAAACCCTGAGCGAGCAAGCCATCCACGGCACGCACGCAATGTCATCCTACTACCTGCCTGCCGTGAAAACTGCACGCTGCTGAGCAACCATACATGCACGTGGTACCACACAACCGAACATCGGGTCAGTACTTACTTGCTTGATCGTATCTAGATCAGGCAGCAGGCCACACAACATGCAAGCAAGCAACGGAGATCCGTGCATGTCCGCCTGTGTGTGGCAACGGCGGTGAATGAAGGAAGCTACTATACTAGCTAATAATGAATGATGATAAAGACCCTGCCTCTTGTCTGCCCTGCTGCCTGTCGGGCCAGCGAGCTAGGCATGGTGAGGAGTGGCCAAGGGGAAAGAGCGAGCGAGGGAGGTGATGATGGCGACATGCGTGCAGACAGCAGGCAGCAGGCAGCAGGCAGCAGGGGATGAAGTAAGCAAGGGGATGCAAAGCGGATGGAATGATGAGATTGGCTAAGCTGGGCTTGGCTGCATGTGTGGATGGGCTTTATTTGACGGTGTGTAGTTGTGTATCATACAATGTGTACGCATATGCAGGCGGATATTTGGCCTACCAACCAACCTAGCTACGCATACGTACCGTGCGTGGCATGCGTGCGTGCATGTCGTCGGAGGTATGAGCTACGTACCTACCCTATGTATGAGCTGAGCTACTCACGCACTCCCCGTCCCTGGCTGGCCATGCATACATGGTGGCACATGCCACACGCATGCTGGCATGTCCGATGACGAGAGTGTCATGTGGGATGAAGTTCGTGCGTCCAGAAGGTCGAACGAAGAAGGCATTATAGAGGGTTTTGGAGTCGGAGGGCGTCGATCCCCCTACCTCCCGCATGTTTGAGACTGTGGCGCTCCTCACAGCTTCGCATGCTAAGCGGGCGCTCTGCCATTTGAGCTACGACCCCATTCTCTCCTCGCGCTCGATGACAGGTTCGAACTGTCGACCTTACGGTTACAACAGCCGTACGCTCTACCGACTGAGCTAACCGAGCCCAACTCGGGACTGTTCAGCGATGCCCCCCCGCAGACCGAACCACAACACTTAGGACGTGCATCTGATCCTGAGGATGCCAAGGAGCAAACCCTGAGCGAGGCAAGCCATCCACGCACGCACGGCAATGTCATCCTACTACCTGCCTGCCTTGAAAACTGCACGCTGCTGAGCAACCATACATGCACGTGGTAACCACACCGAACATCGGGTCAGTACTTACTTGCTTGATCGTATCTATATCAGGCAGCAGGCCACACAACATGCAAGCAAGCAACGGAGATCCGTGCATGTCCGCCTGTGTGGTGGCAACGGCGGTGAATGAAGGAAGCTACTATACTAGCTAATAATGAATGATGATAAAGACCCCTGCCTCTTGTCTGCCCTGCTGCCTGTCGGGCCAGCGAGCTAGGCATGGTGAGGAGTGGCCAAGGGGAAAGAGCGAGCGAGGGAGGTGATGATGGCGACATGCGTGCAGACAGCAGGCAGCAGGCAGCAGGCAGCAGGGGATGAAGTAAGCAAGGGGATGCAAAGCGGATGGAATGATGAGATGGGCTAAGCTGGGCTTGGCTGCATGTGTGGATGGGCTTTATTTGACGGTGTGTATGTGTGTATCATACAATGTGTACGCATATGCAGGCGGATATTTGGCCTACCAACCAACCTAGCTACGCATACGTACCGTGCGTGGCATGCGTGCGTGCATGTCGTCGGAGGTATGAGCTACGTACCTACCCTATGTATGAGCTGAGCTACTCACGCACTCCCCGTCCCTGGCTGGCCATGCATACATGGTGGCACATGCCACACGCATGCTGGCATGTCCGATGACGAGAGTGTCATGTGGGATGAAGTTCGTGCGTCCAGAAGGTCGAACGAAGAAGGCATTATAGAGGGTTTGGAGTCGGAGGGCGTCGATCCCCCTACCTCCCGCATGTTTGAGACTGTGGCGCTCCTCACAGCTTCGCATGCTAAGCGGGCGCTCTGCCATTTGAGCTACGACCCCATTCTCTCCTCGCGCTCGATGACAGGTTCGAACTGTCGACCTTACGGTTAACAGCCGTACGCTCTACCGACTGAGCTAACCGAGCCCAACTCGGGACTGTTCAAGCGATGCCCCCCCGCAGACCGAACCACAACACTTAGGACGTGCATCTGATCCTGAGGATGCCAAGGAGCAAACCCTGAGCGAGGCAAGCCATCCACGCACGCACGGCAATGTCATCCTACTACCTGCCTGCCGTGAAAACTGCACGCTGCTGAGCAACCATACATGCACGTGGTAACCACACCGAACATCGGGTCAGTACTTACTTGCTTGATCGTATCTATATCAGGCAGCAGGCCACACAACATGCAAGCAAGCAACGGAGATCCGTGCATGTCCGCCTGTGTGGTGGCAACGGCGGTGAATGAAGGAAGCTACTATACTAGCTAATAATGAATGATGATAAAGACCCCTGCCTCTTGTCTGCCCTGCTGCCTGTCGGGCCAGCGAGCTAGGCATGGTGAGGAGTGGCCAAGGGGAAAGAGCGAGCGAGGGAGGTGATGATGGCGACATGCGTGCAGACAGCAGGCAGCAGGCAGCAGGCAGCAGGGGATGAAGTAAGCAAGGGGATGCAAAGCGGATGGAATGATGAGATGGGCTAAGCTGGGCTTGGCTGCATGTGTGGATGGGCTTTATTTGACGGTGTGTATGTGTGTATCATACAATGTGTACGCATATGCAGGCGGATATTTGGCCTACCAACCAACCTAGCTACGCATACGTACCGTGCGTGGCATGCGTGCGTGCATGTCGTCGGAGGTATGAGCTACGTACCTACCCTATGTATGAGCTGAGCTACTCACGCACTCCCCGTCCCTGGCTGGCCATGCATACATGGTGGCACATGCCACACGCATGCTGGCATGTCCGATGACGAGAGTGTCATGTGGGATGAAGTTCGTGCGTCCAGAAGGTCGAACGAAGAAGGCATTATAGAGGGTTTGGAGTCGGAGGGCGTCGATCCCCCTACCTCCCGCATGTTTGAGACTGTGGCGCTCCTCACAGCTTCGCATGCTAAGCGGGCGCTCTGCCATTTGAGCTACGACCCCATTCTCTCCTCGCGCTCGATGACAGGTTCGAACTGTCGACCTTACGGTTAACAGCCGTACGCTCTACCGACTGAGCTAACCGAGCCCAACTCGGGACTGTTCAAGCGATGCCCCCCCGCAGACCGAACCACAACACTTAGGACGTGCATCTGATCCTGAGGATGCCAAGGAGCAAACCCTGAGCGAGGCAAGCCATCCACGCACGCACGGCAATGTCATCCTACTACCTGCCTGCCGTGAAAACTGCACGCTGCTGAGCAACCATACATGCACGTGGTAACCACACCGAACATCGGGTCAGTACTTACTTGCTTGATCGTATCTATATCAGGCAGCAGGCCACACAACATGCAAGCAAGCAACGGAGATCCGTGCATGTCCGCCTGTGTGGTGGCAACGGCGGTGAATGAAGGAAGCTACTATACTAGCTAATAATGAATGATGATAAAGACCCCTGCCTCTTGTCTGCCCTGCTGCCTGTCGGGCCAGCGAGCTAGGCATGGTGAGGAGTGGCCAAGGGGAAAGAGCGAGCGAGGGAGGTGATGATGGCGACATGCGTGCAGACAGCAGGCAGCAGGCAGCAGGCAGCAGGGGATGAAGTAAGCAAGGGGATGCAAAGCGGATGGAATGATGAGATGGGCTAAGCTGGGCTTGGCTGCATGTGTGGATGGGCTTTATTTGACGGTGTGTATGTGTGTATCATACAATGTGTACGCATATGCAGGCGGATATTTGGCCTACCAACCAACCTAGCTACGCATACGTACCGTGCGTGGCATGCGTGCGTGCATGTCGTCGGAGGTATGAGCTACGTACCTACCCTATGTATGAGCTGAGCTACTCACGCACTCCCCGTCCCTGGCTGGCCATGCATACATGGTGGCACATGCCACACGCATGCTGGCATGTCCGATGACGAGAGTGTCATGTGGGATGAAGTTCGTGCGTCCAGAAGGTCGAACGAAGAAGGCATTATAGAGGGTTTGGAGTCGGAGGGCGTCGATCCCCCTACCTCCCGCATGTTTGAGACTGTGGCGCTCCTCACAGCTTCGCATGCTAAGCGGGCGCTCTGCCATTTGAGCTACGACCCCATTCTCTCCTCGCGCTCGATGACAGGTTCGAACTGTCGACCTTACGGTTAACAGCCGTACGCTCTACCGACTGAGCTAACCGAGCCCAACTCGGGACTGTTCAAGCGATGCCCCCCCGCAGACCGAACCACAACACTTAGGACGTGCATCTGATCCTGAGGATGCCAAGGAGCAAACCCTGAGCGAGGCAAGCCATCCACGCACGCACGGCAATGTCATCCTACTACCTGCCTGCCGTGAAAACTGCACGCTGCTGAGCAACCATACATGCACGTGGTAACCACACCGAACATCGGGTCAGTACTTACTTGCTTGATCGTATCTATATCAGGCAGCAGGCCACACAACATGCAAGCAAGCAACGGAGATCCGTGCATGTCCGCCTGTGTGGTGGCAACGGCGGTGAATGAAGGAAGCTACTATACTAGCTAATAATGAATGATGATAAAGACCCCTGCCTCTTGTCTGCCCTGCTGCCTGTCGGGCCAGCGAGCTAGGCATGGTGAGGAGTGGCCAAGGGGAAAGAGCGAGCGAGGGAGGTGATGATGGCGACATGCGTGCAGACAGCAGGCAGCAGGCAGCAGGCAGCAGGGGATGAAGTAAGCAAGGGGATGCAAAGCGGATGGAATGATGAGATGGGCTAAGCTGGGCTTGGCTGCATGTGTGGATGGGCTTTATTTGACGGTGTGTATGTGTGTATCATACAATGTGTACGCATATGCAGGCGGATATTTGGCCTACCAACCAACCTAGCTACGCATACGTACCGTGCGTGGCATGCGTGCGTGCATGTCGTCGGAGGTATGAGCTACGTACCTACCCTATGTATGAGCTGAGCTACTCACGCACTCCCCGTCCCTGGCTGGCCATGCATACATGGTGGCACATGCCACACGCATGCTGGCATGTCCGATGACGAGAGTGTCATGTGGGATGAAGTTCGTGCGTCCAGAAGGTCGAACGAAGAAGGCATTATAGAGGGTTTGGAGTCGGAGGGCGTCGATCCCCCTACCTCCCGCATGTTTGAGACTGTGGCGCTCCTCACAGCTTCGCATGCTAAGCGGGCGCTCTGCCATTTGAGCTACGACCCCATTCTCTCCTCGCGCTCGATGACAGGTTCGAACTGTCGACCTTACGGTTAACAGCCGTACGCTCTACCGACTGAGCTAACCGAGCCCAACTCGGGACTGTTCAAGCGATGCCCCCCCGCAGACCGAACCACAACACTTAGGACGTGCATCTGATCCTGAGGATGCCAAGGAGCAAACCCTGAGCGAGGCAAGCCATCCACGCACGCACGGCAATGTCATCCTACTACCTGCCTGCCGTGAAAACTGCACGCTGCTGAGCAACCATACATGCACGTGGTAACCACACCGAACATCGGGTCAGTACTTACTTGCTTGATCGTATCTATATCAGGCAGCAGGCCACACAACATGCAAGCAAGCAACGGAGATCCGTGCATGTCCGCCTGTGTGGTGGCAACGGCGGTGAATGAAGGAAGCTACTATACTAGCTAATAATGAATGATGATAAAGACCCCTGCCTCTTGTCTGCCCTGCTGCCTGTCGGGCCAGCGAGCTAGGCATGGTGAGGAGTGGCCAAGGGGAAAGAGCGAGCGAGGGAGGTGATGATGGCGACATGCGTGCAGACAGCAGGCAGCAGGCAGCAGGCAGCAGGGGATGAAGTAAGCAAGGGGATGCAAAGCGGATGGAATGATGAGATGGGCTAAGCTGGGCTTGGCTGCATGTGTGGATGGGCTTTATTTGACGGTGTGTATGTGTGTATCATACAATGTGTACGCATATGCAGGCGGATATTTGGCCTACCAACCAACCTAGCTACGCATACGTACCGTGCGTGGCATGCGTGCGTGCATGTCGTCGGAGGTATGAGCTACGTACCTACCCTATGTATGAGCTGAGCTACTCACGCACTCCCCGTCCCTGGCTGGCCATGCATACATGGTGGCACATGCCACACGCATGCTGGCATGTCCGATGACGAGAGTGTCATGTGGGATGAAGTTCGTGCGTCCAGAAGGTCGAACGAAGAAGGCATTATAGAGGGTTTGGAGTCGGAGGGCGTCGATCCCCCTACCTCCCGCATGTTTGAGACTGTGGCGCTCCTCACAGCTTCGCATGCTAAGCGGGCGCTCTGCCATTTGAGCTACGACCCCATTCTCTCCTCGCGCTCGATGACAGGTTCGAACTGTCGACCTTACGGTTAACAGCCGTACGCTCTACCGACTGAGCTAACCGAGCCCAACTCGGGACTGTTCAAGCGATGCCCCCCCGCAGACCGAACCACAACACTTAGGACGTGCATCTGATCCTGAGGATGCCAAGGAGCAAACCCTGAGCGAGGCAAGCCATCCACGCACGCACGGCAATGTCATCCTACTACCTGCCTGCCGTGAAAACTGCACGCTGCTGAGCAACCATACATGCACGTGGTAACCACACCGAACATCGGGTCAGTACTTACTTGCTTGATCGTATCTATATCAGGCAGCAGGCCACACAACATGCAAGCAAGCAACGGAGATCCGTGCATGTCCGCCTGTGTGGTGGCAACGGCGGTGAATGAAGGAAGCTACTATACTAGCTAATAATGAATGATGATAAAGACCCCTGCCTCTTGTCTGCCCTGCTGCCTGTCGGGCCAGCGAGCTAGGCATGGTGAGGAGTGGCCAAGGGGAAAGAGCGAGCGAGGGAGGTGATGATGGCGACATGCGTGCAGACAGCAGGCAGCAGGCAGCAGGCAGCAGGGGATGAAGTAAGCAAGGGGATGCAAAGCGGATGGAATGATGAGATGGGCTAAGCTGGGCTTGGCTGCATGTGTGGATGGGCTTTATTTGACGGTGTGTATGTGTGTATCATACAATGTGTACGCATATGCAGGCGGATATTTGGCCTACCAACCAACCTAGCTACGCATACGTACCGTGCGTGGCATGCGTGCGTGCATGTCGTCGGAGGTATGAGCTACGTACCTACCCTATGTATGAGCTGAGCTACTCACGCACTCCCCGTCCCTGGCTGGCCATGCATACATGGTGGCACATGCCACACGCATGCTGGCATGTCCGATGACGAGAGTGTCATGTGGGATGAAGTTCGTGCGTCCAGAAGGTCGAACGAAGAAGGCATTATAGAGGGTTTGGAGTCGGAGGGCGTCGATCCCCCTACCTCCCGCATGTTTGAGACTGTGGCGCTCCTCACAGCTTCGCATGCTAAGCGGGCGCTCTGCCATTTGAGCTACGACCCCATTCTCTCCTCGCGCTCGATGACAGGTTCGAACTGTCGACCTTACGGTTAACAGCCGTACGCTCTACCGACTGAGCTAACCGAGCCCAACTCGGGACTGTTCAAGCGATGCCCCCCCGCAGACCGAACCACAACACTTAGGACGTGCATCTGATCCTGAGGATGCCAAGGAGCAAACCCTGAGCGAGGCAAGCCATCCACGCACGCACGGCAATGTCATCCTACTACCTGCCTGCCGTGAAAACTGCACGCTGCTGAGCAACCATACATGCACGTGGTAACCACACCGAACATCGGGTCAGTACTTACTTGCTTGATCGTATCTATATCAGGCAGCAGGCCACACAACATGCAAGCAAGCAACGGAGATCCGTGCATGTCCGCCTGTGTGGTGGCAACGGCGGTGAATGAAGGAAGCTACTATACTAGCTAATAATGAATGATGATAAAGACCCCTGCCTCTTGTCTGCCCTGCTGCCTGTCGGGCCAGCGAGCTAGGCATGGTGAGGAGTGGCCAAGGGGAAAGAGCGAGCGAGGGAGGTGATGATGGCGACATGCGTGCAGACAGCAGGCAGCAGGCAGCAGGCAGCAGGGGATGAAGTAAGCAAGGGGATGCAAAGCGGATGGAATGATGAGATGGGCTAAGCTGGGCTTGGCTGCATGTGTGGATGGGCTTTATTTGACGGTGTGTATGTGTGTATCATACAATGTGTACGCATATGCAGGCGGATATTTGGCCTACCAACCAACCTAGCTACGCATACGTACCGTGCGTGGCATGCGTGCGTGCATGTCGTCGGAGGTATGAGCTACGTACCTACCCTATGTATGAGCTGAGCTACTCACGCACTCCCCGTCCCTGGCTGGCCATGCATACATGGTGGCACATGCCACACGCATGCTGGCATGTCCGATGACGAGAGTGTCATGTGGGATGAAGTTCGTGCGTCCAGAAGGTCGAACGAAGAAGGCATTATAGAGGGTTTGGAGTCGGAGGGCGTCGATCCCCCTACCTCCCGCATGTTTGAGACTGTGGCGCTCCTCACAGCTTCGCATGCTAAGCGGGCGCTCTGCCATTTGAGCTACGACCCCATTCTCTCCTCGCGCTCGATGACAGGTTCGAACTGTCGACCTTACGGTTAACAGCCGTACGCTCTACCGACTGAGCTAACCGAGCCCAACTCGGGACTGTTCAAGCGATGCCCCCCCGCAGACCGAACCACAACACTTAGGACGTGCATCTGATCCTGAGGATGCCAAGGAGCAAACCCTGAGCGAGGCAAGCCATCCACGCACGCACGGCAATGTCATCCTACTACCTGCCTGCCGTGAAAACTGCACGCTGCTGAGCAACCATACATGCACGTGGTAACCACACCGAACATCGGGTCAGTACTTACTTGCTTGATCGTATCTATATCAGGCAGCAGGCCACACAACATGCAAGCAAGCAACGGAGATCCGTGCATGTCCGCCTGTGTGGTGGCAACGGCGGTGAATGAAGGAAGCTACTATACTAGCTAATAATGAATGATGATAAAGACCCCTGCCTCTTGTCTGCCCTGCTGCCTGTCGGGCCAGCGAGCTAGGCATGGTGAGGAGTGGCCAAGGGGAAAGAGCGAGCGAGGGAGGTGATGATGGCGACATGCGTGCAGACAGCAGGCAGCAGGCAGCAGGCAGCAGGGGATGAAGTAAGCAAGGGGATGCAAAGCGGATGGAATGATGAGATGGGCTAAGCTGGGCTTGGCTGCATGTGTGGATGGGCTTTATTTGACGGTGTGTATGTGTGTATCATACAATGTGTACGCATATGCAGGCGGATATTTGGCCTACCAACCAACCTAGCTACGCATACGTACCGTGCGTGGCATGCGTGCGTGCATGTCGTCGGAGGTATGAGCTACGTACCTACCCTATGTATGAGCTGAGCTACTCACGCACTCCCCGTCCCTGGCTGGCCATGCATACATGGTGGCACATGCCACACGCATGCTGGCATGTCCGATGACGAGAGTGTCATGTGGGATGAAGTTCGTGCGTCCAGAAGGTCGAACGAAGAAGGCATTATAGAGGGTTTGGAGTCGGAGGGCGTCGATCCCCCTACCTCCCGCATGTTTGAGACTGTGGCGCTCCTCACAGCTTCGCATGCTAAGCGGGCGCTCTGCCATTTGAGCTACGACCCCATTCTCTCCTCGCGCTCGATGACAGGTTCGAACTGTCGACCTTACGGTTAACAGCCGTACGCTCTACCGACTGAGCTAACCGAGCCCAACTCGGGACTGTTCAAGCGATGCCCCCCCGCAGACCGAACCACAACACTTAGGACGTGCATCTGATCCTGAGGATGCCAAGGAGCAAACCCTGAGCGAGGCAAGCCATCCACGCACGCACGGCAATGTCATCCTACTACCTGCCTGCCGTGAAAACTGCACGCTGCTGAGCAACCATACATGCACGTGGTAACCACACCGAACATCGGGTCAGTACTTACTTGCTTGATCGTATCTATATCAGGCAGCAGGCCACACAACATGCAAGCAAGCAACGGAGATCCGTGCATGTCCGCCTGTGTGGTGGCAACGGCGGTGAATGAAGGAAGCTACTATACTAGCTAATAATGAATGATGATAAAGACCCCTGCCTCTTGTCTGCCCTGCTGCCTGTCGGGCCAGCGAGCTAGGCATGGTGAGGAGTGGCCAAGGGGAAAGAGCGAGCGAGGGAGGTGATGATGGCGACATGCGTGCAGACAGCAGGCAGCAGGCAGCAGGCAGCAGGGGATGAAGTAAGCAAGGGGATGCAAAGCGGATGGAATGATGAGATGGGCTAAGCTGGGCTTGGCTGCATGTGTGGATGGGCTTTATTTGACGGTGTGTATGTGTGTATCATACAATGTGTACGCATATGCAGGCGGATATTTGGCCTACCAACCAACCTAGCTACGCATACGTACCGTGCGTGGCATGCGTGCGTGCATGTCGTCGGAGGTATGAGCTACGTACCTACCCTATGTATGAGCTGAGCTACTCACGCACTCCCCGTCCCTGGCTGGCCATGCATACATGGTGGCACATGCCACACGCATGCTGGCATGTCCGATGACGAGAGTGTCATGTGGGATGAAGTTCGTGCGTCCAGAAGGTCGAACGAAGAAGGCATTATAGAGGGTTTGGAGTCGGAGGGCGTCGATCCCCCTACCTCCCGCATGTTTGAGACTGTGGCGCTCCTCACAGCTTCGCATGCTAAGCGGGCGCTCTGCCATTTGAGCTACGACCCCATTCTCTCCTCGCGCTCGATGACAGGTTCGAACTGTCGACCTTACGGTTAACAGCCGTACGCTCTACCGACTGAGCTAACCGAGCCCAACTCGGGACTGTTCAAGCGATGCCCCCCCGCAGACCGAACCACAACACTTAGGACGTGCATCTGATCCTGAGGATGCCAAGGAGCAAACCCTGAGCGAGGCAAGCCATCCACGCACGCACGGCAATGTCATCCTACTACCTGCCTGCCGTGAAAACTGCACGCTGCTGAGCAACCATACATGCACGTGGTAACCACACCGAACATCGGGTCAGTACTTACTTGCTTGATCGTATCTATATCAGGCAGCAGGCCACACAACATGCAAGCAAGCAACGGAGATCCGTGCATGTCCGCCTGTGTGGTGGCAACGGCGGTGAATGAAGGAAGCTACTATACTAGCTAATAATGAATGATGATAAAGACCCCTGCCTCTTGTCTGCCCTGCTGCCTGTCGGGCCAGCGAGCTAGGCATGGTGAGGAGTGGCCAAGGGGAAAGAGCGAGCGAGGGAGGTGATGATGGCGACATGCGTGCAGACAGCAGGCAGCAGGCAGCAGGCAGCAGGGGATGAAGTAAGCAAGGGGATGCAAAGCGGATGGAATGATGAGATGGGCTAAGCTGGGCTTGGCTGCATGTGTGGATGGGCTTTATTTGACGGTGTGTATGTGTGTATCATACAATGTGTACGCATATGCAGGCGGATATTTGGCCTACCAACCAACCTAGCTACGCATACGTACCGTGCGTGGCATGCGTGCGTGCATGTCGTCGGAGGTATGAGCTACGTACCTACCCTATGTATGAGCTGAGCTACTCACGCACTCCCCGTCCCTGGCTGGCCATGCATACATGGTGGCACATGCCACACGCATGCTGGCATGTCCGATGACGAGAGTGTCATGTGGGATGAAGTTCGTGCGTCCAGAAGGTCGAACGAAGAAGGCATTATAGAGGGTTTGGAGTCGGAGGGCGTCGATCCCCCTACCTCCCGCATGTTTGAGACTGTGGCGCTCCTCACAGCTTCGCATGCTAAGCGGGCGCTCTGCCATTTGAGCTACGACCCCATTCTCTCCTCGCGCTCGATGACAGGTTCGAACTGTCGACCTTACGGTTAACAGCCGTACGCTCTACCGACTGAGCTAACCGAGCCCAACTCGGGACTGTTCAAGCGATGCCCCCCCGCAGACCGAACCACAACACTTAGGACGTGCATCTGATCCTGAGGATGCCAAGGAGCAAACCCTGAGCGAGGCAAGCCATCCACGCACGCACGGCAATGTCATCCTACTACCTGCCTGCCGTGAAAACTGCACGCTGCTGAGCAACCATACATGCACGTGGTAACCACACCGAACATCGGGTCAGTACTTACTTGCTTGATCGTATCTATATCAGGCAGCAGGCCACACAACATGCAAGCAAGCAACGGAGATCCGTGCATGTCCGCCTGTGTGGTGGCAACGGCGGTGAATGAAGGAAGCTACTATACTAGCTAATAATGAATGATGATAAAGACCCCTGCCTCTTGTCTGCCCTGCTGCCTGTCGGGCCAGCGAGCTAGGCATGGTGAGGAGTGGCCAAGGGGAAAGAGCGAGCGAGGGAGGTGATGATGGCGACATGCGTGCAGACAGCAGGCAGCAGGCAGCAGGCAGCAGGGGATGAAGTAAGCAAGGGGATGCAAAGCGGATGGAATGATGAGATGGGCTAAGCTGGGCTTGGCTGCATGTGTGGATGGGCTTTATTTGACGGTGTGTATGTGTGTATCATACAATGTGTACGCATATGCAGGCGGATATTTGGCCTACCAACCAACCTAGCTACGCATACGTACCGTGCGTGGCATGCGTGCGTGCATGTCGTCGGAGGTATGAGCTACGTACCTACCCTATGTATGAGCTGAGCTACTCACGCACTCCCCGTCCCTGGCTGGCCATGCATACATGGTGGCACATGCCACACGCATGCTGGCATGTCCGATGACGAGAGTGTCATGTGGGATGAAGTTCGTGCGTCCAGAAGGTCGAACGAAGAAGGCATTATAGAGGGTTTGGAGTCGGAGGGCGTCGATCCCCCTACCTCCCGCATGTTTGAGACTGTGGCGCTCCTCACAGCTTCGCATGCTAAGCGGGCGCTCTGCCATTTGAGCTACGACCCCATTCTCTCCTCGCGCTCGATGACAGGTTCGAACTGTCGACCTTACGGTTAACAGCCGTACGCTCTACCGACTGAGCTAACCGAGCCCAACTCGGGACTGTTCAAGCGATGCCCCCCCGCAGACCGAACCACAACACTTAGGACGTGCATCTGATCCTGAGGATGCCAAGGAGCAAACCCTGAGCGAGGCAAGCCATCCACGCACGCACGGCAATGTCATCCTACTACCTGCCTGCCGTGAAAACTGCACGCTGCTGAGCAACCATACATGCACGTGGTAACCACACCGAACATCGGGTCAGTACTTACTTGCTTGATCGTATCTATATCAGGCAGCAGGCCACACAACATGCAAGCAAGCAACGGAGATCCGTGCATGTCCGCCTGTGTGGTGGCAACGGCGGTGAATGAAGGAAGCTACTATACTAGCTAATAATGAATGATGATAAAGACCCCTGCCTCTTGTCTGCCCTGCTGCCTGTCGGGCCAGCGAGCTAGGCATGGTGAGGAGTGGCCAAGGGGAAAGAGCGAGCGAGGGAGGTGATGATGGCGACATGCGTGCAGACAGCAGGCAGCAGGCAGCAGGCAGCAGGGGATGAAGTAAGCAAGGGGATGCAAAGCGGATGGAATGATGAGATGGGCTAAGCTGGGCTTGGCTGCATGTGTGGATGGGCTTTATTTGACGGTGTGTATGTGTGTATCATACAATGTGTACGCATATGCAGGCGGATATTTGGCCTACCAACCAACCTAGCTACGCATACGTACCGTGCGTGGCATGCGTGCGTGCATGTCGTCGGAGGTATGAGCTACGTACCTACCCTATGTATGAGCTGAGCTACTCACGCACTCCCCGTCCCTGGCTGGCCATGCATACATGGTGGCACATGCCACACGCATGCTGGCATGTCCGATGACGAGAGTGTCATGTGGGATGAAGTTCGTGCGTCCAGAAGGTCGAACGAAGAAGGCATTATAGAGGGTTTGGAGTCGGAGGGCGTCGATCCCCCTACCTCCCGCATGTTTGAGACTGTGGCGCTCCTCACAGCTTCGCATGCTAAGCGGGCGCTCTGCCATTTGAGCTACGACCCCATTCTCTCCTCGCGCTCGATGACAGGTTCGAACTGTCGACCTTACGGTTAACAGCCGTACGCTCTACCGACTGAGCTAACCGAGCCCAACTCGGGACTGTTCAAGCGATGCCCCCCCGCAGACCGAACCACAACACTTAGGACGTGCATCTGATCCTGAGGATGCCAAGGAGCAAACCCTGAGCGAGGCAAGCCATCCACGCACGCACGGCAATGTCATCCTACTACCTGCCTGCCGTGAAAACTGCACGCTGCTGAGCAACCATACATGCACGTGGTAACCACACCGAACATCGGGTCAGTACTTACTTGCTTGATCGTATCTATATCAGGCAGCAGGCCACACAACATGCAAGCAAGCAACGGAGATCCGTGCATGTCCGCCTGTGTGGTGGCAACGGCGGTGAATGAAGGAAGCTACTATACTAGCTAATAATGAATGATGATAAAGACCCCTGCCTCTTGTCTGCCCTGCTGCCTGTCGGGCCAGCGAGCTAGGCATGGTGAGGAGTGGCCAAGGGGAAAGAGCGAGCGAGGGAGGTGATGATGGCGACATGCGTGCAGACAGCAGGCAGCAGGCAGCAGGCAGCAGGGGATGAAGTAAGCAAGGGGATGCAAAGCGGATGGAATGATGAGATGGGCTAAGCTGGGCTTGGCTGCATGTGTGGATGGGCTTTATTTGACGGTGTGTATGTGTGTATCATACAATGTGTACGCATATGCAGGCGGATATTTGGCCTACCAACCAACCTAGCTACGCATACGTACCGTGCGTGGCATGCGTGCGTGCATGTCGTCGGAGGTATGAGCTACGTACCTACCCTATGTATGAGCTGAGCTACTCACGCACTCCCCGTCCCTGGCTGGCCATGCATACATGGTGGCACATGCCACACGCATGCTGGCATGTCCGATGACGAGAGTGTCATGTGGGATGAAGTTCGTGCGTCCAGAAGGTCGAACGAAGAAGGCATTATAGAGGGTTTGGAGTCGGAGGGCGTCGATCCCCCTACCTCCCGCATGTTTGAGACTGTGGCGCTCCTCACAGCTTCGCATGCTAAGCGGGCGCTCTGCCATTTGAGCTACGACCCCATTCTCTCCTCGCGCTCGATGACAGGTTCGAACTGTCGACCTTACGGTTAACAGCCGTACGCTCTACCGACTGAGCTAACCGAGCCCAACTCGGGACTGTTCAAGCGATGCCCCCCCGCAGACCGAACCACAACACTTAGGACGTGCATCTGATCCTGAGGATGCCAAGGAGCAAACCCTGAGCGAGGCAAGCCATCCACGCACGCACGGCAATGTCATCCTACTACCTGCCTGCCGTGAAAACTGCACGCTGCTGAGCAACCATACATGCACGTGGTAACCACACCGAACATCGGGTCAGTACTTACTTGCTTGATCGTATCTATATCAGGCAGCAGGCCACACAACATGCAAGCAAGCAACGGAGATCCGTGCATGTCCGCCTGTGTGGTGGCAACGGCGGTGAATGAAGGAAGCTACTATACTAGCTAATAATGAATGATGATAAAGACCCCTGCCTCTTGTCTGCCCTGCTGCCTGTCGGGCCAGCGAGCTAGGCATGGTGAGGAGTGGCCAAGGGGAAAGAGCGAGCGAGGGAGGTGATGATGGCGACATGCGTGCAGACAGCAGGCAGCAGGCAGCAGGCAGCAGGGGATGAAGTAAGCAAGGGGATGCAAAGCGGATGGAATGATGAGATGGGCTAAGCTGGGCTTGGCTGCATGTGTGGATGGGCTTTATTTGACGGTGTGTATGTGTGTATCATACAATGTGTACGCATATGCAGGCGGATATTTGGCCTACCAACCAACCTAGCTACGCATACGTACCGTGCGTGGCATGCGTGCGTGCATGTCGTCGGAGGTATGAGCTACGTACCTACCCTATGTATGAGCTGAGCTACTCACGCACTCCCCGTCCCTGGCTGGCCATGCATACATGGTGGCACATGCCACACGCATGCTGGCATGTCCGATGACGAGAGTGTCATGTGGGATGAAGTTCGTGCGTCCAGAAGGTCGAACGAAGAAGGCATTATAGAGGGTTTGGAGTCGGAGGGCGTCGATCCCCCTACCTCCCGCATGTTTGAGACTGTGGCGCTCCTCACAGCTTCGCATGCTAAGCGGGCGCTCTGCCATTTGAGCTACGACCCCATTCTCTCCTCGCGCTCGATGACAGGTTCGAACTGTCGACCTTACGGTTAACAGCCGTACGCTCTACCGACTGAGCTAACCGAGCCCAACTCGGGACTGTTCAAGCGATGCCCCCCCGCAGACCGAACCACAACACTTAGGACGTGCATCTGATCCTGAGGATGCCAAGGAGCAAACCCTGAGCGAGGCAAGCCATCCACGCACGCACGGCAATGTCATCCTACTACCTGCCTGCCGTGAAAACTGCACGCTGCTGAGCAACCATACATGCACGTGGTAACCACACCGAACATCGGGTCAGTACTTACTTGCTTGATCGTATCTATATCAGGCAGCAGGCCACACAACATGCAAGCAAGCAACGGAGATCCGTGCATGTCCGCCTGTGTGGTGGCAACGGCGGTGAATGAAGGAAGCTACTATACTAGCTAATAATGAATGATGATAAAGACCCCTGCCTCTTGTCTGCCCTGCTGCCTGTCGGGCCAGCGAGCTAGGCATGGTGAGGAGTGGCCAAGGGGAAAGAGCGAGCGAGGGAGGTGATGATGGCGACATGCGTGCAGACAGCAGGCAGCAGGCAGCAGGCAGCAGGGGATGAAGTAAGCAAGGGGATGCAAAGCGGATGGAATGATGAGATGGGCTAAGCTGGGCTTGGCTGCATGTGTGGATGGGCTTTATTTGACGGTGTGTATGTGTGTATCATACAATGTGTACGCATATGCAGGCGGATATTTGGCCTACCAACCAACCTAGCTACGCATACGTACCGTGCGTGGCATGCGTGCGTGCATGTCGTCGGAGGTATGAGCTACGTACCTACCCTATGTATGAGCTGAGCTACTCACGCACTCCCCGTCCCTGGCTGGCCATGCATACATGGTGGCACATGCCACACGCATGCTGGCATGTCCGATGACGAGAGTGTCATGTGGGATGAAGTTCGTGCGTCCAGAAGGTCGAACGAAGAAGGCATTATAGAGGGTTTGGAGTCGGAGGGCGTCGATCCCCCTACCTCCCGCATGTTTGAGACTGTGGCGCTCCTCACAGCTTCGCATGCTAAGCGGGCGCTCTGCCATTTGAGCTACGACCCCATTCTCTCCTCGCGCTCGATGACAGGTTCGAACTGTCGACCTTACGGTTAACAGCCGTACGCTCTACCGACTGAGCTAACCGAGCCCAACTCGGGACTGTTCAAGCGATGCCCCCCCGCAGACCGAACCACAACACTTAGGACGTGCATCTGATCCTGAGGATGCCAAGGAGCAAACCCTGAGCGAGGCAAGCCATCCACGCACGCACGGCAATGTCATCCTACTACCTGCCTGCCGTGAAAACTGCACGCTGCTGAGCAACCATACATGCACGTGGTAACCACACCGAACATCGGGTCAGTACTTACTTGCTTGATCGTATCTATATCAGGCAGCAGGCCACACAACATGCAAGCAAGCAACGGAGATCCGTGCATGTCCGCCTGTGTGGTGGCAACGGCGGTGAATGAAGGAAGCTACTATACTAGCTAATAATGAATGATGATAAAGACCCCTGCCTCTTGTCTGCCCTGCTGCCTGTCGGGCCAGCGAGCTAGGCATGGTGAGGAGTGGCCAAGGGGAAAGAGCGAGCGAGGGAGGTGATGATGGCGACATGCGTGCAGACAGCAGGCAGCAGGCAGCAGGCAGCAGGGGATGAAGTAAGCAAGGGGATGCAAAGCGGATGGAATGATGAGATGGGCTAAGCTGGGCTTGGCTGCATGTGTGGATGGGCTTTATTTGACGGTGTGTATGTGTGTATCATACAATGTGTACGCATATGCAGGCGGATATTTGGCCTACCAACCAACCTAGCTACGCATACGTACCGTGCGTGGCATGCGTGCGTGCATGTCGTCGGAGGTATGAGCTACGTACCTACCCTATGTATGAGCTGAGCTACTCACGCACTCCCCGTCCCTGGCTGGCCATGCATACATGGTGGCACATGCCACACGCATGCTGGCATGTCCGATGACGAGAGTGTCATGTGGGATGAAGTTCGTGCGTCCAGAAGGTCGAACGAAGAAGGCATTATAGAGGGTTTGGAGTCGGAGGGCGTCGATCCCCCTACCTCCCGCATGTTTGAGACTGTGGCGCTCCTCACAGCTTCGCATGCTAAGCGGGCGCTCTGCCATTTGAGCTACGACCCCATTCTCTCCTCGCGCTCGATGACAGGTTCGAACTGTCGACCTTACGGTTAACAGCCGTACGCTCTACCGACTGAGCTAACCGAGCCCAACTCGGGACTGTTCAAGCGATGCCCCCCCGCAGACCGAACCACAACACTTAGGACGTGCATCTGATCCTGAGGATGCCAAGGAGCAAACCCTGAGCGAGGCAAGCCATCCACGCACGCACGGCAATGTCATCCTACTACCTGCCTGCCGTGAAAACTGCACGCTGCTGAGCAACCATACATGCACGTGGTAACCACACCGAACATCGGGTCAGTACTTACTTGCTTGATCGTATCTATATCAGGCAGCAGGCCACACAACATGCAAGCAAGCAACGGAGATCCGTGCATGTCCGCCTGTGTGGTGGCAACGGCGGTGAATGAAGGAAGCTACTATACTAGCTAATAATGAATGATGATAAAGACCCCTGCCTCTTGTCTGCCCTGCTGCCTGTCGGGCCAGCGAGCTAGGCATGGTGAGGAGTGGCCAAGGGGAAAGAGCGAGCGAGGGAGGTGATGATGGCGACATGCGTGCAGACAGCAGGCAGCAGGCAGCAGGCAGCAGGGGATGAAGTAAGCAAGGGGATGCAAAGCGGATGGAATGATGAGATGGGCTAAGCTGGGCTTGGCTGCATGTGTGGATGGGCTTTATTTGACGGTGTGTATGTGTGTATCATACAATGTGTACGCATATGCAGGCGGATATTTGGCCTACCAACCAACCTAGCTACGCATACGTACCGTGCGTGGCATGCGTGCGTGCATGTCGTCGGAGGTATGAGCTACGTACCTACCCTATGTATGAGCTGAGCTACTCACGCACTCCCCGTCCCTGGCTGGCCATGCATACATGGTGGCACATGCCACACGCATGCTGGCATGTCCGATGACGAGAGTGTCATGTGGGATGAAGTTCGTGCGTCCAGAAGGTCGAACGAAGAAGGCATTATAGAGGGTTTGGAGTCGGAGGGCGTCGATCCCCCTACCTCCCGCATGTTTGAGACTGTGGCGCTCCTCACAGCTTCGCATGCTAAGCGGGCGCTCTGCCATTTGAGCTACGACCCCATTCTCTCCTCGCGCTCGATGACAGGTTCGAACTGTCGACCTTACGGTTAACAGCCGTACGCTCTACCGACTGAGCTAACCGAGCCCAACTCGGGACTGTTCAAGCGATGCCCCCCCGCAGACCGAACCACAACACTTAGGACGTGCATCTGATCCTGAGGATGCCAAGGAGCAAACCCTGAGCGAGGCAAGCCATCCACGCACGCACGGCAATGTCATCCTACTACCTGCCTGCCGTGAAAACTGCACGCTGCTGAGCAACCATACATGCACGTGGTAACCACACCGAACATCGGGTCAGTACTTACTTGCTTGATCGTATCTATATCAGGCAGCAGGCCACACAACATGCAAGCAAGCAACGGAGATCCGTGCATGTCCGCCTGTGTGGTGGCAACGGCGGTGAATGAAGGAAGCTACTATACTAGCTAATAATGAATGATGATAAAGACCCCTGCCTCTTGTCTGCCCTGCTGCCTGTCGGGCCAGCGAGCTAGGCATGGTGAGGAGTGGCCAAGGGGAAAGAGCGAGCGAGGGAGGTGATGATGGCGACATGCGTGCAGACAGCAGGCAGCAGGCAGCAGGCAGCAGGGGATGAAGTAAGCAAGGGGATGCAAAGCGGATGGAATGATGAGATGGGCTAAGCTGGGCTTGGCTGCATGTGTGGATGGGCTTTATTTGACGGTGTGTATGTGTGTATCATACAATGTGTACGCATATGCAGGCGGATATTTGGCCTACCAACCAACCTAGCTACGCATACGTACCGTGCGTGGCATGCGTGCGTGCATGTCGTCGGAGGTATGAGCTACGTACCTACCCTATGTATGAGCTGAGCTACTCACGCACTCCCCGTCCCTGGCTGGCCATGCATACATGGTGGCACATGCCACACGCATGCTGGCATGTCCGATGACGAGAGTGTCATGTGGGATGAAGTTCGTGCGTCCAGAAGGTCGAACGAAGAAGGCATTATAGAGGGTTTGGAGTCGGAGGGCGTCGATCCCCCTACCTCCCGCATGTTTGAGACTGTGGCGCTCCTCACAGCTTCGCATGCTAAGCGGGCGCTCTGCCATTTGAGCTACGACCCCATTCTCTCCTCGCGCTCGATGACAGGTTCGAACTGTCGACCTTACGGTTAACAGCCGTACGCTCTACCGACTGAGCTAACCGAGCCCAACTCGGGACTGTTCAAGCGATGCCCCCCCGCAGACCGAACCACAACACTTAGGACGTGCATCTGATCCTGAGGATGCCAAGGAGCAAACCCTGAGCGAGGCAAGCCATCCACGCACGCACGGCAATGTCATCCTACTACCTGCCTGCCGTGAAAACTGCACGCTGCTGAGCAACCATACATGCACGTGGTAACCACACCGAACATCGGGTCAGTACTTACTTGCTTGATCGTATCTATATCAGGCAGCAGGCCACACAACATGCAAGCAAGCAACGGAGATCCGTGCATGTCCGCCTGTGTGGTGGCAACGGCGGTGAATGAAGGAAGCTACTATACTAGCTAATAATGAATGATGATAAAGACCCCTGCCTCTTGTCTGCCCTGCTGCCTGTCGGGCCAGCGAGCTAGGCATGGTGAGGAGTGGCCAAGGGGAAAGAGCGAGCGAGGGAGGTGATGATGGCGACATGCGTGCAGACAGCAGGCAGCAGGCAGCAGGCAGCAGGGGATGAAGTAAGCAAGGGGATGCAAAGCGGATGGAATGATGAGATGGGCTAAGCTGGGCTTGGCTGCATGTGTGGATGGGCTTTATTTGACGGTGTGTATGTGTGTATCATACAATGTGTACGCATATGCAGGCGGATATTTGGCCTACCAACCAACCTAGCTACGCATACGTACCGTGCGTGGCATGCGTGCGTGCATGTCGTCGGAGGTATGAGCTACGTACCTACCCTATGTATGAGCTGAGCTACTCACGCACTCCCCGTCCCTGGCTGGCCATGCATACATGGTGGCACATGCCACACGCATGCTGGCATGTCCGATGACGAGAGTGTCATGTGGGATGAAGTTCGTGCGTCCAGAAGGTCGAACGAAGAAGGCATTATAGAGGGTTTGGAGTCGGAGGGCGTCGATCCCCCTACCTCCCGCATGTTTGAGACTGTGGCGCTCCTCACAGCTTCGCATGCTAAGCGGGCGCTCTGCCATTTGAGCTACGACCCCATTCTCTCCTCGCGCTCGATGACAGGTTCGAACTGTCGACCTTACGGTTAACAGCCGTACGCTCTACCGACTGAGCTAACCGAGCCCAACTCGGGACTGTTCAAGCGATGCCCCCCCGCAGACCGAACCACAACACTTAGGACGTGCATCTGATCCTGAGGATGCCAAGGAGCAAACCCTGAGCGAGGCAAGCCATCCACGCACGCACGGCAATGTCATCCTACTACCTGCCTGCCGTGAAAACTGCACGCTGCTGAGCAACCATACATGCACGTGGTAACCACACCGAACATCGGGTCAGTACTTACTTGCTTGATCGTATCTATATCAGGCAGCAGGCCACACAACATGCAAGCAAGCAACGGAGATCCGTGCATGTCCGCCTGTGTGGTGGCAACGGCGGTGAATGAAGGAAGCTACTATACTAGCTAATAATGAATGATGATAAAGACCCCTGCCTCTTGTCTGCCCTGCTGCCTGTCGGGCCAGCGAGCTAGGCATGGTGAGGAGTGGCCAAGGGGAAAGAGCGAGCGAGGGAGGTGATGATGGCGACATGCGTGCAGACAGCAGGCAGCAGGCAGCAGGCAGCAGGGGATGAAGTAAGCAAGGGGATGCAAAGCGGATGGAATGATGAGATGGGCTAAGCTGGGCTTGGCTGCATGTGTGGATGGGCTTTATTTGACGGTGTGTATGTGTGTATCATACAATGTGTACGCATATGCAGGCGGATATTTGGCCTACCAACCAACCTAGCTACGCATACGTACCGTGCGTGGCATGCGTGCGTGCATGTCGTCGGAGGTATGAGCTACGTACCTACCCTATGTATGAGCTGAGCTACTCACGCACTCCCCGTCCCTGGCTGGCCATGCATACATGGTGGCACATGCCACACGCATGCTGGCATGTCCGATGACGAGAGTGTCATGTGGGATGAAGTTCGTGCGTCCAGAAGGTCGAACGAAGAAGGCATTATAGAGGGTTTGGAGTCGGAGGGCGTCGATCCCCCTACCTCCCGCATGTTTGAGACTGTGGCGCTCCTCACAGCTTCGCATGCTAAGCGGGCGCTCTGCCATTTGAGCTACGACCCCATTCTCTCCTCGCGCTCGATGACAGGTTCGAACTGTCGACCTTACGGTTAACAGCCGTACGCTCTACCGACTGAGCTAACCGAGCCCAACTCGGGACTGTTCAAGCGATGCCCCCCCGCAGACCGAACCACAACACTTAGGACGTGCATCTGATCCTGAGGATGCCAAGGAGCAAACCCTGAGCGAGGCAAGCCATCCACGCACGCACGGCAATGTCATCCTACTACCTGCCTGCCGTGAAAACTGCACGCTGCTGAGCAACCATACATGCACGTGGTAACCACACCGAACATCGGGTCAGTACTTACTTGCTTGATCGTATCTATATCAGGCAGCAGGCCACACAACATGCAAGCAAGCAACGGAGATCCGTGCATGTCCGCCTGTGTGGTGGCAACGGCGGTGAATGAAGGAAGCTACTATACTAGCTAATAATGAATGATGATAAAGACCCCTGCCTCTTGTCTGCCCTGCTGCCTGTCGGGCCAGCGAGCTAGGCATGGTGAGGAGTGGCCAAGGGGAAAGAGCGAGCGAGGGAGGTGATGATGGCGACATGCGTGCAGACAGCAGGCAGCAGGCAGCAGGCAGCAGGGGATGAAGTAAGCAAGGGGATGCAAAGCGGATGGAATGATGAGATGGGCTAAGCTGGGCTTGGCTGCATGTGTGGATGGGCTTTATTTGACGGTGTGTATGTGTGTATCATACAATGTGTACGCATATGCAGGCGGATATTTGGCCTACCAACCAACCTAGCTACGCATACGTACCGTGCGTGGCATGCGTGCGTGCATGTCGTCGGAGGTATGAGCTACGTACCTACCCTATGTATGAGCTGAGCTACTCACGCACTCCCCGTCCCTGGCTGGCCATGCATACATGGTGGCACATGCCACACGCATGCTGGCATGTCCGATGACGAGAGTGTCATGTGGGATGAAGTTCGTGCGTCCAGAAGGTCGAACGAAGAAGGCATTATAGAGGGTTTGGAGTCGGAGGGCGTCGATCCCCCTACCTCCCGCATGTTTGAGACTGTGGCGCTCCTCACAGCTTCGCATGCTAAGCGGGCGCTCTGCCATTTGAGCTACGACCCCATTCTCTCCTCGCGCTCGATGACAGGTTCGAACTGTCGACCTTACGGTTAACAGCCGTACGCTCTACCGACTGAGCTAACCGAGCCCAACTCGGGACTGTTCAAGCGATGCCCCCCCGCAGACCGAACCACAACACTTAGGACGTGCATCTGATCCTGAGGATGCCAAGGAGCAAACCCTGAGCGAGGCAAGCCATCCACGCACGCACGGCAATGTCATCCTACTACCTGCCTGCCGTGAAAACTGCACGCTGCTGAGCAACCATACATGCACGTGGTAACCACACCGAACATCGGGTCAGTACTTACTTGCTTGATCGTATCTATATCAGGCAGCAGGCCACACAACATGCAAGCAAGCAACGGAGATCCGTGCATGTCCGCCTGTGTGGTGGCAACGGCGGTGAATGAAGGAAGCTACTATACTAGCTAATAATGAATGATGATAAAGACCCCTGCCTCTTGTCTGCCCTGCTGCCTGTCGGGCCAGCGAGCTAGGCATGGTGAGGAGTGGCCAAGGGGAAAGAGCGAGCGAGGGAGGTGATGATGGCGACATGCGTGCAGACAGCAGGCAGCAGGCAGCAGGCAGCAGGGGATGAAGTAAGCAAGGGGATGCAAAGCGGATGGAATGATGAGATGGGCTAAGCTGGGCTTGGCTGCATGTGTGGATGGGCTTTATTTGACGGTGTGTATGTGTGTATCATACAATGTGTACGCATATGCAGGCGGATATTTGGCCTACCAACCAACCTAGCTACGCATACGTACCGTGCGTGGCATGCGTGCGTGCATGTCGTCGGAGGTATGAGCTACGTACCTACCCTATGTATGAGCTGAGCTACTCACGCACTCCCCGTCCCTGGCTGGCCATGCATACATGGTGGCACATGCCACACGCATGCTGGCATGTCCGATGACGAGAGTGTCATGTGGGATGAAGTTCGTGCGTCCAGAAGGTCGAACGAAGAAGGCATTATAGAGGGTTTGGAGTCGGAGGGCGTCGATCCCCCTACCTCCCGCATGTTTGAGACTGTGGCGCTCCTCACAGCTTCGCATGCTAAGCGGGCGCTCTGCCATTTGAGCTACGACCCCATTCTCTCCTCGCGCTCGATGACAGGTTCGAACTGTCGACCTTACGGTTAACAGCCGTACGCTCTACCGACTGAGCTAACCGAGCCCAACTCGGGACTGTTCAAGCGATGCCCCCCCGCAGACCGAACCACAACACTTAGGACGTGCATCTGATCCTGAGGATGCCAAGGAGCAAACCCTGAGCGAGGCAAGCCATCCACGCACGCACGGCAATGTCATCCTACTACCTGCCTGCCGTGAAAACTGCACGCTGCTGAGCAACCATACATGCACGTGGTAACCACACCGAACATCGGGTCAGTACTTACTTGCTTGATCGTATCTATATCAGGCAGCAGGCCACACAACATGCAAGCAAGCAACGGAGATCCGTGCATGTCCGCCTGTGTGGTGGCAACGGCGGTGAATGAAGGAAGCTACTATACTAGCTAATAATGAATGATGATAAAGACCCCTGCCTCTTGTCTGCCCTGCTGCCTGTCGGGCCAGCGAGCTAGGCATGGTGAGGAGTGGCCAAGGGGAAAGAGCGAGCGAGGGAGGTGATGATGGCGACATGCGTGCAGACAGCAGGCAGCAGGCAGCAGGCAGCAGGGGATGAAGTAAGCAAGGGGATGCAAAGCGGATGGAATGATGAGATGGGCTAAGCTGGGCTTGGCTGCATGTGTGGATGGGCTTTATTTGACGGTGTGTATGTGTGTATCATACAATGTGTACGCATATGCAGGCGGATATTTGGCCTACCAACCAACCTAGCTACGCATACGTACCGTGCGTGGCATGCGTGCGTGCATGTCGTCGGAGGTATGAGCTACGTACCTACCCTATGTATGAGCTGAGCTACTCACGCACTCCCCGTCCCTGGCTGGCCATGCATACATGGTGGCACATGCCACACGCATGCTGGCATGTCCGATGACGAGAGTGTCATGTGGGATGAAGTTCGTGCGTCCAGAAGGTCGAACGAAGAAGGCATTATAGAGGGTTTGGAGTCGGAGGGCGTCGATCCCCCTACCTCCCGCATGTTTGAGACTGTGGCGCTCCTCACAGCTTCGCATGCTAAGCGGGCGCTCTGCCATTTGAGCTACGACCCCATTCTCTCCTCGCGCTCGATGACAGGTTCGAACTGTCGACCTTACGGTTAACAGCCGTACGCTCTACCGACTGAGCTAACCGAGCCCAACTCGGGACTGTTCAAGCGATGCCCCCCCGCAGACCGAACCACAACACTTAGGACGTGCATCTGATCCTGAGGATGCCAAGGAGCAAACCCTGAGCGAGGCAAGCCATCCACGCACGCACGGCAATGTCATCCTACTACCTGCCTGCCGTGAAAACTGCACGCTGCTGAGCAACCATACATGCACGTGGTAACCACACCGAACATCGGGTCAGTACTTACTTGCTTGATCGTATCTATATCAGGCAGCAGGCCACACAACATGCAAGCAAGCAACGGAGATCCGTGCATGTCCGCCTGTGTGGTGGCAACGGCGGTGAATGAAGGAAGCTACTATACTAGCTAATAATGAATGATGATAAAGACCCCTGCCTCTTGTCTGCCCTGCTGCCTGTCGGGCCAGCGAGCTAGGCATGGTGAGGAGTGGCCAAGGGGAAAGAGCGAGCGAGGGAGGTGATGATGGCGACATGCGTGCAGACAGCAGGCAGCAGGCAGCAGGCAGCAGGGGATGAAGTAAGCAAGGGGATGCAAAGCGGATGGAATGATGAGATGGGCTAAGCTGGGCTTGGCTGCATGTGTGGATGGGCTTTATTTGACGGTGTGTATGTGTGTATCATACAATGTGTACGCATATGCAGGCGGATATTTGGCCTACCAACCAACCTAGCTACGCATACGTACCGTGCGTGGCATGCGTGCGTGCATGTCGTCGGAGGTATGAGCTACGTACCTACCCTATGTATGAGCTGAGCTACTCACGCACTCCCCGTCCCTGGCTGGCCATGCATACATGGTGGCACATGCCACACGCATGCTGGCATGTCCGATGACGAGAGTGTCATGTGGGATGAAGTTCGTGCGTCCAGAAGGTCGAACGAAGAAGGCATTATAGAGGGTTTGGAGTCGGAGGGCGTCGATCCCCCTACCTCCCGCATGTTTGAGACTGTGGCGCTCCTCACAGCTTCGCATGCTAAGCGGGCGCTCTGCCATTTGAGCTACGACCCCATTCTCTCCTCGCGCTCGATGACAGGTTCGAACTGTCGACCTTACGGTTAACAGCCGTACGCTCTACCGACTGAGCTAACCGAGCCCAACTCGGGACTGTTCAAGCGATGCCCCCCCGCAGACCGAACCACAACACTTAGGACGTGCATCTGATCCTGAGGATGCCAAGGAGCAAACCCTGAGCGAGGCAAGCCATCCACGCACGCACGGCAATGTCATCCTACTACCTGCCTGCCGTGAAAACTGCACGCTGCTGAGCAACCATACATGCACGTGGTAACCACACCGAACATCGGGTCAGTACTTACTTGCTTGATCGTATCTATATCAGGCAGCAGGCCACACAACATGCAAGCAAGCAACGGAGATCCGTGCATGTCCGCCTGTGTGGTGGCAACGGCGGTGAATGAAGGAAGCTACTATACTAGCTAATAATGAATGATGATAAAGACCCCTGCCTCTTGTCTGCCCTGCTGCCTGTCGGGCCAGCGAGCTAGGCATGGTGAGGAGTGGCCAAGGGGAAAGAGCGAGCGAGGGAGGTGATGATGGCGACATGCGTGCAGACAGCAGGCAGCAGGCAGCAGGCAGCAGGGGATGAAGTAAGCAAGGGGATGCAAAGCGGATGGAATGATGAGATGGGCTAAGCTGGGCTTGGCTGCATGTGTGGATGGGCTTTATTTGACGGTGTGTATGTGTGTATCATACAATGTGTACGCATATGCAGGCGGATATTTGGCCTACCAACCAACCTAGCTACGCATACGTACCGTGCGTGGCATGCGTGCGTGCATGTCGTCGGAGGTATGAGCTACGTACCTACCCTATGTATGAGCTGAGCTACTCACGCACTCCCCGTCCCTGGCTGGCCATGCATACATGGTGGCACATGCCACACGCATGCTGGCATGTCCGATGACGAGAGTGTCATGTGGGATGAAGTTCGTGCGTCCAGAAGGTCGAACGAAGAAGGCATTATAGAGGGTTTGGAGTCGGAGGGCGTCGATCCCCCTACCTCCCGCATGTTTGAGACTGTGGCGCTCCTCACAGCTTCGCATGCTAAGCGGGCGCTCTGCCATTTGAGCTACGACCCCATTCTCTCCTCGCGCTCGATGACAGGTTCGAACTGTCGACCTTACGGTTAACAGCCGTACGCTCTACCGACTGAGCTAACCGAGCCCAACTCGGGACTGTTCAAGCGATGCCCCCCCGCAGACCGAACCACAACACTTAGGACGTGCATCTGATCCTGAGGATGCCAAGGAGCAAACCCTGAGCGAGGCAAGCCATCCACGCACGCACGGCAATGTCATCCTACTACCTGCCTGCCGTGAAAACTGCACGCTGCTGAGCAACCATACATGCACGTGGTAACCACACCGAACATCGGGTCAGTACTTACTTGCTTGATCGTATCTATATCAGGCAGCAGGCCACACAACATGCAAGCAAGCAACGGAGATCCGTGCATGTCCGCCTGTGTGGTGGCAACGGCGGTGAATGAAGGAAGCTACTATACTAGCTAATAATGAATGATGATAAAGACCCCTGCCTCTTGTCTGCCCTGCTGCCTGTCGGGCCAGCGAGCTAGGCATGGTGAGGAGTGGCCAAGGGGAAAGAGCGAGCGAGGGAGGTGATGATGGCGACATGCGTGCAGACAGCAGGCAGCAGGCAGCAGGCAGCAGGGGATGAAGTAAGCAAGGGGATGCAAAGCGGATGGAATGATGAGATGGGCTAAGCTGGGCTTGGCTGCATGTGTGGATGGGCTTTATTTGACGGTGTGTATGTGTGTATCATACAATGTGTACGCATATGCAGGCGGATATTTGGCCTACCAACCAACCTAGCTACGCATACGTACCGTGCGTGGCATGCGTGCGTGCATGTCGTCGGAGGTATGAGCTACGTACCTACCCTATGTATGAGCTGAGCTACTCACGCACTCCCCGTCCCTGGCTGGCCATGCATACATGGTGGCACATGCCACACGCATGCTGGCATGTCCGATGACGAGAGTGTCATGTGGGATGAAGTTCGTGCGTCCAGAAGGTCGAACGAAGAAGGCATTATAGAGGGTTTGGAGTCGGAGGGCGTCGATCCCCCTACCTCCCGCATGTTTGAGACTGTGGCGCTCCTCACAGCTTCGCATGCTAAGCGGGCGCTCTGCCATTTGAGCTACGACCCCATTCTCTCCTCGCGCTCGATGACAGGTTCGAACTGTCGACCTTACGGTTAACAGCCGTACGCTCTACCGACTGAGCTAACCGAGCCCAACTCGGGACTGTTCAAGCGATGCCCCCCCGCAGACCGAACCACAACACTTAGGACGTGCATCTGATCCTGAGGATGCCAAGGAGCAAACCCTGAGCGAGGCAAGCCATCCACGCACGCACGGCAATGTCATCCTACTACCTGCCTGCCGTGAAAACTGCACGCTGCTGAGCAACCATACATGCACGTGGTAACCACACCGAACATCGGGTCAGTACTTACTTGCTTGATCGTATCTATATCAGGCAGCAGGCCACACAACATGCAAGCAAGCAACGGAGATCCGTGCATGTCCGCCTGTGTGGTGGCAACGGCGGTGAATGAAGGAAGCTACTATACTAGCTAATAATGAATGATGATAAAGACCCCTGCCTCTTGTCTGCCCTGCTGCCTGTCGGGCCAGCGAGCTAGGCATGGTGAGGAGTGGCCAAGGGGAAAGAGCGAGCGAGGGAGGTGATGATGGCGACATGCGTGCAGACAGCAGGCAGCAGGCAGCAGGCAGCAGGGGATGAAGTAAGCAAGGGGATGCAAAGCGGATGGAATGATGAGATGGGCTAAGCTGGGCTTGGCTGCATGTGTGGATGGGCTTTATTTGACGGTGTGTATGTGTGTATCATACAATGTGTACGCATATGCAGGCGGATATTTGGCCTACCAACCAACCTAGCTACGCATACGTACCGTGCGTGGCATGCGTGCGTGCATGTCGTCGGAGGTATGAGCTACGTACCTACCCTATGTATGAGCTGAGCTACTCACGCACTCCCCGTCCCTGGCTGGCCATGCATACATGGTGGCACATGCCACACGCATGCTGGCATGTCCGATGACGAGAGTGTCATGTGGGATGAAGTTCGTGCGTCCAGAAGGTCGAACGAAGAAGGCATTATAGAGGGTTTGGAGTCGGAGGGCGTCGATCCCCCTACCTCCCGCATGTTTGAGACTGTGGCGCTCCTCACAGCTTCGCATGCTAAGCGGGCGCTCTGCCATTTGAGCTACGACCCCATTCTCTCCTCGCGCTCGATGACAGGTTCGAACTGTCGACCTTACGGTTAACAGCCGTACGCTCTACCGACTGAGCTAACCGAGCCCAACTCGGGACTGTTCAAGCGATGCCCCCCCGCAGACCGAACCACAACACTTAGGACGTGCATCTGATCCTGAGGATGCCAAGGAGCAAACCCTGAGCGAGGCAAGCCATCCACGCACGCACGGCAATGTCATCCTACTACCTGCCTGCCGTGAAAACTGCACGCTGCTGAGCAACCATACATGCACGTGGTAACCACACCGAACATCGGGTCAGTACTTACTTGCTTGATCGTATCTATATCAGGCAGCAGGCCACACAACATGCAAGCAAGCAACGGAGATCCGTGCATGTCCGCCTGTGTGGTGGCAACGGCGGTGAATGAAGGAAGCTACTATACTAGCTAATAATGAATGATGATAAAGACCCCTGCCTCTTGTCTGCCCTGCTGCCTGTCGGGCCAGCGAGCTAGGCATGGTGAGGAGTGGCCAAGGGGAAAGAGCGAGCGAGGGAGGTGATGATGGCGACATGCGTGCAGACAGCAGGCAGCAGGCAGCAGGCAGCAGGGGATGAAGTAAGCAAGGGGATGCAAAGCGGATGGAATGATGAGATGGGCTAAGCTGGGCTTGGCTGCATGTGTGGATGGGCTTTATTTGACGGTGTGTATGTGTGTATCATACAATGTGTACGCATATGCAGGCGGATATTTGGCCTACCAACCAACCTAGCTACGCATACGTACCGTGCGTGGCATGCGTGCGTGCATGTCGTCGGAGGTATGAGCTACGTACCTACCCTATGTATGAGCTGAGCTACTCACGCACTCCCCGTCCCTGGCTGGCCATGCATACATGGTGGCACATGCCACACGCATGCTGGCATGTCCGATGACGAGAGTGTCATGTGGGATGAAGTTCGTGCGTCCAGAAGGTCGAACGAAGAAGGCATTATAGAGGGTTTGGAGTCGGAGGGCGTCGATCCCCCTACCTCCCGCATGTTTGAGACTGTGGCGCTCCTCACAGCTTCGCATGCTAAGCGGGCGCTCTGCCATTTGAGCTACGACCCCATTCTCTCCTCGCGCTCGATGACAGGTTCGAACTGTCGACCTTACGGTTAACAGCCGTACGCTCTACCGACTGAGCTAACCGAGCCCAACTCGGGACTGTTCAAGCGATGCCCCCCCGCAGACCGAACCACAACACTTAGGACGTGCATCTGATCCTGAGGATGCCAAGGAGCAAACCCTGAGCGAGGCAAGCCATCCACGCACGCACGGCAATGTCATCCTACTACCTGCCTGCCGTGAAAACTGCACGCTGCTGAGCAACCATACATGCACGTGGTAACCACACCGAACATCGGGTCAGTACTTACTTGCTTGATCGTATCTATATCAGGCAGCAGGCCACACAACATGCAAGCAAGCAACGGAGATCCGTGCATGTCCGCCTGTGTGGTGGCAACGGCGGTGAATGAAGGAAGCTACTATACTAGCTAATAATGAATGATGATAAAGACCCCTGCCTCTTGTCTGCCCTGCTGCCTGTCGGGCCAGCGAGCTAGGCATGGTGAGGAGTGGCCAAGGGGAAAGAGCGAGCGAGGGAGGTGATGATGGCGACATGCGTGCAGACAGCAGGCAGCAGGCAGCAGGCAGCAGGGGATGAAGTAAGCAAGGGGATGCAAAGCGGATGGAATGATGAGATGGGCTAAGCTGGGCTTGGCTGCATGTGTGGATGGGCTTTATTTGACGGTGTGTATGTGTGTATCATACAATGTGTACGCATATGCAGGCGGATATTTGGCCTACCAACCAACCTAGCTACGCATACGTACCGTGCGTGGCATGCGTGCGTGCATGTCGTCGGAGGTATGAGCTACGTACCTACCCTATGTATGAGCTGAGCTACTCACGCACTCCCCGTCCCTGGCTGGCCATGCATACATGGTGGCACATGCCACACGCATGCTGGCATGTCCGATGACGAGAGTGTCATGTGGGATGAAGTTCGTGCGTCCAGAAGGTCGAACGAAGAAGGCATTATAGAGGGTTTGGAGTCGGAGGGCGTCGATCCCCCTACCTCCCGCATGTTTGAGACTGTGGCGCTCCTCACAGCTTCGCATGCTAAGCGGGCGCTCTGCCATTTGAGCTACGACCCCATTCTCTCCTCGCGCTCGATGACAGGTTCGAACTGTCGACCTTACGGTTAACAGCCGTACGCTCTACCGACTGAGCTAACCGAGCCCAACTCGGGACTGTTCAAGCGATGCCCCCCCGCAGACCGAACCACAACACTTAGGACGTGCATCTGATCCTGAGGATGCCAAGGAGCAAACCCTGAGCGAGGCAAGCCATCCACGCACGCACGGCAATGTCATCCTACTACCTGCCTGCCGTGAAAACTGCACGCTGCTGAGCAACCATACATGCACGTGGTAACCACACCGAACATCGGGTCAGTACTTACTTGCTTGATCGTATCTATATCAGGCAGCAGGCCACACAACATGCAAGCAAGCAACGGAGATCCGTGCATGTCCGCCTGTGTGGTGGCAACGGCGGTGAATGAAGGAAGCTACTATACTAGCTAATAATGAATGATGATAAAGACCCCTGCCTCTTGTCTGCCCTGCTGCCTGTCGGGCCAGCGAGCTAGGCATGGTGAGGAGTGGCCAAGGGGAAAGAGCGAGCGAGGGAGGTGATGATGGCGACATGCGTGCAGACAGCAGGCAGCAGGCAGCAGGCAGCAGGGGATGAAGTAAGCAAGGGGATGCAAAGCGGATGGAATGATGAGATGGGCTAAGCTGGGCTTGGCTGCATGTGTGGATGGGCTTTATTTGACGGTGTGTATGTGTGTATCATACAATGTGTACGCATATGCAGGCGGATATTTGGCCTACCAACCAACCTAGCTACGCATACGTACCGTGCGTGGCATGCGTGCGTGCATGTCGTCGGAGGTATGAGCTACGTACCTACCCTATGTATGAGCTGAGCTACTCACGCACTCCCCGTCCCTGGCTGGCCATGCATACATGGTGGCACATGCCACACGCATGCTGGCATGTCCGATGACGAGAGTGTCATGTGGGATGAAGTTCGTGCGTCCAGAAGGTCGAACGAAGAAGGCATTATAGAGGGTTTGGAGTCGGAGGGCGTCGATCCCCCTACCTCCCGCATGTTTGAGACTGTGGCGCTCCTCACAGCTTCGCATGCTAAGCGGGCGCTCTGCCATTTGAGCTACGACCCCATTCTCTCCTCGCGCTCGATGACAGGTTCGAACTGTCGACCTTACGGTTAACAGCCGTACGCTCTACCGACTGAGCTAACCGAGCCCAACTCGGGACTGTTCAAGCGATGCCCCCCCGCAGACCGAACCACAACACTTAGGACGTGCATCTGATCCTGAGGATGCCAAGGAGCAAACCCTGAGCGAGGCAAGCCATCCACGCACGCACGGCAATGTCATCCTACTACCTGCCTGCCGTGAAAACTGCACGCTGCTGAGCAACCATACATGCACGTGGTAACCACACCGAACATCGGGTCAGTACTTACTTGCTTGATCGTATCTATATCAGGCAGCAGGCCACACAACATGCAAGCAAGCAACGGAGATCCGTGCATGTCCGCCTGTGTGGTGGCAACGGCGGTGAATGAAGGAAGCTACTATACTAGCTAATAATGAATGATGATAAAGACCCCTGCCTCTTGTCTGCCCTGCTGCCTGTCGGGCCAGCGAGCTAGGCATGGTGAGGAGTGGCCAAGGGGAAAGAGCGAGCGAGGGAGGTGATGATGGCGACATGCGTGCAGACAGCAGGCAGCAGGCAGCAGGCAGCAGGGGATGAAGTAAGCAAGGGGATGCAAAGCGGATGGAATGATGAGATGGGCTAAGCTGGGCTTGGCTGCATGTGTGGATGGGCTTTATTTGACGGTGTGTATGTGTGTATCATACAATGTGTACGCATATGCAGGCGGATATTTGGCCTACCAACCAACCTAGCTACGCATACGTACCGTGCGTGGCATGCGTGCGTGCATGTCGTCGGAGGTATGAGCTACGTACCTACCCTATGTATGAGCTGAGCTACTCACGCACTCCCCGTCCCTGGCTGGCCATGCATACATGGTGGCACATGCCACACGCATGCTGGCATGTCCGATGACGAGAGTGTCATGTGGGATGAAGTTCGTGCGTCCAGAAGGTCGAACGAAGAAGGCATTATAGAGGGTTTGGAGTCGGAGGGCGTCGATCCCCCTACCTCCCGCATGTTTGAGACTGTGGCGCTCCTCACAGCTTCGCATGCTAAGCGGGCGCTCTGCCATTTGAGCTACGACCCCATTCTCTCCTCGCGCTCGATGACAGGTTCGAACTGTCGACCTTACGGTTAACAGCCGTACGCTCTACCGACTGAGCTAACCGAGCCCAACTCGGGACTGTTCAAGCGATGCCCCCCCGCAGACCGAACCACAACACTTAGGACGTGCATCTGATCCTGAGGATGCCAAGGAGCAAACCCTGAGCGAGGCAAGCCATCCACGCACGCACGGCAATGTCATCCTACTACCTGCCTGCCGTGAAAACTGCACGCTGCTGAGCAACCATACATGCACGTGGTAACCACACCGAACATCGGGTCAGTACTTACTTGCTTGATCGTATCTATATCAGGCAGCAGGCCACACAACATGCAAGCAAGCAACGGAGATCCGTGCATGTCCGCCTGTGTGGTGGCAACGGCGGTGAATGAAGGAAGCTACTATACTAGCTAATAATGAATGATGATAAAGACCCCTGCCTCTTGTCTGCCCTGCTGCCTGTCGGGCCAGCGAGCTAGGCATGGTGAGGAGTGGCCAAGGGGAAAGAGCGAGCGAGGGAGGTGATGATGGCGACATGCGTGCAGACAGCAGGCAGCAGGCAGCAGGCAGCAGGGGATGAAGTAAGCAAGGGGATGCAAAGCGGATGGAATGATGAGATGGGCTAAGCTGGGCTTGGCTGCATGTGTGGATGGGCTTTATTTGACGGTGTGTATGTGTGTATCATACAATGTGTACGCATATGCAGGCGGATATTTGGCCTACCAACCAACCTAGCTACGCATACGTACCGTGCGTGGCATGCGTGCGTGCATGTCGTCGGAGGTATGAGCTACGTACCTACCCTATGTATGAGCTGAGCTACTCACGCACTCCCCGTCCCTGGCTGGCCATGCATACATGGTGGCACATGCCACACGCATGCTGGCATGTCCGATGACGAGAGTGTCATGTGGGATGAAGTTCGTGCGTCCAGAAGGTCGAACGAAGAAGGCATTATAGAGGGTTTGGAGTCGGAGGGCGTCGATCCCCCTACCTCCCGCATGTTTGAGACTGTGGCGCTCCTCACAGCTTCGCATGCTAAGCGGGCGCTCTGCCATTTGAGCTACGACCCCATTCTCTCCTCGCGCTCGATGACAGGTTCGAACTGTCGACCTTACGGTTAACAGCCGTACGCTCTACCGACTGAGCTAACCGAGCCCAACTCGGGACTGTTCAAGCGATGCCCCCCCGCAGACCGAACCACAACACTTAGGACGTGCATCTGATCCTGAGGATGCCAAGGAGCAAACCCTGAGCGAGGCAAGCCATCCACGCACGCACGGCAATGTCATCCTACTACCTGCCTGCCGTGAAAACTGCACGCTGCTGAGCAACCATACATGCACGTGGTAACCACACCGAACATCGGGTCAGTACTTACTTGCTTGATCGTATCTATATCAGGCAGCAGGCCACACAACATGCAAGCAAGCAACGGAGATCCGTGCATGTCCGCCTGTGTGGTGGCAACGGCGGTGAATGAAGGAAGCTACTATACTAGCTAATAATGAATGATGATAAAGACCCCTGCCTCTTGTCTGCCCTGCTGCCTGTCGGGCCAGCGAGCTAGGCATGGTGAGGAGTGGCCAAGGGGAAAGAGCGAGCGAGGGAGGTGATGATGGCGACATGCGTGCAGACAGCAGGCAGCAGGCAGCAGGCAGCAGGGGATGAAGTAAGCAAGGGGATGCAAAGCGGATGGAATGATGAGATGGGCTAAGCTGGGCTTGGCTGCATGTGTGGATGGGCTTTATTTGACGGTGTGTATGTGTGTATCATACAATGTGTACGCATATGCAGGCGGATATTTGGCCTACCAACCAACCTAGCTACGCATACGTACCGTGCGTGGCATGCGTGCGTGCATGTCGTCGGAGGTATGAGCTACGTACCTACCCTATGTATGAGCTGAGCTACTCACGCACTCCCCGTCCCTGGCTGGCCATGCATACATGGTGGCACATGCCACACGCATGCTGGCATGTCCGATGACGAGAGTGTCATGTGGGATGAAGTTCGTGCGTCCAGAAGGTCGAACGAAGAAGGCATTATAGAGGGTTTGGAGTCGGAGGGCGTCGATCCCCCTACCTCCCGCATGTTTGAGACTGTGGCGCTCCTCACAGCTTCGCATGCTAAGCGGGCGCTCTGCCATTTGAGCTACGACCCCATTCTCTCCTTGCGCTCGATGACAGGTTCGAACTGTCGACCTTACGGTTAACAGCCGTACGCTCTACCGACTGAGCTAACCGAGCCCAACTCGGGACTGTTCAAGCGATGCCCCCCCGCAGACCGAACCACAACACTTAGGACGTGCATCTGATCCTGAGGATGCCAAGGAGCAAACCCTGAGCGAGGCAAGCCATCCACGCACGCACGGCAATGTCATCCTACTACCTGCCTGCCGTGAAAACTGCACGCTGCTGAGCAACCATACATGCACGTGGTAACCACACCGAACATCGGGTCAGTACTTACTTGCTTGATCGTATCTATATCAGGCAGCAGGCCACACAACATGCAAGCAAGCAACGGAGATCCGTGCATGTCCGCCTGTGTGGTGGCAACGGCGGTGAATGAAGGAAGCTACTATACTAGCTAATAATGAATGATGATAAAGACCCCTGCCTCTTGTCTGCCCTGCTGCCTGTCGGGCCAGCGAGCTAGGCATGGTGAGGAGTGGCCAAGGGGAAAGAGCGAGCGAGGGAGGTGATGATGGCGACATGCGTGCAGACAGCAGGCAGCAGGCAGCAGGCAGCAGGGGATGAAGTAAGCAAGGGGATGCAAAGCGGATGGAATGATGAGATGGGCTAAGCTGGGCTTGGCTGCATGTGTGGATGGGCTTTATTTGACGGTGTGTATGTGTGTATCATACAATGTGTACGCATATGCAGGCGGATATTTGGCCTACCAACCAACCTAGCTACGCATACGTACCGTGCGTGGCATGCGTGCGTGCATGTCGTCGGAGGTATGAGCTACGTACCTACCCTATGTATGAGCTGAGCTACTCACGCACTCCCCGTCCCTGGCTGGCCATGCATACATGGTGGCACATGCCACACGCATGCTGGCATGTCCAATGACGAGAGTGTCATGTGGGATGAAGTTCGTGCGTCCAGAAGGTCGAATGAGGAAGGCATTATAGAGGGTTTGGAGTCGGAGGGCGTCGATCCCCCTACCTCCCGCATGTTTGAGACTGTGGCGCTCCTCACAGCTTCGCATGCTAAGCGGGCGCTCTGCCATTTGAGCTACGACCCCATTCTCTCCTCGCGCTCGATGACAGGTTCGAACTGTCGACCTTACGGTTAACAGCCGTACGCTCTACCGACTGAGCTAACCGAGCCCAACTCGGGACTGTTCAAGCGATGCCCCCCCGCAGACCGAACCACAACACTTAGGACGTGCATCTGATCCTGAGGATGCCAAGGAGCAAACCCTGAGCGAGGCAAGCCATCCACGCACGCACGGCAATGTCATCCTACTACCTGCCTGCCGTGAAAACTGCACGCTGCTGAGCAACCATACATGCACGTGGTAACCACACCGAACATCGGGTCAGTACTTACTTGCTTGATCGTATCTATATCAGGCAGCAGGCCACACAACATGCAAGCAAGCAACGGAGATCCGTGCATGTCCGCCTGTGTGGTGGCAACGGCGGTGAATGAAGGAAGCTACTATACTAGCTAATAATGAATGATGATAAAGACCCCTGCCTCTTGTCTGCCCTGCTGCCTGTCGGGCCAGCGAGCTAGGCATGGTGAGGAGTGGCCAAGGGGAAAGAGCGAGCGAGGGAGGTGATGATGGCGACATGCGTGCAGACAGCAGGCAGCAGGCAGGCAGCAGGCAGCAGGGGATGAAGTAAGCAAGGGGATGCAAAGCGGATGGAATGATGAGATGGGCTAAGCTGGGCTTGGCTGCATGTGTGGATGGGCTTTATTTGACGGTGTGTATGTGTGTATCATACAATGTGTACGCATATGCAGGCGGATATTTGGCCTACCAACCAACCTAGCTACGCATACGTACCGTGCGTGGCATGCGTGCGTGCATGTCGTCGGAGGTATGAGCTACGTACCTACCCTATGTATGAGCTGAGCTACTCACGCACTCCCCGTCCCTGGCTGGCCATGCATACATGGTGGCACATGCCACACGCATGCTGGCATGTCCAATGACGAGAGTGTCATGTGGGATGAAGTTCGTGCGTCCAGAAGGTCGAATGAGGAAGGCATTATAGAGGGTTTGGAGTCGGAGGGCGTCGATCCCCCTACCTCCCGCATGTTTGAGACTGTGGCGCTCCTCACAGCTTCGCATGCTAAGCGGGCGCTCTGCCATTTGAGCTACGACCCCATTCTCTCCTCGCGCTCGATGACAGGTTCGAACTGTCGACCTTACGGTTAACAGCCGTACGCTCTACCGACTGAGCTAACCGAGCCCAACTCGGGACTGTTCAAGCGATGCCCCCCCGCAGACCGAACCACAACACTTAGGACGTGCATCTGATCCTGAGGATGCCAAGGAGCAAACCCTGAGCGAGGCAAGCCATCCACGCACGCACGGCAATGTCATCCTACTACCTGCCTGCCGTGAAAACTGCACGCTGCTGAGCAACCATACATGCACGTGGTAACCACACCGAACATCGGGTCAGTACTTACTTGCTTGATCGTATCTATATCAGGCAGCAGGCCACACAACATGCAAGCAAGCAACGGAGATCCGTGCATGTCCGCCTGTGTGGTGGCAACGGCGGTGAATGAAGGAAGCTACTATACTAGCTAATAATGAATGATGATAAAGACCCCTGCCTCTTGTCTGCCCTGCTGCCTGTCGGGCCAGCGAGCTAGGCATGGTGAGGAGTGGCCAAGGGGAAAGAGCGAGCGAGGGAGGTGATGATGGCGACATGCGTGCAGACAGCAGGCAGCAGGCAGCAGGCAGCAGGCAGCAGGGGATGAAGTAAGCAAGGGGATGCAAAGCGGATGGAATGATGAGATGGGCTAAGCTGGGCTTGGCTGCATGTGTGGATGGGCTTTATTTGACTGTGTGTATGTGTGTATCATACAATGTGTACGCATATGCAGGCGGATATTTGGCCTACCAACATGCGTGCGTGCATGTCGTCGGAGGTATGAGCTACGTACCTACCCTATGTATGAGCTGAGCTACTCACGCACTCCCCGTCCCTGGCTGGCCATGCATACATGGTGGCACATGCCACACGCATGCTGGCATGTCCGATGACGAGAGTGTCATGTGGGATGAAGTTCGTGCGTCCAGAAGGTCGAATGAAGAAGGCATTATAGAGGGTTTGGAGTCGGAGGGCGTCGATCCCCCTACCTCCCGCATGTTTGAGACTGTCGACCTTACGGTTAACAGCCGTACGCTCTACCGACTGAGCTAACCGAGCCCAACTCGGGACTGTTCAAGCGATGCCCCTCCGCAGACCGAACCACAACACTTAGGACGTGCATCTGATCCTGAGGATGCCAAGGAGCAAACCCTGAGCGAGGCAAGCCATCCACGCACGCACGGCAATGTCATCCTACTACCTGCCTGCCGTGAAAACTGCACGCTGCTGAGCAACCATACATGCACGTGGTAACCACACCGAACATCGGGTCAGTACTTACTTGCTTGATCGTATCTATATCAGGCAGCAGGCCACACAACATGCAAGCAAGCAACGGAGATCCGTGCATGTCCGCCTGTGTGGTGGCAACGGCGGTGAATGAAGGAAGCTACTATACTAGCTAATAATGAATGATGATAAAGACCCCTGCCTCTTGTCTGCCCTGCTGCCTGTCGGGCCAGCGAGCTAGGCATGGTGAGGAGTGGCCAAGGGGAAAGAGCGAGCGAGGGAGGTGATGATGGCGACATGCGTGCAGACAGCAGGCAGCAGGCAGCAGGCAGCAGGCAGCAGGGGATGAAGTAAGCAAGGGGATGCAAAGCGGATGGAATGATGAGATGGGCTAAGCTGGGCTTGGCTGCATGTGTGGATGGGCTTTATTTGACGGTGTGTATGTGTGTATCATACAATGTGTACGCATATGCAGGCGGATATTTGGCCTACCAACCAACCTAGCTACGCATACGTACCGTGCGTGGCATGCGTGCGTGCATGTCGTCGGAGGTATGAGCTACGTACCTACCCTATGTATGAGCTGAGCTACTCACGCACTCCCCGTCCCTGGCTGGCCATGCATACATGGTGGCACATGCCACACGCATGCTGGCATGTCCAATGACGAGAGTGTCATGTGGGATGAAGTTCGTGCGTCCAGAAGGTCGAATGAGGAAGGCATTATAGAGGGCTTGGAGTCGGAGGGCGTCGATCCCCCTACCTCCCGCATGTTTGAGACTGTGGCGCTCCTCACAGCTTCGCATGCTAAGCGGGCGCTCTGCCATTTGAGCTACGACCCCATTCTCTCCTCGCGCTCGATGACAGGTTCGAACTGTCGACCTTACGGTTAACAGCCGTACGCTCTACCGACTGAGCTAACCGAGCCCAACTCGGGACTGTTCAAGCGATGCCCCTCCGCAGACCGAACCACAACACTTAGGACGTGCATCTGATCCTGAGGATGCCAAGGAGCAAACCCTGAGCGAGGCAAGCCATCCACGCACGCACGGCAATGTCATCCTACTACCTGCCTGCCGTGAAAACTGCACGCTGCTGAGCAACCATACATGCACGTGGTAACCACACCGAACATCGGGTCAGTACTTACTTGCTTGATCGTATCTATATCAGGCAGCAGGCCACACAACATGCAAGCAAGCAACGGAGATCCGTGCATGTCCGCCTGTGTGGTGGCAACGGCGGTGAATGAAGGAAGCTACTATACTAGCTAATAATGAATGATGATAAAGACCCCTGCCTCTTGTCTGCCCTGCTGCCTGTCGGGCCAGCGAGCTAGGCATGGTGAGGAGTGGCCAAGGGGAAAGAGCGAGCGAGGGAGGTGATGATGGCGACATGCGTGCAGACAGCAGGCAGCAGGCAGCAGGCAGCAGGGGATGAAGTAAGCAAGGGGATGCAAAGCGGATGGAATGATGAGATGGGCTAAGCTGGGCTTGGCTGCATGTGTGGATGGGCTTTATTTGACGGTGTGTATGTGTGTATCATACAATGTGTACGCATATGCAGGCGGATATTTGGCCTACCAACATGCGTGCGTGCATGTCGTCGGAGGTATGAGCTACGTACCTACCCTATGTATGAGCTGAGCTACTCACGCACTCCCCGTCCCTGGCTGGCCATGCATACATGGTGGCACATGCCACACGCATGCTGGCATGTCCGATGACGAGAGTGTCATGTGGGATGAAGTTCGTGCGTCCAGAAGGTCGAATGAAGAATGCATTATAGAGGGTTTGGAGTCGGAGGGCGTCGATCCCCCTACCTCCCGCATGTTTGAGACTGTCGACCTTACGGTTAACAGCCGTACGCTCTACCGACTGAGCTAACCGAGCCCAACTCGGGACTGTTCAAGCGATGCCCCTCCACAGACCGAACCACAACACTTAGGACGTGCATCTGATCCTGAGGATGCCAAGGAGCAAACCCTGAGCGAGGCAAGCCATCCACGCACGCACGGCAATGTCATCCTACTACCTGCCTGCCGTGAAAACTGCACGCTGCTGAGCAACCATACATGCACGTGGTAACCACACCGAACATCGGGTCAGTACTTACTTGCTTGATCGTATCTATATCAGGCAGCAGGCCACACAACATGCAAGCAAGCAACGGAGATCCGTGCATGTCCGCCTGTGTGGTGGCAACGGCGGTGAATGAAGGAAGCTACTATACTAGCTAATAATGAATGATGATAAAGACCCCTGCCTCTTGTCTGCCCTGCTGCCTGTCGGGCCAGCGAGCTAGGCATGGTGAGGAGTGGCCAAGGGGAAAGAGCGAGCGAGGGAGGTGATGATGGCGACATGCGTGCAGACAGCAGGCAGCAGGCAGCAGGCAGCAGGCAGCAGGGGATGAAGTAAGCAAGGGGATGCAAAGCGGATGGAATGATGAGATGGGCTAAGCTGGGCTTGGCTGCATGTGTGGATGGGCTTTATTTGACGGTGTGTATGTGTGTATCATACAATGTGTACGCATATGCAGGCGGATATTTGGCCTACCAACCAACCTAGCTACGCATACGTACCGTGCGTGGCATGCGTGCGTGCATGTCGTCGGAGGTATGAGCTACGTACCTACCCTATGTATGAGCTGAGCTACTCACGCACTCCCCGTCCCTGGCTGGCCATGCATACATGGTGGCACATGCATACATTGATACAGACACACTAGGCCAGGCAAGAGCCTCTGAGTCTTTCTTTGCTTGTGAGAGGGGGAGCACGTGGCAGGACAGGCAGACAAAGCCACGTGCTTCTCCCCTGCGCTGTGGCTCGGTCCGGTCAGGCCCCTTTGTGCTCGCCCTTGTAGGGTGAGTCGCGCACAGTGTAATACCCCAATGACACACACGTACACACATATGTATGTTTTTTACATACATGCAGAGCCAATAGGTTTCTAGATGCATATATATATATATATGAACCGTTTACATATATATGGTCGGATAGGTTGAAATCCAACGTCAAATGACCTAAGGCACCCGGGCAGAGCATGTTATTGTTTCTCGCTGTCGAATACACATGCTTAGTGAAGGGAATAATTACATTACTATTGCTACAAGCCACCACTGCTTCGCAAGTACGACAACATGGGCCCCATCGCAATGCGCCGTGCACCGCCCCGCGGCTTTGCTGCCCCCGGGGTCTCCACACCCGCAGCACCCTCGGCCCTGTTTTTTCCACTGGCATTGTCACTGCTACCACCGGCTTCTGCATCAATAGCACTACTCTCCAGCACGCCACCCCGTTGCAGCCCTGCCTGCACTGGCGCCTCGGCCTTGCATCCAACTCCTTGACTACCTGGACTTTCCGTTCTGCCTCTCCCAACACCATTGGCCCCCCCCTTGCTTCTGAAACCCGGAATGGTAACCTCCGGTATCGATGGCGGTGTGGCCCCACATGCCGCACCTGCACCTGAACTGGTGCCACTACTCCCAGGCCGCGTCAGCCCAGACAAGCGTTGAGGCTGTGCAGTGGGTTGCGACTGGACCTGATTGAGCCGGCCCAGTTGCTGCTGCTGTCGTTGTTGTTGGCGTGAAATTATAACGTTATCCGGCACCTGCGAAACCGACGGGGTGGAGGCACGCGTACCAAGCTCCAATCGCTTCTGCCGCAGCTCTTCTGCAATGACGGCCCAACCGCCAACCGCCGGTACGATAGATCCCGGCGCAGAGGCGGTGGCGGCTGCCTCCGTTGCCATCATCAGCGCACGGGGACGTGTCATTATAACTGTCGTTCCTACCGTGGACGTCTTCACGACAGGAGTCCCCGGACGTGACTGCGACTGCAGCTGTTGCTGTTGCTGGGGCGGCGGCGGTGGTCGCTTCACACTTGTACATGGCGTTCCCGAGCTTGGCCGTGGGGTTGCGGGTCGGCTTCTGGTACCGCTCGGCAAACCTGGACCTTCCTTCCCCGGGGGCCTGGCCCCAGGAGGTGGATCCTGCCTCATCGGAGTTAGGGCTGCGGGAACACCGCCCTGCGCTCCTGCGGGGCGGGTAACTGGGAAAGCAGAAATGACACGAGGGGGGTTTAGGATCCCATACCGCCTGAAGTGGCGGCTGTTCGCTCCCCGGGTGTCACAACAGCTTTCCAAGACACAATCTACGTCGTACGGACGTTGTGTGCGGTGGCCGTACCAAACACGTACTATCCCTATTTAACCATAACTCCATTTGTCGAGGATTCAACTGCACACGTTTTCGCATCTACCAATGACTGAGAATCAATCGACTGACGCCGTCACACCTTTCCACCGTACATACGGTACATAACGCTACGTAAAGCTTGGGTCATCCTTACCCCCCGCGTGGCGATTTGCTCCGGAACACGGCACTGCCGCCACTCCTGCCCCCGTAGTAGTAGGCATTGATACCGGCTTGGCATCCACGGCTGCGCGCGTATTGGCCACTGGCGTTGGCGCTGGCGCCGACACATGCGTCACAGCCAGTGCTGGCGCGGCCGCTGTCGTTGCCGCAGATACGATCCGTGCATCACCCAGTCGGTCCAGTGCCAGCCTTAGCAGGCCCGCAGCGTCGTAATCAGTGGGAAAGGGCAGCGCCTCCCAATCCAACTCCACCCCGCGCACATCTGCGCAGATCCAGGTGCATCGCCGGACACAGTCAGATCGGGTGTTGATCGGTATGGCAGCCGGTGTCCACCGTAACGATCGCAGAGAGGGCCAGCTTAGGATCGCGTGGCGGCCTGAGGCACTGAGTGGTGCGGTACGTGATGTTCAGCACTTGTCATGATCGCCAAAACTCTCTTGAAGAATATAATGCTCTATGTCAGTGGTGCAGAGCTTGTGAAAATGAGAGAGGGGTAAGGAGCCTATAGGAGCTCATAATCCCACGCAGGCCGTGCACCGCGCTGTGCCGTATCATGCCGGGCCGTACAACGCCGTACCTACAGCCGCATCCGCTGCCGCGTCGCCCTCGCCAGCTGCTGATTCAGCAGCGAGCCGGGCACGCAGCGCATTCAACTCCGCTTGTAGTGGATGGACCCGCGGATCGGGGTGTGGCTCCAGAACCACAGAGCCCGCCACCGTGTCCACCGCAATGACGCGGCTTTGCCTCCAGTCCGAGACCTGGGCCCGGCGCGCACAGGGGAGGAAAACAACGGACATGGTCACCGGAGCCACGGATATCGCGCACTCGTTCCCTAACTCGACGGCGTGGCTTGCAGCACAAGGTACTCGGGAATACATAATTGCACCAGGTGGCAAACCGCACCACACGCCCACTGCACTGCAACCACACCTGCACCAGCATTATATCGCACGTGCGGAACACCACGCCACATTTGCAACCGCATTGCGAAACGGCAGGCTAAACTGCACCACGCTGCACTGCACCGCGCTGCACACCGCACCCCGATTGCGTACCCGCGGACACATATCCAAGCCAATTTCCAGCAACTTGTACGCCAGCACGTCGCCGACCTCCACATTGCCGTGTGCGACAGGTAAGCTGTCATAGTCAATAGGAGTCGTGGTCGTAATAGTCCTCTCCGCCACGCCCGCCTGGGAAGGGGCCTCCGGCCGCCCGGCCGCATTCACAGGAACAGGTATCGGCTTCTCCTCTTTCTCCTCCTCCTCTGAGGAAGTCTCGTCATCACTGCTGCTGCTGCTATCTTCATCGCTGCTGCTGTCTTCCTCATTCTCTTCTTCATCACTGCTACTGCTCTTACTGCCCGGCAGTGCGGCAGTCCTGGCCCTGGTGGCTTTGGCAGGCGCCGCTGCCGACACAGCTTTCGACGTGCCCGGGGGTACCTTCTCACAGCGCATTAGCAGGATGGAACGCAAGGCGGGAAGCCGCACTGCGTATTCAAACCCCTCCGTAAATTGTTACATTGTTATACGGATAACCCGCTAACGATGACTTATTTAAGGCGTGCGCTGTTGATTTGACATGTTGGGGTTTAAGATGGGGATGATGGTGTGCGTTCCAGATGTCCATTTGGGAAAGGTTGCGCTGGCCGGACCTCCGGAGGCGGGCAGTGTTCCCCGACATGGCCCCACGACGACCGCGAGCATGGGAAAATAGTTGTCATGGCGTGCAGGTGCATCAGGGATAGGGATAGGGATACGTCGCGGCATAACGCAAGATCCGTGAATTCGGTTCGAAGGTTCGAAACAGACACTCTCCGACAGGGGAAGAGCGGAGGCCCCCCATGCACGTACACACGCAGATACACATATACACACATACACACACAACCTAACCTATAATACACGCACGCAAATACACGGCAGGGTACATTTTTGGATAGAACGACGTCGGGGCGCCCCACCAAGGTCTCGCCGCAAGCCGCACAGCTCGCATAAAGAAGTTCCCACGTGATACCAATCTGCCACAGCGCGAGGAATCGAGCATGCTTTCCTCGCATATAGTGGAGCTTCTTGGAGGGAGGCTCAGCACCAACGTCGCTCACCTTTTTTTGGCCACCCGGCTCAGCGCCGCCATCCTCATCTTCATCATCGCTGTCATCATCGTCACTATCATCGCTGCTGCTGCCACTGCTACTCGTGGAGGCCACCCCAACTCCCGCCTCCTGTGCATTCCCCTGTTTGCGACCCTGCTGGGTTGTCCCCGCCGCCGCCGCCGCCGGCCTACCGCCTACGATGGCTGCGGCGGAGGTCCGTTTTTCTGCAGCCCCAACGTCCTTGCCTCCGCCGTCATCGTCATCGTTGCTGCTACTATCATCATCGCTATCATCGCTGCTGTAACTTGTGCCCTCTGTGCTGCTGCTACTCCTGCTACTGCAGAGCCAGCGAACTGCCGTTGCGCGTCCGTGTACGGCACCGCCCGCTGCTGCTGCCGCCGCCGGCCTACGAGCACCACTCGGCCCGGCCCCCACCGATCCACAGTACGTCGCCATACCACGGACAGGCGCCGTTCGCTGCTGCTGCTTACGCTGTTGTTGCGGCTTATGCTTCTGTTGCTCTGGCTCGAGCCGTTGCTGTTGTGCGGGTGCCGCCGCTGCACCTGGTCCTTCAGCTGCTGCGGCTGTTCCAGAACCGATCGCGGCTGCTACAGAACCATTCACGGCAGCGCCGCTGGCGGCTGCATAGTGGGCGTAGTTCGAGTTGAGGCCTGCGGCACCTGGTAAAGTGCCGTTGGGGTCCAAGGGGGACGCTGCGAGGGCAGCTGCCAACATGGCTGCAAAACGGCCGGCGCAGGGCGGGCCAAGACAGGGCGCAAGGATGAAGACAGGATTGTCGGCGCATGCCCCGAGACCGGAACGGCTAAGAGCGTGTGCATACAAACAATAACAAATCGGTGCCTGAGCCTAAGGGCAAAGACAGGAATTCCACTATAGTGGCGGTGTGAAGCCAAGGAGGCTTTGGAGCCAACCCTTACTCACCTGACGTCTGACCCTCTTGTTGCTGCTGCAGCGGCCGCTGCTCAACGGGCTGCTGGATGCGTTGCTGCTCCGGGTGCTGTTGCTGTTGTTGCTCCTGGGCTTTCTTATCGACCATGCGCTGCTTAATCGCCAGGTTCTCCCTTCCGCCAGCTGGCACCTGCTGACGCGGGCCGGTTCCGCCCGCTCCCTTGCCGCGGCCCGCACCTGCACCAAGCCCCAAAGACGGCGTAATTGCTGACATAGTCAGTATCCACACTACGCTGCACAGTGCATCGAAAGCGTAAGCGACTAAGGCGGGAAGGAAAGGTATCGCGCCGCACCACTACCTTTACCGTATGACAACGCAACACACGGCTGACCTTGCTTCCCAAGAGGTCACGCTGCAGCTTAATCACACATGAGAAATGCACGGACAGAACATTAACACACAAACGCATCGCAACAGTACTTCCTCAAATTTCTTCATGCTCCCGGCGGGACAAGTGAACACGTACATACATAAGTTCTATTACATACACAACTGAAGCCTGAAGAGTCGCGAATCAGCAGCCCTTTGTTTCCCACAAACAATAAACACACAAGACCGACTTAAACTTTGTCCGCACTGTAATCTCCAAGTTGCTAAGAAACCAGTTAGGGGACGGAGACATGAGATTACGTACCTTTGTACGGCAGTACACCTTCGCGACATAAACGCCGTTTGTTGGCCTTGCGCCGCGCACTGCGGCTTGCGCGTTTCTTCTCACCGGTGGCAGCTCCCGCCCCGTCCGTCCCCGTCTCCGGCGTGGCGTCCAACTCGCCTGCCCTCTGGCTTAGCCTGGCCGCCGCAGCGCCTTCATTCCCGCATACAAACATTCCATCGCCACCAAAGGCATCGGGCTGAGCTTCGCCAGCACCACCACCGGTCGCAGCACCTGGAGTAGCATTTACATCCTCAGCTGTTGCCAGCCCTGCGGCCGCGGCCATGCGGCGCGCCTTATGCACATGATATTCCTGCCCCTGCTTCAGGTCCTCCACTCTGTCTGCACCGTCCTGTGGCGGGGCATCCCCTGCGCCACCGCTACCCACGAAGGCGTCATTTACCGCTGCACCTGCAAATGAATTTCAAGGCGAGGAGAGGACAATTTGCAAGTTGCATTCCTCCTGTATCACCCCTGCCAGACAATTCCGCCGAACCGTTTCAACATGATTGCCGAATCCTGCAGTTATTGCCCCTAGCCGGCTACGAACCATCATTCTTTCCTCCCACAGAATTCATCTCCCAAGATAGCAACCCTCAACCTGCGGCAATGTGTCGCTTGCGCTTGCTCCCGCCGCCGCCACCCCTGCTGTCGCCCACGGCAGCATTGGCATTGACAAGATTGGCGCCTTGACCTTGCGCGGCTGCTACTCCTTCAGCCTGAGCCACCGACGGTAGCTGTAATGTCCGTGCCGAGGGCTGGGCCAACTTCTGAACGGCGATGAGATCGCCGTCCCGCAGCAGACCCACGGGTCCGTCCGGCGGCAACGTAAAGCCGCTGAGCACCAGCCTCAGCTCCACCGCGCAGTCCAGCCGCAAGTGAGCATGGATCTGACATGGGATGGGGAGGAGACCCGGGGAGGTGATTTTGTCCTACTTGATACATTGATAGGATGTGAAGCATGGGACCGCCAAGTTTTGTTGCAGTGCATTAAGGGATAGCAATAGAAGTATTTGTACATCAAGCAAGGCGCTTGTGCAGCAGGTACAGGTTCCCGGAAACGCATTCACTAGAAAAGGATGCAGAAGCATTTCTCCCCAGGTAGCCGGAAAAGGAGAGGTTTCGGAGCGGATGTTACTTGAGGCCCCAGCCGGAATGCAGGTATGGGCAACGTAGGCCTAATGGCAAAGCGGGTGTTGGGGCAAGCAACAGTTGCTTGTTTGCGTCGCCCCACATCAGTTCCAGTGCTGCATATCAAGAGCCTAAAGCACCCGGGGAGGGAGAAGAGACCTAGACCTCGATAGCCCCTCAGGGAAGGGGGCATTACTGCGGGCACGGACCTCGCGGGTGAAATCGGCAATCGTCACAGCTGCAGAGCTCGGACAATACCTACGGACAGAGCCATGGGGTTAGATGATTGTCATTAGACAACGTAATAGTTTACCCGAGGACCGCGGATGAGCTCACCAGCATCGGGCCAGGCCCTGCGCCCGTATGGCCGGCGTCAGCAACGCTTCTGATAACTCAAGCCGCAGCCTTTGCATGGCTTTTTGTTGATTTTCTATTTTATTCACATGCAGGAGGAAGTGCACCACCGCTCCGACCTTTGCTTTTCTTAACGCAACGCAAGGAACACGCACAAGGTGGAAACAGGTAACAAGCAAACCACATATTATTTAAGGTTATCCGCCTTCCGTAAGGAACAATTATTCAACACTGCGTAACGCGGCGATTGAGGGCCGAGATCCATGCTATGAAATGAACGGAAAATCGAGTACAGCAGCTGACGCGCTACCTAGCGGACCGAATCAAATGATGTACTAAATGCTGATTCAGATATCCTTAGATAAGCATTACGCGATATCACGCAGTTTGGTAACACACAGCTTTAGTATCGCAGTAGTCCAATTACTAGCAATGAAGGCCCTGAGCCTACATGGTCCTTGGGCCTTCTACGAGCGCAAGGCTGCAGAAAATGAACGCAGAATTGCTGACCTTGAAGAAGAAGTTCTGCGATGGAAGTCGCAACATGACGAGCTTCAACAAAAGCTGAAAAACGTCGAAGCTGAACGGAAACAACTACAAGATGTGCAGTTACCAGGATTGATTGCCGATAAAGGGCGATCGCAGGGCCTCATCGACAGTCTCCAAGCGGAGCTTGCAACGGAGAGGCTTGAGCGCGCAGAGGAGCACAGGCACCTCACTATGGAAGTCTCCAGCTTGACACAAGAGCTACAAAAGCTATCCGCGGATAACGCTGTGCTGCGCTCTGAGCTCGCAAAGACAGTTCACCAGAAGCAGCTGACTTCCAGCAAGCTGGAGCAGATCCGGAAAAAGCTGGGGCTGTCCGAGTCAGAGGCCAAGGCATTTATCCAGGTGCCTACATGGGTCCCAGGGGTCACATGGCTACGGCGCGCGGCGCTGTCTATGCTTTCCTGTTAGGAAGCCATAAGGATGCAACGAAACCCCAAAGAAAACTTAAAGAGCGAAGATGTCTTTGTAAGGGGGCATAGATACATCACAGAGTTCCCCTCTCGATGTGCCTCATGTATGAACTGGCGGAGGTGATACGGCTGCCAGTCACTCGTAACATATTGGCAAGACGGGTTCCGCGGTGTTGAGTTCCTACGGCCTGCATTCCCCGGCCAACTATAGCGTGTAGGAAATGGGCGTATTATTCATTTGGCGTGAACGTGGATGTGGGTTCAGCAGTGCGTTGCTGGGCAGTGCGAGCTGCCAGAGATGATCCTCCGTTGCGACCTTTCTCAACCCACATGTATATTGTATGAAATCGTGATACTTCTCAATGCCATCAGGTCATCTCTCTGTTCATGTTCGCCCCGCCAGTTTTTGCATTTATACGCAATTTAAGTGCACGTGACTATCTTGACCTGCCACCTGCCCTCCTTGTTTTTGCTTGTTGGTTACAACCTTGTTGCACGCATGTACGGATGTTGCTAATAATGTGACTGAGACTGACCAGAGATTGTGATCACTGGGCGAACACTGTGATCGTGGCCTCTCAAAATGCATGCATGTCACTTATTTGTCGGTCGTGAACCCGGATGGGCATGTCCGTCTGTGCAGGAGCTGGATGAGGCAAAGGCAGCCAGCAAAGCCCTTCGGGAGGAAAACAAAGGTAAGCGCGGGGACCAGGGCGAACCAAACAGGCCCTAAATAGGCAATAGGAATTGTGTCTGGCGGGCTGTACTTAAATTTTCAGAAAGGCACCAATTGAGGCTGAGTGGCACGAAGAAGACGATTTGATAGGAGAGTTCATACATATTACAGAACTCTCCCCGTGCATGCAGATTGTGTTTGAGCCATGCCTATGTTCATGACGGGATTACGAGGCAAGGGCAACCCCAGACAGTTTTTCCGTGCTTTGGACAACACGTGAATAAGATGTTCTAGGAGGGTTCCTGCTAGTATACCTTCAGCGACCACCTGTTTTTGATCTGATACAGCCCCTGCATACTCACCAGTGGTGTGGGCTACGTGTCGCCTCTTCCCCCTTACTGTCATCAAAGTATGGGTGCGACTTTAGATGCGCTCCTATACGTCTGCTCTCAGCGTTGTCGTTTGCTATGTGCTCCTCCTTTCCCTTTGTCGTACTGCACCTTGCATCTCCTGCGCCGCCTCTCCTGCACCATCCTGCCGTTTGCTTCCCCTTGGCTTCCTAACCGCACTCAACCATCGCCACATTGTTCCCTTTGCCCCTCCAGAACTTGCTGCGGACAACACGCACCTGAAGCAGCAGGTGGAGAGCCGGTCGCAGCACTGCATGACCCTCATCGGGGAAAACAAACGGCTGCTGGAACAGGCAAGCGAAAACGCGGCGTGAGAGCAGAGTGCAGCGTTTTAGGGCTTGAGGACCTTGGGCAAAGGCATCCAAGCATATGGTGTTACCCCTAGCGAGAAGCGAGCACTAAGCTCTGGGGCATGCGGGACCCCGAGTATTGATCCCATCGCCAGCCCGCGGAGGGGAATTGTCAAGCTGTTGCTCTTTTCATCAAAAGGCCTTCAACTTACTTGAAAACTTCCAAAAGGATGGAGTCGGTGATGGTGTAAACATGTCAGGGAGCGATGGCTCCTCCCTCGCCATGACCAAGGAGTGACCAGTTCGCAGCGCCTAACGATATACACCAGTTGTCTCCGTTATGTTGATAATGGTAAGGTTTGCTTGCACGGTTTGCACACACATGTCATCTTACCTGCTTCTGTACCTGCCTTCGGGGTGTATATCTCTGCCCTTTAACTTTAGCCGGGCCCCCATCCCGTTACGCCACGCGGTGGTGGCGGCTCTTCTGCCACCGGCAGGTGGCGGAATTGCGGATGCAGCTGCAGAAGCAGCAGGGAGAGCTGTGGCAGGCCAAAACGGAGCAGCAAAATGCCATGGCGGCAGCGCGGCAGCTGCAGCAGCAGCAAGGCCCGGGCCGCAGGCCGCCGCAGGCGGTGGTGCGGGAGTGGTCGGAGCCCGGGCCAGCGGGCATTACAGCATGCAAGTCCGTGGAATCCGGCGGGGCCCGGCCGGCCGTGCGCTTGGCCGAGGGCAAGCAGGTAAAAGGAGAGGAGCGGCAAGATAAAAAAACGAATCAGTTACACGGCCAATAACAACCGCACACTGGTGGAAGTAGGAGGCCGTAAACCGCGCTGCACATATTCAAGGAGGGGCAGCGTAGGATATGGGGCGGCTTCGCGGGCATCCCGCAATTACCTATTGTCCTGGTGCTGCAGGACCAGCTGCGATCTGGGTGGCGGGAGCATCCAGTGATTGACGGGTTTCTGAATCGTGATTCACGCCTCTTGGAAATTTGAACTGCGTGGAGGTTATGTCACATTTATAGACGTACGGGAGTTCGGCTCTAAAACCGTTAATCTTTCGCGTGCTATAGTGTGGCTGCGTGGCATATTGGATTTATTCTAGATATGATATATATTATAGAATATATTAGAGTTATGTTTCCATGCCTGCTGTGTGTTACAACCTAATAGAGCTAATCCTTGCAAACTGCGTTGACGTAATTTTCCTTATGATCGTCGCTGGTGGCTCAGCTACCGAAGCCCACAGGCACGAGCAAAATAAATGCTCTGCTTCGCTAATGCTTTCAATGCGCTCCTCATTTTTATCCCTTCTCCATGCAGAATCGTCCACCGTGGAGTGACACCGGCAGCGGCAAGACAGGCACGACAGGCGCTACTAAGCCTGTGGTGCATATACCTGTCGGCGTTCGGCCGCTCGGCGCCACCGACACCGCAAAGGCAGGCGTCGTGCGTCAGGCCCTGACAGTACGAAATCAACGCCTCGTATCGGCGCAGCAGCAGCCGCAGCAACAGAAGCTGGACACCTAGCATCCCAGCGCCGTGGAAAATGAGGATTACATCCGCTGAGGCAGGACGCCCGGGGTATAACTAACAGGTTCAGCTCCTTCAGCTCTAGGAGGGTCGGGCCCTGGCACAATTAAGGCCACTCTGCTGTCGCGTGAAACCCAGATGGCCCACCAACCGAAAAGTATTTGTGCGATCTTGTGACTGCTCTGTGCCCACCATCCCATCCTCATTACGGGGGTAATTGTGGGAGGGCGGTGCCGAATGAACTGCTGATGGGTGGCAAAACATAGTTCAACTGTGATGGAGACTGAGCCCAACAAGGCAAGTCCTTAGGACTTGTTTGCTTTGCTTCCTACGATACAGCGCAGCAATGCGAAGCCTTCTTAATGTGCATGTGCGTTTTTGGTAGCCAAATGAATGAATGGATGGACGTCAAAAAGATGTATCATTACGATGTGTGTGATTGAACCATCCAAGGCACTAAAGGCTGCTGAAGAGGCCCAGCCCACATATTATTTGGGCAGTCAGCAGCAGAAGGACTCGGCCAAGCAGTGGGCTCCACACATACAACCGCGATTGCTAACACAAACTTATGACTCGGAATACTGGGGCGCCGTTATTTGCAGCCACAGTGAATGCTGGTGTACTTTCCTCTGAGTGAAGGGGGGTTGTTAACTTGACAGGAGAGGTTGGAGCGGCTGGTTCCTGTTGGTGGATTGATAGCTACTGAAATCGTTCGACCGCAGCGAGTGTTGCCCATACGCGCATCCACATTACCCTTTAATATACACTGGCACTGGAGTACGGTGGAGAGCGGTGCTGGAAAAGCCATCGGCTCCCACTGTAATTAGCAACTCACCTGTGTGCTGTCGAACTATGTTTGGGGTGTTACACTGTGGGCGACTCGCCCTACAAAGACGAGCACCGGGGGGCCTGACCGGACCGAGCCACAGCGCAGGGGAGGGGCACGTGGCTAATTATATCTAATGTTTTCTTAGAAGGATATTGTGTGTATGAGCATGAATTGCAACTTTGATGCTCAGCCGATCACGGAGCCTTTATGTAGAGCCAAGGTTATAATCGAGTGAATAAGTTGACATCCAATTGAGGATTCAGTCCATGCCACAGCCACGAACCTGCACGCTGTATGCCGCCAGACTTTTAACCGATAGGTAGTTATGGAGTCGCCAGCAGCCAAGAGAAACTTAAACACTTGTTAGGCTAGAAGTTGATCGCCTCGAAACCACAGTCGATATCTCTCATAAAGCCTCTCTATGCGATCTGCCTGACTGGACAAGCTACCAACATGCGGCGATTCATGACGCCCTTCGTCACGTTCACTGAAGGATATCTGCCATGATTAACTCGTACCAGCCCCACCCGTGTCGTCCTGTACCTCCAGCAAACATTGAGCCCTCAAACCGCCGCCACATGACCATGGCTGTGGCCGCCGCCGCCGCTGCGATCCCAACAAACCTGTGTATAACCCCATTCACGGCGCAGCTCACCAAATCCCCAGCATTTGGTTGGGGGGGTTAGGAGTCTGACTGCGGAGAAACCCAGGCGTACTGGTATTGAATGCCGCGAGGGTACTGTACAAATAACCATTCCCATTATGATGGCGAAGCCCGCCGCCCGCCTATACGCGATATACGCTATATACCAGCCGAATTGATTCATCATCTGGCCACGCCAATCGAAAAATTCCTATCCAGCCGATTTACTTTACCCCGTCCACCCCGTACCATCGCCCCTCGTTACTCCTCGTCGGACCGCGCGTCGGGTATACTCTCCAAGAGTCTGCCGTACTCGTCGTGCTGCAGATCCGGATACAGCAGTACGCTGCGGGATGGATATAACAGAGTCCACACGGTTGTTGGGGTCCAAGCTCCCTAGGTCGGTGGGTGAAAAGAGAACCGGAAGCCGAGCTCATTCAGGATGTCCCACCCCCTTCGCCGCTTTTCTATTACTAGGTTTTATTAGGGCCCTGAGCGCAAGAGGGGACGCAGCCTTCCGGCCCTTCCGGTTTGCTGACATGTTGGTCAATTCGTTTCAGGAAACGTAAAACAAGCAACTGAATTACCGCTAGCTAGGATACCAAAAAGCACAGGAGCCAGCTCAACCCTTTGAAAATAACCCTCTTCCAATCCTATGGATTCTTCGTCCTCACAGACCGCTTCTTCAAAATAAACACTTGAAGTCGTGGGTCGCACCTGGGGTCATCAACTCGCGGCTCATAAAAGACCTGGTGGAGACACAGCCCCTTGGCGGGCGCCACGTTGTACCCCCGGTATGAGCCGTAACAGCCTGGAGACAGGCCGGAGTGTGGGGTTTATGAAATTAGCGGGGTCAGGTGCCAAATACGAAGGGGCCTTCCGCACCCAGTTACCGACTCCTCCCCCGCCTGGCTCCCACCTGGTGGGGCGTTGCTGCCGACCTCGAGCATGCGAACTACCGCGTCCACCGACAGCCGCCCCTCCCCCACCGCCACCAGCGCCCCGGAGATGTGACGAACCATCTTGTACAGAAAACCGTTGCCCTCCACCTGGGCAGTGAGGTACGGGATGGGTGGGTGTGGGTAAGTGCTGGTGGTCGTAGTGCTGTGCAGGAGGAACTCACGTGTTGCCTGGGAGGTTGAGTGGGTGGGCGATTGACCCCCCGATCGGGGGTTGCAGGGTGCCGTGCCGTACGTACCGCCAGGAAGTGACCCGCGGGATGGAGGCTGGGGGCTGGGCGCTGGAGGCTGCGGTTACTGCGGTTACTGCGGTTACTGCGGTACTGCGGTACTGCGGAGGAAGATCCCCAAAAGCGATTTACTCCGTGCCGCTCCGCCTGCTATATGCGGCTAAGACAAAGACGTATGGAATGGCATTGGTTTGCCGATAACATCTAAACACGTACACGTACAAGCAGTAGATTGCCGGGGTGATAAGAAGGGAACTATTCATGAGAGCAGCAGAAAGTAAGGGGCTCCAGAAACCCGCCGGCTAAAGTCCTCTTTGAGAGAACGCAACGCACGGTTGGTCGAACTATCTAAAATTCCTTTACCTTCCTCCTCTCCAGGTACTCTTCCCCCTCCCCACCCTGTAGCTCACCTTACCACGCCCATTCCTGCAGGCCCCCAACCACAGCCCCCCTCCCATGCCCCTCCCATGCCCCACCCCTGCAGCCCACCCCTGCAGCCCATCCCGTGGCCCACACCCCTCACCTCAATTCTTACGGCCCCCGGCATCCCGTCCCCGAGCTCCACCACCTCCACCCGCCGCAGTGTCTTGACAGGGTTTCGCCTCCTGGGTCTCCCGCCCTCTTCCCCAATGTTGGAGAACTGCGTGAAGTCGTGGGTGCCCTCCAGCGCCGCTGCAGCGGCCCGCATGGCGACCAGGTCGAGCTGCTTCCGAACATGCATGGCGTAACGGTGGCGCAGAGGGTCGTGTGTCTCGGCGTTGGTGAGGCTGTAGTGGTAGCACTGCAGGTGTGTGTTTGGGGGGACCCCCGGGGGGGGGGACAGATACGAATGTGAATGTAGGAGTGGTCATTGTTGTACGGGATGGAAGCTTCTTGATGTTGGCGTACATACATGTCATCATCATATTATAAATGATTAATTAGTAAACAATAAATCCTTCTGTGTGAAACAATATTAATACTAATATGTATTGTAAATATTATGTAGACATTTTCCATATATTACGTCAGGTATCATATAACAGATACAAGGATATAAAATATTAATTTTCATTAATTGTAATATAAAAGACATGAATATTTTTCCATGCAAGGGCAACTGCTTCGTACCTTCCCAAGCGCACTGCAGGTAACGCTGAAATCAGGTGCCGTACGTGTTACACGCAGGACGCGGATGTCGTGCGGCAGTACAGAGTTGAGCTTGTACGGCATTTTGTCCACGTCCACCTCCCGGTTGCAACTGAATTGAACCACCTGTGGGGTGGTGGGGACCACCGGCAGCAAAACACCGGGGGAGAGATAATACTTCGACGAAGAGAACATGGTCCTGATGATTGATGGTTCTGATTAACAAATTACGTGATGCAACTAAGAGGTGAGATGCCTTGACACACAGCCCCTACCTTCGCTTCTACACTGTCCACCATATTTTTTAATTTCCATTTCTGCGCCATGCCGTACCGTCCCGACCAATCCCATGTAATACCACCATTCCGTTCTATCCCACCCGTGCGTTTTTTCGGGTACTCAACCCGCATACGGGACGGGGCCCTGAGTGGCGGTAAAAGCACGAAAAACACAGTCATAGTATTGAATGAAATATCCACGGGGGCACCAAAAAAGGCCCTCGAGGCAAACTCGTCGTGTCGCTAGCACCGCAAGACGGCACCCCACGCGTCCGTCCGCCCACCGCCCACCTTCAGATTTCCCCTTCTCTGGATCCTGAGCTCGTACTTCCTAACACCCCATAACCACATCTGGATCCGTACCTGACATATCCAACATACACGCATACACAATCACATACACAAACAAACACACACACACACATGCACGAATACGTGCGCAAAACCCCCCTCCCCCCCTCCCCTCTCCACCAACCTGTCCCCGCGCATGTACCCCCGAGTCTGTTCGCCCAGCAGCGCGCACCCCCAGTACGGCCCGCTCCTCGCGCAGCACGGTGCACAAGGCTGACTCCAGGAGGCGCTGCACGGTGGGCGCCGACGGCTGTAGCTGCCAGCCGCAGTAGTCTGTACCGTCGTACGCAACAACCAATCGGTGGCTAAATTTACCTAGCCGACCTATGGGACGAGTTTGGGATATTTAGGGCCTTATATTTCGGGAGGGTGAGGCAGATGGCGGCTAGGGTGATGTCACTGAGCGGTCAATTTAATATGTTTTATGTTCTAATATGTTTCATGTTCATATATATATTTTTTTATGTTATTACTATTTCAATTTTATATTATGTCAAAATTAACACATAAATTATCACATTTATACTATTATCGGATTTTTATTAACATGAACATTGAAAGAACCTCATTTTATCCCGGGGGCTCGGCGGACGTCAGGCCACATCACACCGACTCAGCTAAGCAAAGCGGAACAAAGCAGATGAATGGCTGCCGTTCCATCAGTCAGACTGTCTCTCTGTCCGTCTCTCTGTCAGTATTCCAATCTCTCTGTCCTTCAGTTCGTCGCTTTGTCAGTCTTACCGAGGCCTCCAGATCTGTCCTGTACGAATGACGACGCGGTGCTGGTTATAAGGCCCTCGCTGGCAGCGGCCCCATCCTTACTGGAAGCTAACGGCGACGAAGGTGATGACTTCAGCGAGCCATTTTCCGAGTGTGACGCTGACGTGGAGTTCCCATCCATGGAGGTTACGACGAGAAGCACCGGAGGCGGTCCTGCGGAGGAAGCGGTCGGGGGAGGACAGTGTGTTTGTTAACGGCGGCAGTGTGTTGAGATTGCAGCCGCGCCAACTTCCGGATCTGTTAAATTTGTTGCAGTTGCAGTTACCGTTGCCGTTTCAGGTGGTAACTTGCAGCGACGCTGGCATCAACGCAATGTCTGGCCATGCGCGTGTTGTCGCCATCCACCCTCATGTGACCGCACATGTGACCGCACAACAGCCAACTTTGATGACCAACCCAGAACCCACCTGCCGAACCACCGTCGCCATCACCGCCACTGCCGCCGCCGCAGCTCGTCAAGCGCCTGACGCCATCAGCAGCAGTGCTCCGGCCACTTCCGCTCGGTTCTGCTACTGATGCCCCTGGCACTGATGACGCTGTCCCTAATGCTGATAGTGCTGGTGCAACTGTGGCCCCCCCTCCAGCTGCATTCACAGCACGCATATTCGCTCCCACGAGACTTGCCGCAGCATTGCGGCGCGGCTGTGTGGCTAGGCCCCATCCCGCCAGCCGCCTCTGCCGCGGTGGCGCGGCCCTGCTTCCCCCCCCCGACCCACTACCGAGTCCTGCTGCCCCTCCTGCTTCGGTAAGTCCGGCTGCTGCTGAAGCTGAAGCCGCGGGCCCTCCGCGTCTGGAAAGGCCGCTTCTCCCGACCCTGACGGCGGTGATGCTGGCGGTAGCGGCGGTGGCAGTGGCGGCGGCGCCGCCGGCGCGGGCGCCGCCGCGGCTGTGACCAGCGCAATGCCCAAGAGAATGCAAGCAACACCCAGAAGCCACCGGAATCCGAGGGCCTCGCCGTACAGCAACTTGCCCAGTAGGCCCTATGCCCCGGATTGGGGTTGAGGAGGGGGGAATACGAAAGTAGTCAGTGAAAGCAGCATAGAAGCCGACCCCCTGAAAAGGTAGCGCCGCACCGCTTCTTATCAGCCAAACCCATAAAAACAGATAGATAAATTTTAAAATAAATAATAAAAATATCATAAGTTATGAATATCTGCAGCGATGTCCTTCCGGTTCGTGAAGGGGGCAGCGGGGGGAACATCGGATTGGTGAGCTCTTTGCGAATAGGGGTGTCCCCCTCAGTCCCTACACACACCGCGAGCCGTCTAGGAGCATCGGGGTCGTCTCTGGCCGCTGATGAGCCACCTGGTGTAGGTGCTACCGGGTGGTGAGATATTCTTCACGAGCGGCGCACTAAGCACTAAGCACTAAGCACTAAGCACTAAGCACTAAGCACTAAGCAGAGCAGAGGGTTGAATGAATGCGGGTCAATGCGTACGGATCAGCACCGACACTGACACTGACACTGACACCGACACCGACACCGACACCGACAACGTTGTGCAATTCTGCGGTTCTGCTGCATGTGGGGGGCCGGGTGCACTTCTGCCGCACAGTTGAGGCGCCTTTCACTTAACCACCCTTCAATAGCAGCAGCTTACACCCCCCCCACACACACATACACACACACACACACACACACACGGAAGCTGCTAGAGGTGCCCCCCTGGGCCCAGCGGCGCGTATAGTCGCCAGCAGCGTGTTGCGATGACAGACAGGGGACGCAGAGGGACCCATCTGCACTCGAGCAGACCTTACGCGCAGCATAAGCAAAATACAATGTGTAGTGTACGGACGTGCTGCCGTACCGTTGCAATTATGTTGGCGGCGTTGCTGTACACGGTTGCCTGTAGAGATGGCAAGCGCTGCAGACTGCGAAGGTACAACGCCATCATGGCTGCATTGCACTGCGGAAAATAGGAATAAGGACATGTTTTTTTTAATTTAACGATTTAGGACAACGTAGTAAGAAAGGGACTATTGTTCGGTTTAAGAGATCTTCGGGATCTGTTGGGATTTAAGTTCCTTCTTCCAAAGATTACGATCTGATTTGGGAGAGGTCGGGGGTGAGATGGAGAAGAGGGGGAAAGGGGGCGAAGACCAAATAAAGCAAACAACAGAACAAGATGATGATTATAGGACGTGTATAATAATGGCTCTGTCGAAATGGCTCTGCCGAAATGGCTCTGTCGGAAATCGGCATCTGGCTCCTAGGTCGAAAAGGGACATCTCAGGACGACCAGGAGCGCCCCTTAATTCCTATGCCAAGTTATACACACACATGTGCGTGTGCGTGTGCGTGTGCGTGTGCGTGTGCATGTGCGTGTGCGTGTGCGTATGTGCGTGTGTGCGTATGTGCGTGTGTGCGTGTGCGTGTGCGTGTGTGTGTGTGTGTGTGTGTGTGTGTGTGTGTGTGTGTGTGTGTGTGTGTGTGTGCGCGTGTGCGTGTCTTGTGGCCTACGGCCCAAAGCCCCTCAGCTCTTTGATCAGTGCGCAGTGCCCGTGGGCTCCTGTGCGGGGGCCCTCCATTGTTCCTATTATTCCCCCCCCTCTGTTCTGTTCTCACGGCCCCCTAGCAACCTCATATGGCCATGGCCGCGGAGGAAGGGAAGGAGAAGGGGCCCTGCCTCGTTACCGCACCACTCGCTCAGCTAATTGCGTTGGCTGATGGCCCTCCCAAGTCCCAACGCCACCCAGACATGTGGAAATTCGCCGGGTCCGTCAGGCACTGTGACGACCCACCCACCGTGAAGAGCATCACGTAGCAAAGGACGTGGCCGGCCGGACCCAGTGCAAACGCACCAGGCGCCTTGCCGAATACTGCCGCAACAGCCCCGCAGCATCCTGCGCAGGCGCTAAGTAATCCAGGCCACAAGGCGGGGAATCTGTCAGCTTGGCGGCGCATGCATGACCGTCGTGGTCCAGCTCCCAGAAATATACTTAATTTAGTCTGAAACAATGCAGATTTAATAATGTAATGGTTTCACGATATGCTTATATATATGTCACAGTCCATGGCGGAAAATGATCGTCCTGAGGTGGTGGGCAACTAATTCAGCGAGGAGATTTTCACTTGTCAAATCACAAAAACGATATTCATAAAGATTAATAACAACGCGTTTCCGTGAGATGCTGCCCTAAGCCCGCATGTACTGCTGTACAGCAAAACGCGAAACGCCGTTCGATTTCCGTACAATTTGCCCTTAACTCCAAACTTTACGCAAATCCTGGACAATGCATCAGTTGCAGGATCCGTGGCTTCAACTGTACGAAGCGGCTTATCCAGAGCATGTATCTTGAAGGTTTCCTTGTTAAGACTCGGATTCGAAATAAGATCGGGGTGTGGTCTGTTAGAGGGCATGATAGCACACCATCAGTAGCAGGATGCCAGGATGCAGGATTAAACACAAAAGGATGCTTCCGCCCCTTTCCGCCCCTTTCCGCCCCTTCCTGCCCCTTTCCGCCCCTTTCCGCCCCTTTCCGCCCCTTTCCGCCCCTTTCCGCCCCCGCCATGTATTCACATACGTCCATATGTACCATGTTGGTGACCATAGATCCTGCCGTTAAGCAGGATCGCAAAGCCCCTCCATTCGGCAAAGCCAGGCTTCACAGATCTGCCTATGCCTGCTGAGCAGCCTATGTACAGCTTGTCATCCTCGCACCCCATAAAGGAGCTATGTGGTCCGTGCTATCACTATCGTAGCCTAATGGCTGCCGTGGGGCCCCTAGATGCTCCACCAGCCTCACCAGCTTGGCTACATTCAATAACACCAAGTAGATCTGGACCAGGAGGCATCACCCCTCGCGATCTGACCGACCCCTGCACCTGTCGTCCCTCCATAATGTGTATCGGGCCTAGCAGTCAATGGAGCGCGCATTGTGATCGATGCCTCCCTTCGGGGTCCCCTCTGCACCTCTCCCTTCGGCCCTTCGAGACACATTCAATCACGCGGCTAGGCGGCGCACATTTGGTGCCGTTTCCACGGGTGTTATCCGTACCCTTCAGTTTCGCGTCGCGTCGCGGCCGACGTTACCAACATTGCCGTTGCTGGCGTCAGCTAAAGTCATGGCTTTACGGCATGAAGCCCTCCGATTGGCCTCCGGAAATTTCCTCCACCTTCATATCATAGCAGTGACTTCCCAGAGGTAAAACGAGGTAACACGAGGTAACACGAGGTAACACGAGGTAACTGGGTCCATTTCACCACTGCATCCATCCGTCGTCATGTTCATGTAGGTTTATGACAGGGCGACACCTCGACCTGGTTGACGCCGCCTAGCCTAGTTGATCCTTCACCCACAAGGGGGCCCCTATCTTTCCCCATGTAGGCAGGTGTGAGCGAGCCCGCCGTACCGCTTGCTCTGACTGCTTGTTCTATTCTGCCAGTTGCTGCTCCCACACAACCACACACAAGCACACACAACCACGCACAACCACACACAACCACACACAAATCAGGTGTCCACACAGTCAGTCCATTATGACAAGCGTTGTGCTGCGTGTGCAGTCTTGCATCACATCTTAGACCCAGACAACACGGCCAATAATTATCGTCACTGCTTTCTACTGGGTTTTACGGATTTGATGATTTGCAGCGAGCTTCCAAGTTCTTTAGTTGCGTTTCGCTGGTTTGTTTTCACTGAGTTATTCAAAAGGAAACCGATGCCTCTCTTATTATACGCAACTGAAAATATCTTTATTTTTTATTTTATTAGGGTTATTGCGATCCTGTAGGAAAGTGTGTGTATCCACCTGCCTGACATTTGACCTCTAAAACCAAACCAAAACTGGGAAAACGGCGCAACTTCTTTTCGGATGAGTGATGGCAGTGAATGATGGGAAGTGTGTCGGTGATTGTTCCTATCTAGCCGCCGGTGTACTACAGTCACACATCGCCTCAAAAGGTCAACTGCCTGACAGCGCCACTGATACATTCCCCTTCCGGGCCCTTCCTACCCTTACATGCATGCGCTGCGAGTATCGTACCAGCCTGACGACACATGCAGATACGCATACCTTATTATTATTATTATTATTATTACGGCACACAGTGCACAAGATGAGGAGCCTTCATACCTGAAGATAAACAGGGGCATCTTTATATTACAATTGGCACCATGTATGTACGGCAGGATTTGGTCAGTCCAACTGAGGATTGACTTCGGCAGGTTACTTAGTTCTGCATGCATGCTTGTCCGAAGCTGCTTCAGCTTGTTTGTTTTTTGTTCTTTTCTCCTCTCTTTTTGGTCGTTTCGAGACCAATCTTCCTCTAGGAATCTGCGGGAAACAGCTAGCGGTATGCCGCGACTCCCTGACATCATCTGACATACACCAAGTCGAGCGCTGGAGCCACGGCGGGGAGCTGCCGCCGACAGAAATCATTCCAACAATCCGTTACAGCTACATACTGCTTGATATCAAGCACGGTCAGCCCATTCTTGACCGAATCTCATATACATGCATGTCGTACATATATCTGCCATATCTGCAATAACACCTGAGGAGCACGACCTGGGGCTACATGCAAGAAAGGACTTATACCACGCCGGGGGCAAAAAGGGTTTTCTTCCCACACCCACAAAATAGCGAAGAAAAGGACGCTGAGCAACACGTGACGCCAGTGCCCGCATGCAGGTCTAAATCTGACCCAGTTCGCCAGGTTCCGGGAGACGCTTATTATCGCAATGTGTATACCACCGTCTCGTCGTCCCATCTTTCGAACTCCTCGAAAAAGAAGAAGGGGCCTCGAAAACGCCAAAGATTCACAGGAACTGCATTTTCCCAACCGTCCACGCGCAGCAGGGTAATTGTGTTCTACCGGAATGCTGTACTCGAAGGCTGCCTTTGCCCGCAGAAAAGCCTCCGAAAGCTTGAGAAAAGACTCAGCCCCAAACATCTCCCTTGTGGCGAGCCAAAAAATGTTTTTTATACTGGCTTCGCGTTCCGCGAAGAAGACAAACATATATTCAGCAGAGCGCATGTGATTTGTTGTGATCACATGCGCCGGCTCCTCTTCGTGTACTTCGTAAAATATCCAACGCGTGGCCCTACGAAGGTTGCAACGTCACAAAAAAGTCTCGAAAACAAACCGCCACGAACAGCTTTGCACGTATTATCACATTTTCCTCAACCCCTTCAACCAAATATACCGCTAACTTGAAGCCATACCTGATACGTTCCCGCTGCCGAGCGAGGCAGCCACCCCGCACGCGCACGCCAGCCAGTGGACACTGGAACAGTCGCCATCCGGCACACATAGGACACGCACAGGACACTGACGTCGAAATATGTGGTAGAAGTATCACACCAAAGAATTGTTGCTGTCATTCACAGCGCATCACATGTCAATGTTAGTCTTGACGTCCTCGGTAGGCAAAGGCTTTGTGTTGACAAGGCTTGGATACGGCGGCGTCCAGGAGCCCTTTCGCTTTGCCGGTGCAGCAGGGGCTGCCGAGCTTGGTGATCCGCTTTGCCTGCTATCCGGCGGCGCAGCTTGTGTCGCGGGGACCTTCACGCTATCGGGGATCTTCCCGGAAGTGTCGACAGGTGGCGAAATGTTAGATCCTCCTGCCCGGACCATAACGGGGCGTGCCCGACACGACTGGCTGTTTGAAAACAGATTGCGTTGGCGGATTTCCAGCACCGAATAGCAACCGACCATGATTATCAACTGACAAACTTTGCCAAGTTAGCAAAACACCTCCTGTTACAATAGAACGCGTCCCGAAGATTTTAAAAAAGGTACTGAGGTGATGAGCCTTTAAGGAACTCAATCTAAATGGTCCGTATTTATGGTACTTCTTACGGCAATTATGGCATACTGAGATAGTTAAGCATAAAAAAGAAGAAAGGCTTGAGCATATATCTCGTTTTTGAGAGGTTTTTAGAGCGTTGTCAATTGCCGTTATATCGTAGGCAAAACTTAAAGACCCCGGCTTCGGAGCATCCTATGACGCAGGAAAAGTCGTTAGAGGAATGAAAGGAAACGAGCATTTCAAACTCCTACTGAAGCATAGTCAAACCTCAAATCGGTTTATATTACAACATGAAAAAATGCGTAGAGCAGCGCGGCGCAGGTGTAGCTTCTTGCTCCACCCCGTCTGCAGTGTTTCTTCCCTGCCGCCTTGCTAAGCTTCAAGGGAGAAACCGATTCTCTCTAAAATACGTTGCGTCAGTCGCACAGCTGGGTCAAGTGCAAACAGAAGTGCTGACGTCGACCCGACAGGGAAATAGCGCCGGCCAAATCGGTCGTCTACCAAGGCATGGGATCAATCGGCGACTTGTGGAGGAGGTGAGATTATTGTCAGCAGGTATGGAATGGGAGTTTTTAGCGGCGTACTGCAGGATGTAAGACCCCCTTAAACTTTTGGCTGTGGATGCTTTCAACAAAATTTAATCTTCTCACTTGTCTTCGTATCCTTCGGCTAATAGGCCTGTAGCCATTGGGCCTGTAACCAGGCCTGAACTGTTGGCACAGCACTGTTTAGCACGCGGCTTCCTGGGGCTCCATGATCCGTAACGTTTTGAGGAACTCACGAAAATTACCACAAAATCAATTAGGGGCTGTCTGGCAGCAATAGGTCCATCCTCGTCGACAATCAACAGAAAACGGTGCATGCTTGGAGCTTTCAAGTTCCGACGCCTCATTTACGTTTATACGGCTATATTAAAGATCTTTCTGGCTAACATTGTGCGCTTGCGGCCCTTGTATGTCAGCGGTTCACCTGACGTAACGGCGACCAACTGTTTGCTTGCTCCCGTGTGCACGTGTGGCCTGCCGCTCAGGAGCCCACGCTTCCCCTTTATACGTGCTTGGACGGCGACATATTAACGCCGGCGAACGAATTCGCTTATTATGAGGCAAGCAGCAAGGCAGGCTAACCTGCCTGGTAACAGTTTTCGTGTGATCCCAGTCTGGTGTGATATGGCACGCCTTGGCCTTGTCCATGGTTTTCTTTTACATTGAAGACTCCTGATCCTAACCTGTGATGCGCGAGGAGCGGATAACCGGGTTACTTTGTGCCTCCTTGCACGGAACCCGGACTGAATTCGCCCATCGACTTTGAACGCTGAAAGCTTTCGTTGCGAAGCTGCGAATGAGTTCCCTGCCGCATCTGGGTCGTCCACAACGCATTTACTTCATTTCTGCTTTTTTGGTCGTTGCTGCGCTGCGTTTCCGATTTCAACACGCGGGCTTGGGCCGCGCAGACCTGTCAGGTTAAAACCGCGCGCGCGCAAAGTCCATAGTCAGCTACATAGGTGCACCGTGCTGTGAACACACAACATTCGTCAAGAACGCTTCATCGGCACCTCGTTATGGTTGATAAATTGGCATGTTGCTGTTAGCTGCCACCAGTCGGTGGTCCTTTCCTTCTTGAGGAATGTCGCCCCAACAATAAATTTCTTATAGCTCTTTGAGGGAGAAAATTTACCTCCCCTTTTGACCTTTGAAGTGAAGTAAATTTCATCTATGCTTGTTTTTGAAAAATCATACATGCGCACAGGCACTTCGCTCGGGGCTTAAAGCGCTGCGGGCGCTCGGCATTAATGGCATTTGCGTGGATGTATATTGGGGCATCGTGGAGGGCGTACGACCACAGGAATACGACTGGTCGTCTTATAAGCAGCTTTTCGCGCTTATCCGCGACGAGGGCTTCATAGCGCAGGTTGGTGATTCCTCGTACACAACTGCCGTGGTTGCCGCAGTGTGCCGTACCGGCCGTACTTTCAAGAAGCGTCATCGACTGCAGAACGTCAAATTCCTCCAGGTCACTCTGTCCATTTTTTAAAAACTCAAACAACTATGATTCCTATTTTAGACGCCTTTCCGAAGTAGAGCGTTGAGGCCAGCGGATGTTGGATACTAAATTCCCGTCGTCCCATAAATTGAAGGCTCCTCTCCGCCCTCCTTTCCTCCTGCTCCTCCGATCATCCACCCGCTTCCTCTTCGCCTCTTCTCATGTGGGGGTTTCGCCTTACCGTCACCACATCCATCATCGCCCTTTAGGTGTGCCTCTGCTTCCATGCCACCGACACGGTGCCCCTGCCGGCCTGGCTGGTCGAGGAGGGGCGGGCCAACCCCGACATCTATTACACGGACCGGGCGGGGCAGCGCAGCACAAGCTACGTGTCCCTGGGCGCAGACGAGGGTGAGGGGGCATGGGGTGGAAGGGGCCGGGGTACGTGGCCAGTGAGTGTTGCGCGCGCTATGGGAACCAAATTTGACAACGGACCCCACCAACACAGGAAATCCCTCACGGGCGCTGTCCAGTTACTCTCTCAGGGAGGGTCGACGGCAGGGTCCCAACTTTGGGTAACTGTGGCCCTAAAAACAAGCTGGCAATCTTCCCGTCCTCATTTAACGAGAAGATTGTGAGCTTTGAGGGCAGGGCGTGGGAACGGTAGAGGCGCTGGTGTTTGTGGGGTGGGGGCTGGTGGCGGGTGGGATATTCGTATGGATGGGTGGCTCATGTGAAAAGAGGCTCATTCGGTGGCGCTGGTGCTGAGAGCCCGTCTGAGGAAAGGTGGCCGGGTAGTGACTCCTCTTCTTTTAATGAGGCGCCCTCCAGTGGACCCCTCGAGCCCTCATGCATGGCCCCCGCCCGCCCTCCGCACCCATTTGTCCCCAACCCCCGGATCAGCATCTCTGGGCTCCAGCTCCAACTTCCGTCTTTTTGCCTTCCTGCCTCCCCTCTCCCCGGCCCGATGCAGTTCCGGTTCTCGCGGGTCGCACACCCCTGGAGTGCTACCGGGACGTCATGAGGTCGTTCCGGCGGGAGCTGGGGCCGCTACTGGGCAGCACCATCCTGGATGTGCTGGTTGGTGAGTCGTGACTCGGCTGAGCCCTGGCCATCCCGCATTGGGACACCCCACGGGTCTGTATTGCGGTCTCATGTGTTTTTTCTGTTCGCCACTTTCCCCTTTCCCCTAGCTAAACGTACTGGTGCCACTGGGCAAATGGATACGGCGCTCCTCACACGTAGTCTATTCTCACATTCCCCCGGCACAGTAAAATCCCCGTATGCCGCATCCTCTTTCGCTTCTGGTCGCTACCCTTAACGGCCCCCTACCCCCAACCCGTTGAAGCTCTGGGCCTTAGCTTTAGTAGCCTCTTCTACGACAAGGTCAACACGGGCTGGCCCAAATATGTGACTTCACGAACCACGTACACCAAGGGATATTGCATACTAACGAAAGCTCCCCCATCCCCCTAGGCCTGGGCCCCGACGGCGAGCTCAAGTACCCTGCCCACCCCCGCGACAAGCGATGGAACTTCCCTGGAGTCGGGGAATTCCAGGTATATGAGGACCCTCCGGACTGCTTCCGCCGCTCCTTAAGTGCCCTTTGTTTCACATGCGGGCCGTTTCCATGTTCCCTGGCACATACCCCGTTGCGGCGGGCCTTCCCGACTATCACAAATCACAAATCCACGATGATCACGGCTGTCTCGTCCTCCTACCTCTTCCCAGTCTCCGAAGAGGACACACGTTTCAACCTCCCTGGAGGTCGGGGGACCTATTTGTGTGTGTATTGAGGGGACTTTGCTGATTCGTTAAATCCGTGTAGGACTTGCGTCTGAAATCACCCGAAACACGCGCGCACACGCACACATACACACACACACACCCCTTGCTTTTACTTTGGCCATATTCCCCGCGGGAATATAACCCCTCCCCCGCTGACGCCGACGGCGCTCGACTTCACTATTGCCCCCTCCCAGTGCTATGACAAGTACATGCTGTCGGTCCTCGGCGCCTGCGCCCAGCAAGTCAATCAGCCGTCCTGGGGCCTCCGCGGACCCCACGATGCGGGTAACTACTGCGTGTGGCCACACCAGACGGGATTCTTCCACCAGCGAGGGAACTGGGGCACCCCGTACGGCAAGTTCTTCTTGCAGTGGTACTCGGACATGCTAATGCAGCACGCGGATGCTGTACTGGGTATTGCCCGGGAGGTGCTGCTCGGGCCAGAGACGCCGCACACCCATTATGGGTATCAGCCACCGTACCAGCGCCTGCAAGGCAATGAAAGCGGCAATGTCAGTGGCCGCGGTCGTGGCAGCAGCAGCGATGGAGAGGACCATGGCGGGGTTGTGATGATGGCACGGGCGGCGGGCGCGGGTCCGGGTGCCTCCCCGCTATCCGCCCCACTGCCTCCCGCTATCCGGCTTCACGCCAAGCTGCCGAGCTTGTACTGGTGGTACACGGACGCCCACGCCCCGGAGCTGACCGCCGGGTATTACAACACGGCCACTCGGGACGGCTATATGCCGATTATGCATGTGCGTGGGTTGGGAGGAGACGGGGCTGGGGAATGGGAACAGCGCTGGGTGGTGCCGAGAGAGCTACGGGGCGGGGGAGGTAGAGCGCTATGTGCTGCGGAACATGTACGACCGCCCGGGTGGCTGCTGGCCAGCGTTGCCTCTATTATTTACTATCTATTACCATTTGCATAATTGCAATCTTGTCTTGGTGCGCGCAAGTCTGTCGCCTTGTCTGTCTTCTTCGTTCACTCGTTAGAAGGATGCCTTGAAGCTATATTTCGTATTCAGAGACCTCGCCCCGCCCCGTCCCGCGGCGCTTCGGCTCTGCCCCTGACACCCTATTCAGGCGCTCTGCGGCGCACAGTGTAATTACTTTTTTTGTTGGTTTCAGCTGATTGGCACATTTGTCTCATTCGACCCCCCTCCTCCTGAACCCCAGGTTCTGGCCCGCAACGGTGTGAGTGTGCGGCTGCGGGGCGGCGAGCTGCGGGGCTCCGAACTGCACACGCAGGTGGGGTCGAACCCCCGCTTCCAACACACACAGTGCGCTGCGGCCCCCCGGACCCCCCACCCCCACCCCGCCAGTGGGCTCTCCTGGGCCGGTTTCGAAACTTCTGTGTACCCTTGTATTGCTTGAGAGCGAATAGGCGGCTGTCGGGGACATTGCACCACGTTACAGACGGATCCCCACGACTTGACCCGGCCGGTCATAAGGTCGGACACAGCTCTCCGTCCTAAATCCAAAACTCGTTGCGAACCGTAAACCGCTCTCATGCCGCGAACCTGAACGCCCCTCCCACCCCATTGCCAACGATCTCGCGCCCGAAGACTTATACATCATGTGATGGTTGGTTGGAACAGCTTGCAGCTTATCTCAGTGGGTTTCTTCAGCTTCCCCATTCGTATCCTGATGGACCTTCCCCCATCGCACCTTCCCCCATCGCACCTTGCCCCATCGCACCTTCCCCCATCGCACCTTGCCGGGCCCTTCCACTACCCCTTCCCGGTATTGAGTTTCGTTGCATCCACACTCCTATCACCCCGTCCCTCCCCCCCTCCCTGCATTCCCCCAGGCGTACTGTGCCCCCGAGCGCCAGCTTGCCCAGCAGCGGACTGTGGCGGCGGCGCTCCACGTACCCGTGGGTCTGGAGAATCTGAGTGAGCGATTCGACGAGGGCGCCCTCTCACGACTGGAGGCGGCGCTGTTCGACACCTCCGTCCATCAGGGCATTGAGCTCCCGCAGGTACGTGCGCGGTGTTTCGGACCGTGGGCCCCCCGGACTGCGTGTGTGCTGTCCACGGCTGAAGTTCAGCTTGGGGCTCCTTCATCTTACTAGGGTTTTAGGGTTTAGGTCCCTAGGTCCCTAAAACCCTGAACCCTACGAACACGCGTGTGTAAATGCGCTGCTGGAGGAGAGGTGCTGCACGGCTTGGGGGAGGATTGGGGGGTGGGGGCCGTGGACAGGTTGGATAATTTGCTGTGGGTATGGGGTGTGGGAGCGGTGGGATGCAGCAAGTTGGGGCTCACTGCGCTCATATAGCAATTATAAATGACAAGGACCTAGTGATATATGGACGTCGCCTGCGGGCACCCCAGCCGCGGTTGAGCCGCCGTGTTAAGTTTTTGCGTACACTGGTCTGTACGTCTCCAGATTTCGTGGACTTGTAGGCTGCCGTACTTGTTGCTCCGAAACCAGCGTCTCTTTATACGCTATCTGCTCCGAAACCGATGGATGGGCATCCTGAACTGCTGCAGGTCCAGTCGCTGGTATTCAACCGGATGTGTGACTCCATGTTTGAGCCGGGTAACTGGACCCGGTTTAAGGAGTTCGTGCGGCGGGTACGCAACAGGGCGGAGACGCTGGTGGTTCCGGGTAGGGGAAGCCTCAACGGCAACTCGGGGGTGTTCGGGCACCCAGGGTGCCCGAGCGCCCTGAACTTGCCTGCGGCGCCGGCGGCGGGGGGACAATGGTTGGCGGAGCCAAGCGGCGGCGGCAAGGGCGGCGCGTTGCAGCTGGCGTAATTGTTGGAACGATGGAACCGACCTGTCTGTGGATCATATATACCGTGCGGATCTGTATAGCAACTTCTCGACTATGACCCATGGGTCGCTGGACTGCAAATGGCCTGGATAGCGCCTCCGTGACCTCCTTAGGCGCCTGTCCACGGTACCTACCTCCGCCCTCTACCCGTCATAACCAATTGTGGCCACCCCTCAGAATGATGCGATCTGCAGGGAGGGGGGATTTCCATCTGGGGCTTGAAGGTGGGATGCTACCAGACTGCATTGTGAATACCTGATTTGACGGGGGTTGGGTGTGGTTCGGCGGGTTGGGGAAAGGTGCTTTGTAGGTTGGGGACTGCGCTGGGGAGCGATGGCGGTCTTCTTCGTGCGGCGATGGGTATTGGGGTGGCGTTGGATATAGTTACGTGTCCCCCAGTGCTGCTGCCACGGTGACGTGTGCTATCAGGTATTGGTCGCTCGGCTCGTATGTATGTCGCTTCACTGTGCGTGTGTGTATGTGTGTATGCGTGTTCGTCCGTGCGAGGCAGCAGTTCGTCTTTAGTTGCTCGATGGCAAGAAGAAAAACCATCCTTCTCTCGCATGAGTGCTTCTAGATCATTTGTACGGCATTTCCGTTCGTCTTTGGTCCTCATATGAACGGTAGTCTTGACTGCTTGTGTGTGTGTGTGTGTATGTGCGTCTGTGCGCGTGTTCGCTCGTCGGCCCCTCTTCTCCCCTCCCTCGAATGCGTCAGGGAGGAGGGTGCGCGTTAAACTTTCTTTAACGAGGGTCGTAAGCGCGCCGCTAATCTTGGCAGCGTGCGCGCCCCATGTATGGCTTCCGTACGGCGCCTTTGTCGTACCTTACTGCAAGGCCGTGTACGGGTAGTATTGCAGGCAGGCAAGGTAGGTAGGTGGGTGGTACGGGGTACGGATACTATTTGCGCCGCATCCTGTCCTAAATATCACTTCTGTCGTAGCCGAGTGCCGTACGGTACTGATAGGCCTCGGTTGGGAAGTTTTGTCTGCTTGCGGGTCAGCGTCGCTGCAAGCCTTTCCAATAGGACCTCTTGGTTAATCTTACCTTGCCCGAAAAAATTTTCCCATCGATCAATGCGGTTCGATCGTTGTGGTTCTCGTTCACAGAGCCTGAACCAGTGATGGTGTATCTGCCATTTGGCGGCGGGGACCGAGTACGGCCCAGTGCAGAGAGCAATAGAAGCAGCAGTAGCTTACGTACTGCAATATGCTGCTCTGGTGTGTGAGCTTTGGTGGCGCTTCATCAGCTTCTTTGTGCGACCACGTTTCATGTCTTTTGTCGTACGGTACGTTACGGCAAGGCGATGTTGGACATAATTCGTGAAGCGTAATTTTGACCTCGCTAGCGGCAGTCGACATACTGTAGCGACGGTGCTGTGGCGGCGATGACGCAGCGTGGCGGTGGCTGTGATGACGGGGGTTGGGTTGGGGTAGGGGTAGGGGTTATGTGTTTTTATGGTGCTTCCGTCGGCTGGAGTTTGGAGAGGCAGAGAGGAGTACGGGCGTCTCTCTCTGTACGGGCGTCTGGTTATGTAGAAGCCTGGGGCAATGGTGGGAAAGGAGGAGGAGGAGGAGGAGGAGGGCGGGATCAGCTACTGTGTTTGCGCATGTGCGAGGCATTGGGCGCCACCACTGACTTTCAAATGGTTGGACGTCCTAAATAGGACTGAACTGTACGTTATGCAGCTGGAGGGGCCCCAGTCTGCCCCAGCCTGAGTTTGCCGGTAGCCGGAGATGGACACAACTGAGTCGGTGCGGGCGAGAGGGGGCTTATTTCGACCTTCCCAGTCCTTCCATACATACCCTGACTACCCTGACTTCCCTGACTTCTCTAAACGGGGCTGGCTGGGGACGCAGCGGCTCATCCAGCCCCGCTTTGTTTCTCCACACCTGCGGTTGCCTCCACCGTTTGGCCGCCGGCCGCCCCTCCTCACACCCCCCTTCCACCTCCCGCCGGGTTTGATTTCTTTTCATTTGCACAATGACGAGCATCCCCCCACCACTCCCTCGCCCGGGAGCAGCCGAGGCAGGAGTGGGGATGTCAACCGTGCGCTGGTATGTCATCCTGCTTTAGCGGCAATAATGTACGACATCATACACACAAACAGGAGACAAAAGGGGCCCCCAATCTCAGCGGTGCCGTTTTGCGTGCTGTGCCTGGAGAGCTGCTGGATTCGGTCCAGGGAAGGGAGAGCCAAGGGTGATGTTTACCCCCCTGGACCGCTAGCTCTTGCGGCTGGCAGATAGGCCATTGGATTGGCGCTGACAATCTGGTGGAGACCTCTTTTACAATTTTGATCTTTCATTGACATCATCTGCATTGATGGGATGGCGGCGGTGATGCAGTGACGTTTTGGGAAGTCGTTGGTGGAACACTGATGGAAGGATGGGGCCAGAAACATGCACTAGGGTTTGGCGGGGGGGCGCGAGGAAATGCGGATGGAAGCAGTTGTTTGTACGGATAGACAGTGGTACGGTGTTGGTGTACGACTGTCAGCGACAAGAAGAATACTCCGACACTGACACTTGCCACCTGATATCGATAGATTGCCACGAGAATAAACGTTCGGCAGATGATGATGATGATGATGATGATGATGATGATGATGGTGGTGGCTAAAACAGAGGCATGTGTGACGCCGCATCCCCTTTGTCCAGAAAGCGTTTGTTCGCATTAGGCGACCGAGAGAGGGTAATATTGACAATGCGGGGGGGTTGATCAGCGGCCCGCAGCCGGCTTTCCCGCCTTCTGCGCGCGTCCCCGGCCACGTATATACATGTGGCCCCGGACGGAGCTGAACACAGCAGCAGCGCGCGCCTGCTGTCTGTGTGTCCGTGTGTTGCGTCATTGACGGATAGGCTTTCCCCTGTACGATATCCGATGACGTAATATGGTGGATTTTGGAAGCTGCTCGTCGTTGATTTTGGTCTATCCTAATCTGAACACAGTTCACAGGTCGCGAGCTGAAAGAAAGGATGTCATGATGGTGAGGATGGTGGGAGTGGGGGCTGAAAGCGATTGACAATCGCATTTCGGAAAGGAAATCTCTTTAGCTGCGCATGTAAAAATGAGAGGTGGGGAGGAGGAGGTGGAGAAGGAGGAGGGGCTGGGGCTGGGGCTGGTGTGGATGTCCGTTTGCTGGCGTCAAGATACGATGCACGGCATCATCGCTGCTGCAAATGCTACACGGGTATTTGCTGCACGCAGTGGCGTTTCCAATCTTTTTGAATGTGCTGGTGGTGGTGCTGTTGCTGGTGGTGGTGGTGGAGATGGAGATGGAGATGGAGATGGAAGGCGAGTGGGCGCTGGACAGTTTGGATCACGGCGGTTGTCTGCTGGAGCGATGCAGTGCCTGTGGCTGTATGTTGCGCATATACAGTACGGCATGTGCGATGGGAGCGGCAAGTGGATATATATGTATGCATGTACGTATGGGGTGTTCGTGTGGGTGGTATTACAAAGGGGGCTTATGAAGGTATGAATATATGTAGGCATCCCCCCCAACCCTTTCGATCCTCAAACCCCAACGATGCGGTTTGGATGCAATGCTGATGAGAGGCGAGTGAAGCCTGTACGAATGGTTTTTAAACTTTATTCGTACAGAGTTAATACATGTAGGTCGAGCTAGCTGTACGAATGGTTTTATGGGGAGTCGTGAGTGGGGCGGAGCCCTTGACGTGTTCGCTTCTTGTGGAGATCGTTTGCTGCGGGCACCCCGTTATTGTGGATGCACACGAGGGGATTTTGAAGACGCTGGAGCTTTGCAACAAAGTAAGCAAGGAAGATTTGATGGCGTCGACGACAGCGGCGGAACGAAGGTGCATCACCTTACATCTTGGCAAAACTGTTCCGTGGTCGTTGGTCATAGGCATGCCGAGGGGCAGGCGGCAAAATGCTGCTCCTTTTCCTCTCCGATGCGATGGGTGGAGCGAGTTGGAGATGATGTGATCGCCGCCACCACCACCACCGCCCTGGCGCCCGATGTCTCCCGCTAGCCGCAATTCGCTTCATTCACCCTCGCTCTTTTCCGCATGTGATGTACGGATGATCCCCTGAATTAAGACAGGCGGACAAAGGTACGTACGCGCTTGCCTGTCTCTCCCCCGAGCGGGAGCCCATGCATACTTTTATAAGTATATGGCCTCTGTTTGTCCGTGATGAAGACGTGCGAATTGGTGGGGCAGTTGAGCCTGCTGTGGTGATATTGCTATTCTTCATTTACGACGACAACGACAAAGACGACGACGATGGGGAGACCTGCAAGAAGTGGGGGGTGGCTGGGATAGGGGGGACGGGGAAGAAGGTGGTGGTATGCGTGTGTGTATGTATTTGCCCCCGGTGTATGTATGGGGTGCTGGTTAGTTAGCTGCTCTATGTAAGTTATTCATGGGTGGTCAGCGCGGTGAGTGCGAGGGACGTGGATGGATGAGGGCCCGCTGCCGGTTCGTCTCCTCGCCGTAAAGCGAGGTGGTTCTGGAGCTTCGTGAAATCGTGATATCATACATCTGCTTTGTATGTGCTGAATGAAAAGTGTGAAAATGACGAATAGCTGGAGTGGCTGTATGTGACACTGTATGATATGTAGGTTTGATACATACGTCGACAGAGCGCAAATTAATTTTGAGTTAATCTTTGCAAATATTGAAATATGTAAATGTATAATATTCTGCTCCGCCGTAATATGAATGAGAAGAGTTAGATTGCTCGATTAGAACACCTGATCTGCTTGACCTTGTTGGCATGCCTTGGCTGGCCTGCCGCGTGTATGTGTGCCTTGCTTTAGAGCACCGACCCCCGAAACGTCGCTTCACCACCAGCATCACCAGCTAGCACCAGCTCAGCGCCGCCACGGCCACCGCCACCGTTCAGCACCGGCGCATATGTTCACATCACTATCAATAACCTGATGAGCAAATAAACCTATCGCTGCTCCGCCTACCTTTGTTCTTTAATCTTCATGCATTAATAAAGGTAGTCGTCCTTAGGTTGAGTTAACGAAATTTTAATATAATTTTAATATTGAAACTTTAATAATTATATATCATGATACTAAATAATACATACTACCCTGCTGTTTCTGTACGGTATTATCATTACCCAGCAAGGGGGCTAGATACGTATCCTTGCTGCTCTTACTTTATTTTCCCTCGGTAGCTAGGAAAGGGTCCAGGAGGGCAGATAGATAGATTGTTGGTCAGCTAGGTAGGTAGGTAGCTAGCGAGCCGCCGAGCGACACGTCGTGCGTGTGCGCATGTGTTAGTTTGCCTATGTTTCCGCTCGTTCATCACTCCGTGCGTGTATGTGCGTGCGCAGCAGTCAAATAACTGAAGATCGCACACGCGCACAAAGCCGACCCAATCTTGGGTTCGTCGCGCGTCCAACTGCCGGCTGGAGGGATGACAGCGAGAGCTGCGTGACGACCCACGGGTCACGAATTTAGCAAGGTGCGTGCCCCTGCCGCCGGCGACGTATGTATGCATGTTACACACACATACACACACATATATAATATAATATAATCTGCGTGTAATTTGATAGGCAAAACAAACGCTGGCGAATCTAAAGGCAACGTATGTACGTAATAAGCGCGCGGGCATGCATGCATGCATGCATGCGCGCAACTACGTAACGTAATAAGCCATATATATAGTAAAATGCAACAACAAAGCGCAAAGATAGAAATAAATGTACATTCCACTACTCCCTCCTCTTTGTCGATTTATTACATGCATGCATGGATGGCACATTATAACAATTCGCCATGCATGCAATTTGATGACTTAGGGTTAAAACAGGGAACTACGGAATAAAGCAAGCGAAAAACCCGCGAAAAACCTAATAAACAAACTAATAACGTGCGTTGCGAGCGACGGATGGAGCTAGCGGCGACTTATATACACAAACGAGTTACGAAGCTCATGTAGCGCCCCTGCTGCTGCGTTATTGGATTGCCGGCGCACGCACACGCACGGATTTTCAACTTTCCTCAGATGGTATGCCTTTCCCTCGGCGGGACAAACAAACGCACGGCGGTCTAGTTATTAGCTATAGGCGCTCTGAGGAATTTATTGCCCTAAGACATACATCGATCCATATATATACACATGTTTATTGCGTGCTATCTGCTGGGCAGCGAACGAAGTGAGAGCTAGCAGAGCACGCATGCAGGCGGGCGGGCAGCAGCAGGGATTGGATTATTTTCCACGTTTTAAACTTTCCTTTGCCGCACACAAGAAATGTCGCACTTTGGCCGTTCTAGCGGGGCTCGACGACCGTTCCGACCAACGACCCGCCTCCGAGGCTTGGCGGCCGCGGCGGCGGCTGTTGCGGCAGCTGCGGCGGCGGAGGCGGGAGACTTTCATGATTCGTCAAGATCTGCTGCATGCACGAATCGTAGCAGCAGGTGCTGACCGATGATTCCCAAGAATTTATAATTATGAATAATTCTCACAAATAAATTTATTATATAATTAATCAAGGGGTGTTACAGTGTGGGCGACTCGATCGCCCTGCAAAGACGAGCACTGGGGGTCCTGACCGGACCGAGCCACGCACAAGCAACGCAGGAGAGTGAATGTTTGCAAAGATGATAAAAAAGGTTAAATTACGATAAATCTGTCATTAATTGCATTCTACTACTGTTATGTTATCGACATGCTGAAAAAGATTTAGCGACGCGTGCTGTGGCTGGCAGGGCGAGGCAGGAGGCGTATTATATTAGGAGGCCTGTAGGTAGAGGGAGTTAATAAGGGCGAGGGGAGTTAATAAGGGCGGGATGATTAATACGGGAGAAAAACGCGGCACTATTTACGCCGTCGTCATCACCATCCTATCTATCACCATGAATGGTGATTTTTTCCTTAGTACTAATAAGTAACTTGTCGTACTACTAAAAATTCCAAGGAATGCCGTCGTCCCGATCACTTCCCTGCCTTCGATCACCATCTATCTATCTATCTCCAGTCGTCCTGCCTCAGCAGGGCAGACCAAACATCGCACACACAGTTATCCACAGGCGCCCACCCGCCGGCCCCACGCACGCAGGGTCCGCGTCATGCCGCCCCCCATAATGCGGCGGACAGGTTCGGTGGTTGTCACCGCGCTGTTATTCATTATGGTGATGCTACACTGTACGACGCTGGCGGATTCGAATCTGAACCCGGGAGAGGGTGTCCGCTGGCAGCAGAGGCATCGACGCCGCAAGCTAATGGCAGCACAAGCGCCGTCGCCGCCGTCGCCGCCGCCGCTGCTTGCGGCCACATCCCTATCCGCATCTCCGCCGCTGCTGAAGCCTGGTCCTGTGGAGGAAGCTGCCGTACCGAGTCCTCCTAGACAGCTTCAAGCAACCGTTAACCGTCAACCGCCAACGCCGACCTCTCGCAAGACAAGTGCTGTCTCCTTATCTTCTTCGGTTCCTTCTTTTCCTCTCCCTTCTGCTCCGGCAGCTGCTACAGCTGCGGCGCCCGCCGCCGCCACCACAACCGCCGCCGCCGCCGCCGCCACCACCGTCAATGTCAGCGAAAAGAGCAGTAGTATTCAATTAAACCTTGCGACCACCCCGGCGGCGGCGACGGCGGCGACGGCGGCTCCGACGGACCCCAAGCAGCTATCACTGCCACCAGCATCCGCCGCGGCGGCCTCTGCTGTCACTATGCCACCGGAAAGTCAGCAGCAATTATTGGTTCACCTAACAACGGTCAACGGATCCTTCAACTACTCCATCGGGCCGTCCCCCTCGCCCAGCAGCTCCAAAGCCACCGCATCCGCTGCGTCCCCAAAACCCTTCCCGTACGCTCGCAGCGTCGTCGGCGGCGTGAATGCTTCGAAGTCATCCTCACCTTCCCCCTCGATGACACCCAGCGGGCCCTCCACCATTCCGGCCTCAGCCCCTCAAACCGATCAACCATTATTGGGACCCGGCTCCGCCACCAGCTCGGGAGACACGGGTGTGTTTGACCCCCGCCGTACAAGCTGCTGGGTCTCGCCCCGGGACTACCCGCAGAGAGAGTGTGTCCCATGGGTCAATGACTGCTGGGCGGCCAATGCGTCGGAGGTGGAGGCGTGCATGATGTGCAGCAGAGGTAATAAGCGGCTGGGAGGTTAAGTCAAGGGGTTTTCGGTTGGGAGGTTGCGTTTATCCTTTATTTTGATCGTTGGATAAATAGTTGAACCAACAAATTAAACGTACGGCATGTAAAATGGCCCACTTGCAGGGCCAGCCGTGCCGCGAGCAGAAAAGTCGGCTAAAATCTTCACCCCCCCTGCCCCCCGCCCCCCGCCCCCTGCCTCCTGCCCCCTGCCCCTCGTCAACCCCTTACCCCGGGCGACCGCGCGGCGGTACGATAAATATAATGATGCAGGATGGGGAACGTACGACAGCGAGGAGGAATGTCTTTCGGCCGGCGGTTTCTCCCCCGCCGCCGCAGGAATCGACCCCTCTACCTATCCCGCACCCGCCGCCCCACCCAGCGTCTGCAATTACGACCCGGGCATCAGAATCAGGCCGGTGGTGGGAAAGGGCCGGGGAGACGGCGGATTGGAAGTGTGTGTGTGTGTGTGTTTGCTTATTTGTGTGTGCATTCGTATGTTTGTATATTTGTGTCAGCCGCAGAATTCTAAGGGGGGATTCTAAAAAGAGAAGCAACACTATACTGCAACGCCAAAAAGTGACGAACCACCTCTGCCTGTAAAACACACACACGCGAAACTACATGCACAGCCCCACGTCACCTCGCTGTTCTCATGCCTCGTGATAACTGAGCTACCCACACTCACACCCGTACTTACGAATACCGTTGGGTACGGCAACAACGACTTTCCCCTCCACCCTTCCCCGGCCCCGCCCCCTTCGGCGAACCACCAGGTCACCCTCCAGCCCCTGCCCCCACATGCTGCCCGATGTGGTGTTGTGGGAGTCGTCCTCCACCTGGCCCGTGTCCCTCGGCTACTTGGGCCGCCCACCGACCCCTGGGTCAGTGGTGGTGCTGCCAACTAACACCCGCGTCATGATCACGGGATGCTCCTTCGCAACAGCTGCGGGGGGGGAAGTGGCTGGGAGCAATGTCTTCGCGTCAATAAGAATACCAGCCAGCTCCGAGGTACGGCAGTAGTACACACAGCGGTGTAGATGAAACGTGCTGTGTCGTACAAATATGTACGAATATGTATGGGGGTTTGACGGAGGGCACGAGTGTGTACGTAACTGGGGGGATATATACACTGGGGGGTTATTTGTGTGTTTGAGATGATGATGGCATGTGAGTACATGTGTATGGGAAGGGGGGTTTTGGTCTCCATCCAGTCGTACAGATGTATGGGTTACGTTTTCCTTGCCCCCTTCCGACGACTTCTGCCGTTTTCGTTTTTCAGCTCATCATTGACGACGCGTCGATTCACGTGGTGGTTGGAGCGATCTACGTGTACGGGAGGATGCGTGTGGGGGGAGAAGGATGCCGGTTAGGCAACCCCATAACCCTGACCTTCCAACCGTCAGCTGGTACGGCAGGGAGGAAAGTAGTACGACAAGGTTTTTATATTTAAGAGCTGTGCCATAATGATATGCAATCCCTGATCTGTCAAAGAAATGCTACCGCCACCCCCATATCGACAGTGTCGCCGTTCTTGTTGGAACGTGTTGGGATAGCTTAAACAAGCAACATCGTGAAGTGCCCGCGCTTATGTCCCTATAGCCTTAATACAGAGGTGCTCTCCAGATTCAGTTATTAGGAGTTGCGGAGTATTTGTTCGTTCGTTCATTTGTTCGTTGTTCGTTATTTCGTTTCGATTTCCTAGATCCCAATCCTCCCTTTGGCCGAAAGGCCAAAGGCACCACAACGAACCGATTCCACCGATCCGACCCAACGGTATTAGCCCAACGCATTGCTAACGAACCCGAACCGACAACTGCTACCTGATCAAATAAGCTTTGAACCTTCGATTATGGCCTTCCCAAAGCTTCATACACATCCGCGCCCGTGAGGTCCAGTGCCTGGATTTGGTTGGATTTTGTACACCTCCCTCCCTGGATTTCTAATATCATCGGCTCCCAATATGGCTCTTATTCTTATCGTACTGCCGTACAGTCATGCCTGGCCCCCCCATACACACACTATCATAACAACAGTCCCCTCCTGGACCCGCCCTCTGGAGCTCAGGTGTTCCCGATGGCGACTTGGGGATCCAGGTGCTCCAGGGCGGCCAGCTGGATCTGCACGGTGCGTCGTACAAACCCACATGGACCCGGTTATCGGCCACCGTACAGCGGGGGAGCAACAGGATTTCGTTGCAGGTGAGGAATCCCCCACAAGCCTTTTTAGTTGTACGAATGTATATGTACACATACAAATACACACCTTTTTTGACACCCTCCGGGGTTCATTCGAGTTGCACGCTCACCCATCTCTCGTCCATCAGTTGTGGTCTTTTTGCATCTTAACCCCCCTTTTTGTGATTGAATTCGTTATCTTAACTAACTTAACCACCAACAAGAAACCATAAACCGCCATTCCACATGTGCTTTCAGGAATCTGTATCCTCCTGGCGGCCCGGTCAACTGCTATTTGTAGCCACCAGCATCTACCGGGATGAGTACGAGAATCAGAATGAGGTGGCTGCCGTACAGTCGGTCAGCAGTGATGGCCGTACAGTGGTCGTGGACAGCCCCTTCCAGTATTCCCATTACGGGTAGTTGGGCAGCCTGGGGGATTTGGGGGCTTTGGGGCGATGAGTCGTACGGAGCTAAACCCCAGGAATCACTTTTTTGTGATTCCTCTTCGTTCCGTTTTTTCCGTTCAACCGATTAGTTGCAAACGGTTACGGTTGGTGTTGATGATCCACACATCATGTATATCCCGACGTACACAGACACACAGACACAGGTGCAGGCGAAGGGGCAGTGTTTGGCAGTGTATGTCCGTACGCGCACACGCACATAGGGACATGTGTGAGTTATTGTTAGGGGGCACACACACACACACATACACACACACATACACATACACACACACACATGCACACGGCGTGCCAACCATCACAGAGGCTCCGAGTACCAAACCGAGGTTGGGTTGTTGAGTCGCTCGCTGCTGCTTCGGAGCTGGACCGGCTCCGGAACCACCTCTCGCGGAGCGCACGTACGGATCATGGGACAGGTAGGTAGGGCAAAGGGCGGGGCATGAGTCAGGGCGGGTAAGAGGGGGGGACGGGTTGATGCAAAGGGGAGAGGTAGGAGCCAGAAAAGGATATCTTACCTTCCTTCCACACTCACCGGTCACACTTCGCCAACTGTCGCCGTACATAGGGAATGTGGCTGTCGTGTTACATCGACATCCACGAAGGAAGAGCTGGTTAAAATTTTTCTAATTAAAAAATTAAAAATTCCGAGGAGCCCCATGTAGAAGGTTTGTGCGATCCGGATGTTAATTTTCAAATTGTCAACATTTTGGTCATGTACATCGTCGCAGGTGGCGGATGTACTGCAGTTGTAACTTCGTACTGCTGCAGCCTACGCGATCTTTAAATCCCTTATACGATGTCGTACATGCCGGCCCGAGGATGCATACTGCATGTGCGAATGTACGGAAACATGTTTTTTTCGAGCGCATTGACCCGTCATCCTTAAGCCTCCTACCCCCCTACCCTCTCTACCCGTATTGTACTGCCGTACAATGTCTGATGTCAGGGCCGACTGGAGGGTGTTTTGTCGTACCGGATGGGTCAACGCAACGTGCTGGGAGCATACCCCTTCCACTGGTACGGAGAGATGGCGGGCTCTGGCGGGTTTAGGTGTGACCTTTAGGAGGGGGATAAGGAGGGGGGAGGGGACGGGGGTGGAGAAGGAGCCCGTGATGGCTGGGTTTGTACGGCAGCCCGGAGCCTAACCCAGTACGACAGTGCTCTTAAGCTTGATAGGGCCGAAAAGCAGTTGTGCGAGTTTGGGGGTGGTTACGCAGGAGTCATTCGTTTCATTCTTTCCATACTAATAATGAGGGGGGGGAAAATTGTGAAGGAAAGCTTTAAAAAGGAAAAAAGTGGGGCTCAAATTGGAAGGTGGGAATTCCAACGGTTTGGGTTTTCTGTACGGCCCGATTCCAAACCCAAACCGTTTCCTTGCCAACTAACGTCCCCAAATCTGTCCTTTCATAAACCCTTCCCCCATCAGGCACAACGCGGGGGACGCCGGTGGTGGTGTGTCGTACGCAAAGGACTGCGCCGTCTTTGCGTCGTACTATCGTTGTGAGTCGTACATTACACGGTATTATACGGCCCACAGCACCAACGGGTGCAAGAACCCAAACCCAACTAGCACGTGCCGCGTGACTATGAGAGCCTACCTGCCACCTGCTGACTTGCGCTGAGCTTCGCCCGTATGTGTATATCGACATAGGGATATATGTGGATACAGGCTAAACATCGACATGTGTGTGTATGTGTGTATATGTATTCCAGGGTTCTTCAAGGGGGTTGCTGTTTGTTCCGGCGGGGTTACCCGGAACCCTAAAAATTCTTTTCCGGGGGGGGGTCCGTGGAACTCTACCTAGTTACCCCAAAACCCGCGGGAAGCTGCGCCTCACGCGGGAAACGTTTCCCGGGGATCCCCCGATGGAGCAGACCCCCAACATCTTTCCGTTCTGCGTTTTCCTAAAAATTAAAAAATCTCCGGGTCCCGTCCCGTTCGGGGTGAACAACGCTGATATGTATATATATATATATACATACATTTATATGTGTGTATGTATGTGTGTATGTGTAGGAGGGGGGAATTGATGCGATTTCGGTGTCACATGTCCCTGACACCGCACCCCTAGGGTCGTTCTCCCCCGAAACCCTCTTTCGTATCCCCCTCCCGCGCAGCTTCTATTCATGAACGAACCATCGTTCTTCCTCCCCCCTCCCAAGAAAGGTCAAATCACAACCTACCAGAAAGCTTCATTGACCTCTTTAGATATCTAACTAAACACTTTCCTAGTTCTATTATAAAACTAGCTCCCCCCCTCTCGATCCCCCGCCCCAATCCCCTCGGTCCCCCAAAGGTTTTGTCGTACACGGCACACAAAATCTTCAACTGACCGATAATGTCGCATTTCACGCTGATGGGAGCTGCTTTTACCTGGAGGCAAGGTGGTTGTGGCGGTTGCGATATGGTTGTAGTGGTTGTGGCCCCGGGGGGGGGGAGGTTACACAACCGTACAGCAATTGTAGCTGCCTACCTGCCAATGTACGGCAACAACCCGCGGCATCTTGACTCCCCGAGCCTCGTGTTTCACATGCATCATGCGTTCGATTTTGGACTTCCTGATGGTTCCGTCGTCCACATTTATTTCATTCCATAAATTCGTACACTAGCTCGTACACTAGCTCGTACACTCATCTGTGCACACCTCTTGTCGTTCTCCATTCAGTCTCGCTCACTACCCAACCATCTTATATTTGCCTCCCCCACCTTTTTGCGTCGTCTGGATGAAGTCCGGCTGCTTTTCGGCTGCTCGTCGCATTTCTACGCACTCACCTCCCCCGCCTCCCCGTCCCCATACACACACGCAGGACGGTGTGGAGGAGGGAAACTGGCTGCAGCACAATTTAGGGGCGTTCGTACACGTGATTGGGAAACCAGCAGGGGGAGTAACGCAGAGCGGGGAGATATTTGTGCAGGTAGGGGTGTTTGTATGAGCGTGTGTGTGTGTGTATGTGTGCTTTGAGGGTGTTATCGGTTGGGTGGTTAAAAACCCTAAGTTCCCAATTACAATTTGAGACGTCCACGTTCAGGGAGGAGAGGGAGGGAGGGGTGGTGGGTTAGAGAGGGGTGAGAAAAAGGGACGGCTAGGTTCATCACTTCCTGTCCCTCCCTTGTCCCCGGCCCAGGGTCCGGATCTGGCTCACCCGGCGGATGCGGCCGCGGGGGTCTTCTACGCGCCCAACCCGAATAATGCCTTCAAGGTGGGGTGGATTGGGGCCATGGCGGGGGCATGGTGAAGTCCCGTTGGATTGTGCATGCCGTACAGCGTCGTACAGAATGAGAAGCACGGGGCTTTAGGATTTACGTGACACATATAATGAGTACAAAGTATGCAAACGCAAAAATATGTGTGTATTTGTAAGTGTCAGGGGAGGGCCCCCATCCATGCTTTCACGATTTGTTCCACCCGCGCGCGGAATCCCCGGCCCTGTACGGGACTGTGCTTACCCGTACGGCACTTTACTATTCTTGACCGCTTTTCCCGCTAAAGGACAATGCTGCCAGTGGCGGCTTCGCAGGGTTCAATTTCCCAGTGCTACCTGAACCGATCGGGGTAAGATTGGTTAGTGATTGGCGGTGGTTGTTGGTTGGTGGTTTATCCGATGTTGCGGTTGGAGGACCGGGGGAGTTGTTCCACAGCAGCGGTTTGAAACGTGGGCTCTTTTATCACGACATGTTGACGAGCACACTGCACAACAAGCAGAGGTAAACCTTTTTTTAAAGGGCTGACAAAATATGCAAAAGACATAAACCAACGTTTTCGTACAGTTGGTTGACTCTTTTACCTATAACTCCTAACGCCCCAACTAATTTACTGTACGAATCACCCCTTCCTTCGGCTCGACCGACTATTTCCACACCTGCATCAGGACCACCGGTGGATGCGCACCACCCTGAACCCCAGCAAACGACCTCTTTTGCTGTTCGATGGAAACACCGCCCACTCATCAGGATATTTCTGGTACGGATTATTAGAACGTGATTGATTGTACGATTGTTCGTACAGACGTTGCGCGTATGTTACTGAATATGTTTATCCTTTATCAAACCATACGTATCGAACAAAGTACTCCATACATGCTTCAATGCTGCTCCTCGCGCGCACAGAAATGTAAATGTACGATCATCTATGCACACGTACGTGAACACGATGTGTGTCAAGGTATGAGTCGTCTTACTAAGACGTCTTGTATTTACGCCCCGTAAAGCTGCGTCAAACGTATGATGGAGGGTCACACACATACACACACACAGGATTATGGCGGGCGGCATCTACGTGGGGGGAAAGCTGTGGATCAATGACGCGGACGGCGGCAAATTGTACTACAGCAGCGGGCGGTACGAGATGGACACCCGGTGGGTAAATACTGGAATGGCCATACACACAGGCACAGGCACAGGCACAGGCACAGGCACAGGCACAGGCACAGGCACAGGCACAGGCACAGGCACAGGCACAGGCACAGGCACAGGCACAGGCACAGGCACAGGCACAGGCACAGGCACAGGCACAGGCACAGGCACAGGCACAGGCACAGGCACAGGCACAGGCACAGGCACAGGCACAGGCACAGGCACAGGCACAGGCACAGGCACAGGCACAGGCACAGGCACAGGCACAGGCACAGGCACAGGCACAGGCACAGGCACAGGCACAGGCACAGGCACAGGCACAGGCACAGGCACATTTCCCCCCCTCCTTATTCACGCACAAGCCAGGGGGTGGTTCGACGTTCCTTATAAATCTCCTCCCCTTTCCCTTCCCCCCCCTTCTGCCCTCCCCCCTGGCCCCGGATGTTCCCCCCAGTGACGACACGGGCACCTCGCTGGCCTCCCATACCCTCACCCGCAACCGCGTCTGGCTCGCCCAGTGGGGCATCAGCCACTGGGGGGCGCGCGTGCGGGTGCGGGACTGGCAGGCGACCGACTGCGTGCGCGGTGCAAACATATTCGGACTGGCTCAGCTGGCGGATGCGGTGGTGGTTGGTAGATCAGGGAATTTGGATGCACAGTAAGTGGGGGGAACACAAGTACGGCATATTGGGCTTTTCACGACGATTGGTATGGTGGTAGTCGGAGTTAGCTTGATGGTCGTTGGGAGTTGGGAGTACGACAGCAGTAAAAGCAGCGCGACTTTCGGAAGTTGAAATACGAGAGTCGAAGATGATGATTGGGTCGATTTGGTACGTCAGACGCTGCGTGGTTAGTTGTACGGCAAAATGAAGGGGCGGGTTGGCGGCGGGTGATCATCGAAGTAGATATTGAGTTTTTGATCTTTTAACGGTTTAATACGTTCAGAGTTTATTGGATCCTTTGGCGGGAGCTGGGGGCCTTATTGTTTCGTTGACTCCGATCACGTTGGCCTTCCCTCCAGGTACCCCGCTGGGGATCACGAACCCATTGCCGGTTTCCGTTGGTACGACACACGTGTCATGACGATTCTCACCAACGTCACTTTCCAGAACTTTGTGTACGAACCAGAGCTGGGGAATGGTCGACAGGGGGTGTGGTTCACCATGGTCCACAGGTATGAGTGCGTGTGTGGGGGGGTTGGGAGATGACCCTGCCCGGGGCGCGTGTCTGTATGTGGAGGGGTGTGAAGGGCTGGATGTTTCAGGCGCATTTGTGTGTGTATGTGTATGTGTATGTGTATGTGTATGTGTATGTGTATGTGTATGTGTATGTGTATGTGTATGTGTATGTGTATGTGTGTGTGTGTATGTGTGTGTGTATGTGTGTGTGTATGTGTATGTGTATGTGTATGTGTATGTGTATGTGTATGTGTGTATGTGTGTGTGTGTGTATGTGTATGTGGTGTATGTGTATGTGTATGTGTATGTGTATGTGTATGTGTATGTGTATGTGGGTGTATGTGTGTGTTGTGTATGTGTGTTGTATGTGTATGTGTATGTGTATGTGTATGTGTGTGTATGTGTCTGTGTATGTGTATGTGTATGTGGTGTATGTGTATGTGTCTGTGTGTGTGTCTGTGTCTGTGTTGTGTGTCTGTGTGTGTGTGTGTGTATGTCTGTGTCGTGTCTGTGTATGTGTGTGTGTGTGTCTGTGTCTGTGTCGTGTGTGTCTGTGTCTGGTCTGTGTCTGTGTATGTGTATGTGTATGTGTGTGTGTTGGCGTGTCTGTGTATGTGTCTGTGTGTCTGTGTGTGTGTGTGTCTGTCTGTGTATGTGTCTGTGTCTGTGTATGTGTGTGTCTGTGTCTGTGCTGTGTATGTGTCTGTGTCTGTGTCTGTGTGTGTGTGTGTGTGTATGTGTCTGTGTCTGTGTCTGTGTCTGTGTCTGTGTCTGTGTCTGTGTATGTGTCTGTGTGTGTCTGTGGTGTGTGTCTGTGTCTGTGCTGTGTATGTGTCTGTGTCTGTGTCTGTCTGTGTCTGTGTCTGTGTCGTGTCTGTGTCTGTGTCTGTGTCTGTGTCTGTGTGTGTGTGTGTGTGTCTGGTCTGTGTCTGTGTGTGTGTGTGTCTGCTGTGTCTGTGTCGGTCTGTGTCTGTGTCTGTGTCTGTGTCGTGTCTGTGTCTGGTGTGTGTGTGTCTGTGTGTGTCGTGTGTGTGTGTGTGTTTCGCCGGCGGGCGTTGTGCGCATGTGTCGTGGGCGGGGGCGGGTAGTATCTGCGCGTCCCAGGGGGGGGAGGGGGTTGATAAGCGGCAGGGTGAATCTGTTTTCAAGAAGGGGGGAAAGGGTTTCGAAAGGCACGTGGGGCTCTGTGAGCTACATGACACATAAGGCCCCCCGCTCATAAGGCCCCCACAAACCGCCTCCACCCCGCAGTGACGAATTCAAGCCCGCCTACATCAGCGCCAGCAGAGCCATCTCGTACCGCAATGTGGACAGCAGGGCGCTGGTGAACAACCCGCCGGTGGCTACCGGGGCGGGGCGGTACTTCAACTGGATCGGTGGGTGCGGGGAGGGAGGGTGGGGGAGAGCGCATGCGGGGGGGTATTGAATGGGGAGGGTGGGGAAGTGGGGCCCGGGGGGCCCCCCAGGCAGTGATGTGTTTGTGTATAGAGGAGTGCTGGGGTTCGTGAAGGAGGGGTGGTTAGAGGCGGGGCTGTTATCGGTTGCAGGGGGGCCATGTACGAAGAGATTGGCGGGGGGGGGCTTGCGGGAGCCCTCAAGGGCATGCAGGTGTGGGGTGAGGTTTGTACGACGACGACTCCACACCGCACCGTTCCGTAATTGCGTGGCACTGTTGTGTCGTACGGCCCTCAGGTTGGCGAGATAGCTCTGGATTGCACCCCACTCCGTTCCCACCGATTGCTCCGGTATTCAGTTACGGCGGTTGGTTATCAGGGGGGTGTTCGTTATATTCAAAGTGTAGTTAGTAATAGCGATGTTTAGTAATTCGTGTTTCTCGACAGCAGCAGTCGCCCATCCATCTCCCCGCTCTTCCCTCTCCCCGCCTTCCCCCCTTCCCCCAACACGGCACAGATACGGACGGCACGGCAACCCTCCGCGGGCGCCCCACGCTGATTGGCAGTTGGCCGAGCTGGTGGAATCTGGATTCAGACTGCTCGTACCAACCGTTAGGGAATGTGCACTGGTGCGACTACTTCCCCTGGAGGGCGATTGCAAGATTGGACGTGCGGGTGCCCGGATACACCGTGCCCGTGAGTGATGAGAAATGGGTTGAAAAGGGGGAGGTGGAGGGAGGGGAAATGGTAGGGGGTTGGAGTAGCCGTACGACTTATGCTATCCTACATCGGAAGTGTTGGGGGGGGACAATAATGATGGCCGTCCGAACCAATTCAACGTACGTCATTGGTTTCGGAGGGGGGGCGAAGGCGGGAAATCAAGCATTTCCCCCTCCCTCCTCCCCACACCAGTCATCGCCCGCCCCTCATCCCGGGTACGGCTCCCCGGCCTTTCATCTTCTCCTCCCACCCTGCGGGGCCCCCCTCGCGTAGGTGGACACTGGCAACGCCTTTCCCCCGGATCCGCCGTACATTCTCGGATACGTGGCTCAGTTCGGTTGGAAGGGGGCGGCGGTACGGAACATGACGACAACCCGAAATGAGGTGGGAGCGAGGTCGGGGGTTGGCGGAGTTGAGGGAGATGGGTTGGAAAGGGGGGGGATGGGAGTGTCAGGGGCGGCCAGGGGGTCATTATGCGTCTCCGTTGTGGAGGGGGACACGAGGGGGAAGGGGAAGAAGGGTGGGCGAATTAAACTGTGTGTTTTGCACGTTTGGAATTTGGGGTTTTCATGTGTTCGGGTTTAAGGAAGTCGAACATCAGCTCCCCCATGAGCAACATCCTTTTTTTCTTCAAGCAGCTCGGGGCTTCAGTCATCGGACTTCGTCTGTTCGCATTCCCCCACCTGTCTCTAATACACATGCGTGCGCCCATCTTGCCGCTCCGTGTGTGTATTGCACGTGGTCCCCTCTCTCCCCGGCCATTCCCCGTGGGCCCTCCGGCGCCAAATTACCCACAGTCTCATTAGATAGATAGATAGATAGAGAGAGAGAGAGAGAGAGAGAGAGACTTACACATCCTCTCGTGCGCACACGTTTGTGCACATACTCTCTCTTTCTATCATAAGCATACACACACACGCTCGTACATGCACAGGGCATCACGGGAGTGAGCGGTACGACTGGCTGGTACTTCCACATGAATCAGGGGGCTACACCCAACCTGCAGGTACGGCAAACGACATGATTAAAGGGGGAAGGGTACGGCGCATTCGTGTACTAATGTACGGATTGCCATGTATTCGGGTAGTTGATGCGTGCAAATTTGGGGTTTGTACTTTGGAGTGTTGCTGTGGCAAATTGTATAGCCGTACATGTACGGTTCATTGGGCCGTACGTAAAAAAGCGCGATATGTCGTACTTTGGGTTGGGGTTTTCGTAATTACGACTATGTTCCTGTGTTTCAGCCTATTCGTTAGGGTTGGAATGTACGACAGGATTGTGATTCATATAGAGAATAATGTCCTCAACTTTCACCGCCAACACCGCAACCGTGGCTTCCCTGGCGCGTGTCATAATGTCGTACAGGTTTTCCTTACCCAGATTCCCCCTGGGAACAGCCTGGTGTTCGCAACCCGTTACCCATCAGGTGTGTGTGTTTTGGGGCGGGTTATGGCCCGGGCACCTCCCGAAGGGGAAACTAAAAAACTCCTTTTCTTTGTAACGGCTCTTTGAACGTTTTCAGATGCGAGACAATCTTTTCCACCAGATTGTTTCAAAAGAATCCTTCACGTCCATCCATTCTTTTGATATTGAAAAGGTTAGTCGTAAAAGATTTCGCATCAAACAGACAGACAGATAGACGTGTACTCTCTCTCTCTCTCTCTCTCTCTCTCTCTCTCTTCATACACGCAATTCACACGTACGGTCTCCCCCCTCCCCCTTTTTCCCCGGGCAGGCAGTACCTTCTCCGTATCCCGTGAGTTCCGTTGGTACCCCAGCCTCAGTTCAACTGTACGGCAGGCAGGCAGTCTGGAGGAGGTTTTGGCGGGCGGGGGGGACCTGTACTGGTTCGACGAAAAACACATCTACATCAAGTTGGTGGATCCCGGTGGGTAGCAAACGGAGGGGGAAGTTGGGGGGAGTGATTTCGGAGCAGGTAAGGTTCGGAGCAGGAGCCGGTACGGCGCGGGTAGCGCACTTCGGGTTCCGTTACTGAATAACCGTTAGTTCGTTGGCGGAGTGCGGCCGCTGTACTACATATCCGGTCTTGTGTGCCCCTTCACCCCTAGCCGGCCCCTGGCCCCCAGCCCGCTTGCAGAATAGCCCCTTCGCAATTGTAACGTTATTCGACCCCACTTGCCGGCCTTCCTCATTTTACTCGCCTGTCACATACACATTACCCCCCCCCTTCTCAGGTGACGCCACGGTGGATCCGCCGTTCTCAGCGGACGGAGTGACGGTCTGGGGGACCCGCTACTTCAACGCCTGGTACTGGATCAACACGACGACTGTGGGGGGACAGGTGAGAGAGAGAGTGTGTGTGTGTGTGGTGTGTGTCTGTGTGTGTGGGGGGGGGGGGTGTAATTTTGATGGAGCGAAGGGACATCACGGCTGGGCTACAAAGATTTTTGTAAAAAGAGTTTGGGCCGTTAACATTTTCGTTTCTGCCCTGTGCTCATTCGCTTGCCGCGTCCCGCAGGACCCATGGGTCACTTGCTCCTGGGTTTCGGGTGGCTCCTCCGCAGCCCCCGGCGCGCACTTCTGCCCCCTTACCGCTCCGAACCCGGAAGCCGACATACCGGATGCGCTGCCATCGTCGTACAACAGCTGGATGGATCCGTTTTGTACGGACATTGCTCCGCCGGGTGGGTGCGTTGATTTCGATCGGTTGGTGGTTGGGTTGGGTCAACCTTCCCTGGACTCGTCAACTGTCAAACCTAACCAGACCCCTTTCTCCGCCGGCTTGTACCCGCCTCCTTCGGTTGTGTCTCTGTCACCCCCCCCGCCCCGGGTTGAGCCAGTCGCCTCTTCCTCTTTTCTTCCGCCCGTTTCGCATTCCATCTAAGGTGTTGGGGTTTCCGTCGTCCTTAGAGTTTAAGGTTTATCGGGTTGCTGTATTCCGTATATAAGGATTTCCGTACTTCCTCTCGAATTACGACTTTTAAGTTTTAGGGTTGGGTTTCAATAGGTTTCCGTACTTTCCATCCCTCCCCAGTTCCCCCAGGTCCATTGTTTATCATCACCCGGGCACCTCATCATCCGAGCCCATCTCCATAGCTCTGGGGAGGTTGCCTGTTTAGGATACTGTTGCCGTCGTACTCCCTATGTAGTCCCTCCCACAATCTTCTCTATCTTTCCCAACCCGCCAACATGTCCCCAACCCCTTCCCATCTCCGGTGAACTCCCCTTTCCCCAAAACACACACGCAGGCTCCCTCCTCACGTGTGCTCAGGTGGTGACTCAGGGTTTGTGCCGTACGGAGAGTATCTCCCGTACCACTGACCCCCACGTGCGCCTCATTGGGGGTTACTGCGCCGTCAGCTGCGGCCGCTGCACGCAGGGAGACCGGGCGTGTGTGGACAAGGTACCTCCAGGTACGGCATGCGTGTGTATGTGTGTATGTGTATGTACGAGTGTGTGTGTGTGTGTGTGTGTATGTGCACGTGTATGTGTATATACGAGTGTGTGTGTATGAGTGTATCCTACCAGTCAATTGGGCCCAGGGGCAGCTGTACCCCGCCCCGCCCCCAACAGTAAAACCACCGACGAAGCTTCCCCCGCCCCATCCGGGGATGACACCCCTCCCCGCCCCTTCCTTCCCCGCCCTCCCGTCCCCTGCGTGCCACCTACCGCATCTCAGGCGGCCTCACCTGCGGCCAAAGACGGGCGGTGGGGAACTGCGCCTCGGACTGGTTCCGGAGCGGTGGCTGGTGTGCCGCAACGTGCGGGTTTTGCACACCGTTGGAGCCGCTGCCCGCCCTCCCCGCCGCACCCAACTGCTCCGATGTGCGTGTGCCTCCAGGTGGGTGGAAGGTGCCGGCTGGGTTTTGGAAAAGGGGGGGAAGGCCCCCTATACGCAATTCCCATCGTCTGCCCTCATCCGTACATCTTCGTACACCTTCTCCTTCATTCTGCCCCCCCGAATACGTACGTCGCCACCCGAATCCATGTGAGGCATAACCTCCACCTTCGTTACCTGTTTAGGCACCTACACATGCACCCAGCAGCTGCAGTGGGGGCAGTGCGCGCAGTCCTGGATGAGGCTGAACGGCTGGTGCCGCGCCTCCTGCGGGCTGTGCGACAGTGGAGACAGCGACAGCTCGCCGCCTAAACAGGCAACACCCGCGTCACCATCCACTACTTCACGCCCGGTGCCGCCCGCGGGGTGTATTGATGTACCAGCTCCCGGTAAGATACGTGCGTGCGTGTGTGTTTGTACGGTATATGGTTCGTACCATATTTGTACATTGTTCGCGGTGTTGGTGGTATTATTAATGGCTTCTTCGCATTCCGCTATTCGCTGAGCCCCCTCCCTTGACTTGAGCCATCATCTTCATTATTATCATCATCATCATCACCATCATCATCATTATTTATTGTTATATTATATATCTTTATTTCGTATGATTATCGTACTGCGGTGTCGTACACTCGCGTCGCCCGCCCCAGGTTGCCCCGTGTTGTGTTTTTGTGTCATACACACCTTCCTAAGGCAAAGGCCCAATCGGAAGGCCAAATATGTGTCTCCACACAACAGCATCAGGAGCAGCTGCAGATGGTATGCCGTACGTTTATAACGCTATGTACTCGTGCGGATACGTGTCACGAGATAGTTGTCCGTCTTCTACCCCGCTGCCGCCGCTGCCGCCGCTGCCGCCGCTGCCGCCGCCGCCGCCGCCGCCGCCGCCGCTGCTGCTGCCCTACGTTCATCCACTGCGCCCCTTCCCTCTCTTTCCCCCTTGCCTCTGCAGGGGGCTACACGTGCGAGCAGCAAGCCTACTGGGGAAAATGCTCCGCTGACTTCATCCGTAACAACAACTACTGCGCCGCAACATGCAATAGCTGCGGCAGTAGCACGAGCGGTAGCAGCACCACTGGCAGCAGTAGCAGTCGTGGTAATAGCAGTAGCGGCTGCGGGGACGTGCAGCCCCCCGGCGGCTACAGCTGCGCCCAGCAGGCGTCGTGGGGGAGGTGTAACGATGGTTTTATGTTGCCGTACGGCTACTGCGCCGTCACCTGCCGCCGCTGTAGCTTCGGCACCAGCTGTTATGACGTACCGCCGCCGGGCGGTTACACGTGTGGCGAGCAGGCGGGCTGGGGCAGGTGTAACGACACGCTCATGATGGCGCAGGGCTACTGCGCAACAACGTGCAACCGCTGTAGCACCGGCGGACCCGGCAGTACCAGCAGCGTTATCAGAAGCGGTGGCAGTAGCATTTTGGGTACCAGCAGCGGAAGCAGCGGAGGTGTCGGAAGCAGCGGAAGCAGCGGAGGTGTTGGAAGCAGCGGAGGTATCGGAGGTGTCGGAAGCAGCGGAGGTATCGGAAGCAACGGAGGCATAGTGGTGGATTTCGGCGGATTATTCTCTGACCTACCCGGTACTAACCGTTTTACCGGTTTTAACGCTGCCTCTGACAACGGCGGCGATAGCACCAACGGCGGTGACAGCATCTTCGCAACGGCTGCTCATGGAGCTGACGGCAGTAGCAACGGCGGTGGCGGTGGAGCTAATGGCTCGCAGTCCCCTGAACCTTCTCCAGCTGCTACACCCACAGCAACCGCTACTGCGGCCATGTACAATGCGGCTGTAGCAGCCGGCGGAGCTGTCAGCAACTACAGCGACGGCACACCGGTTGTGAATGGGAGCAGCAGTAGCAGTAGTGGCAGTGCCGCTGTAGCTGCAGGCGGCGTCAGCAACTTCAAAACAGTCATAAGCCGTGGTAGCTGCGGAGGCAGTAGCGATGCAAGCCGCAGTAGCGCCGCCCCCAACAGCGCCAGTTGTAACGACGCGTCTTCGGTGAGCGCAGCTGCCGGAGCCAATAACGCCGCGCCGCCGAGCGCTCTGGGCTTCCTGATCAATACCTTGTCCACGTCTGGTATCGCCGCAGCATCTAGCGGTGGCGACAATGCTACAGCCATGCGAAGTACGACCCTGCCGTACGGGGCCAACTCGTCGTACGGGCCGTACCAGACGGCACATTTTGTGGCCAGCGCCGCCAGCCTTTCGAATTCCGCGTTCACCACCGACACGACATTAGCAGAAGTGGCAGCAGTAGCACTGGGCGCTAATGCTACTAACATCAACGCTGCATCATCATCAGTCGGTACGGCAGCGACAGGCGGCGGGGACGCGATTACTGGCGGCGGTGGCGGCGCCAACACGGCAATCAAGATGGTGGCAAACGGCTCCACTATGACTAAGGCAGGCGGGGTTCCCGCAACCAAAACCACTTCATTACCAGGTGGCGCTGGCAGTAGCAGCCGCAGCAGCAGTAGCACCGTTTTCGCCGGCTCCACTGGCAGTAGCAGCAGCAGTAGCGGTATCGAGGCCGCCTCATCAGGGGATGGGGCTCCCAGCTACAGCCCCGGTACCAGCCCCACTTCCGACCGCGCATTCAACCCTTTCGAAAACACGACATCGATCCCCTCGCCAGGCTCACCCCTCCTGGCGCCCAAGCCGGGTTTCTACTTCACATGGCTTCGGGGGGCGGCGGGGGCAGTAGCAGCTGCGAGTGATGGGAACGGGGGCAGTAGCAGCACCACATTTGGTTCCGGAAGCTTCTTCAATGCGGCGTCGGCGGAAATACCTGAAGGTGGAATTGACCTTACTGTTGATGGAAGTAGCGGCAGCAGTAGCAGCGGCAGTAGTAGCAGTGGCATTAGCAGCACAGCCGGTTTTCAGTCCTTTTACGGGCTGCCGGTGTCCACTTTCGGCTTTATCAATGGTCCAAGCCTTGGCAGTGCAGACCAGAGCGTAGTGAAGGGCAGTAAGAGTAGCAGCAGCAGTAGCAGCAGTAGCAGCAGTAGCAATAATGCCTTCTCGGCAGCATCGGAGGCGGTGGATTCGCCAGCTACATCACCCATACAGTCGCAGTCCGGGGTGATGCCGCAGTCTCTTCCGGCGGACCAGCCAGGTCGCCTCTGCTCCCCCTGCACAGACACACCACCCCGGGGACCCCTTCAGCCAATCACGTGCAGCCAGCTTGTGGCGGCCGGGGCCTGCGGGGATGACTGGGTGGTTTCGGGGCACGTGTGCGATGGGTCCTGCGGGCGGTGTCCGTACGTGGAGCCATGTACGGATGTACGACCGGTGGGTATGACGGCGAGCTGCGAGCAGCTGCGTGATTGGGGAAGGTGTGGGGAGGGGCTGGTGGTGGTGGCGGGGTGGTGCCGCCTCAGCTGCGGGCGGTGTGACAGTGGTGGTGCGAATCGCACCGCCAGCACTGAAAACCCTTCCGCCGCCAGCAGCAGCGCCGCCCTCAATGTCAGTGCTGGGGAATTAGCAGCTGTGGGGAGTAGCAATGATGGTGGGGTGGGGGTGGGGGGTGGGCAGTGTTGGGTGATGGGGTGCAGCGACCTGCGTCCACCCGGGTCCCGATGGCAGGGGTGCGCTGATGTGGTTCGGAGCGGGGCCTGCAGCAGCCCCTGGGTGCGGTCCCGGAGCTACTGCGCCGAGAGCTGCGGAAGGTGTAGCAGTAGCAGTAGCAGTAGCAGTGGCCGCTAGATGTAGGAGCGGATGCGACAGTTACCTAATGAACGAGCAAGCAATCTTACACAGTAAAGAAACTATAAGTAATAATGGAAACCCTATTGTAGCACACACACACACACACACACACACACACACACACACACACACACACACACACACACACACACACACACACACACACGCACGCACACACACACACACACACACACACACACGCACACGCACACGCACACGCACACGCACACGCACACGCACACGCACACGCACACGCACACGCACACGCACACGCACACGCACACGCACACGCACACGCACACGCACACGCACACGCACACGCACACGCACACGCACACGCACACGCACACGCACACGCACACGCACACGCACACGCACACGCACACGCACACGCACACGCACACGCACACGCACACGCACACGCACACGCACACGCACACGCACACGCACACGCACACGCACACGCACACGCACACGCACACGCACACGCACACGCACACGCACACGCACACGCACACGCACACGCACACGCACACGCACACGCACACGCACACGCACACGCACACGCACACGCACACGCACACGCACACGCACACGCACACGCACACGCACACGCACACGCACACGCACACGCACACGCACACGCACACGCACACGCACACGCACACGCACACGCACACGCACACGCACACGCACACGCACACGCACACGCACACGCACACGCACACGCACACGCACACGCACACCCACACCCACACGCACACGCACACCCACACACACACACACACACACACACACACACACACACACACACACACACACACACACACACACATGCACACACACACACACACACACACATGCACACACACACACACACACACACACACACACACACACACACATATGCACACGCACACGCACACGCACACGCACACGCACACGCACGCACACACAAGCGTCAATTTATAAACTTTTTCTTTGTATAAATGTATAGTTATATTGATAACTACATGAATATACTTATATATAATGGTTTAATAAGAATGCTCTCGCTTGTGTCGTTGTCACGTGCCCGCGACGAATACCCCTTACGAACTGCCCTTTTTCGTTCGCTTCCATATCGAAGCACTGAACAACAGGCTCACGCAATGAGCCCCAACGTGATGCAAATAAAAAAGCTTTGCTTATTAACATGTATGACTATGAATTCGTTATTGTAAAGTATACAACTGTACGTTGGCGACAGAGTACGTTACCGACCACCCGGGGTCCGGCAAGAATGCACCAATCAAAGCTTGCAACGCGCGCATTCTTATTAGGTCAATAAATATATTCATGTACTTATCGATAAAACTATGCATCTATACAAACAAACAGTTTCGTACTTGTTACGGGCCCAGGAAACAATGTTAGATTATTCGTCAGCCCACCATCCAAGCAAGCCGGCCAGGTATGTCAAACCCCAATAACCTTCCGCATAGCTGTGTGAGCTACGTGCGCTTGGATCCATAACTTTGGACCTGGCAGTAAAAACCTCGGCCAGAAAACCGATTTACGAATCCTTAATTATTAATCCTCCAAGTTTTGCAGGCGTTACCACCTGACATAACTATAACTTGGTTAGTTATAGTTTTTTCACAATATTGTGACCGGATCGCATTAACTTTGATAACGACTGAAGGTCGTCTTAGTTGCAATATCGGTCAGGCAAGCATGACTGCATCAACCTTTTCCCTTTGCTTCATACTTATCGTTTGCAAATTAGAAGCAAGCTGTGGTCTCCTGAATGTGGATTCCACAGCAGGTGAGATTGATGTCATTTTAACTGCCGCCTTGGATGATCGATACAGCTGGACGATATGTGCGGAACCGATAAGGTTATTTAAACAGCAAAATTTCCTTTCTACATTTTCCTTCAAATCAGTACGTATAATTGAAAGATTTCAAGTGTCACGTTTAAGTGCTGCTGACTGGCGTTGTCAGGGGCTATCGCAAATCTTGGAGGCAATTACATTATGAGAATGTTTAAATGTCATCTTCATCTACACACTTACAGGTTCGCGAAAGATGTTCCATATCGATCCGAACGCCATCGCGGCAAATCCGAAGGCTGCGCCATCGGCCATCGAAACACTCCAATCCATACAGCCGAGCGAACTGGTAACCAGCTCAGATTCGGGTGCATCAAACAAAGATTCTCTGCTCTCGATCGCAGCCTCGCAGTCTGTGACGTATTCATCGCCGTCAACGACCCCGGCGACACAGGTGGCGCGACCACAACATTCTCGCTCACGTCCGACCACAGCCACGGCGCTCTTAATAGCATCTGATGGCGTCAAGTCGCCAACCGCTGCTACTGCTGCTGCTCTGGAGAATGTGGGAGACCCGCCGACTCCACCTCCGCTCCCTGCCGAACTGCAACCTGCCTCGGAGACCTCTGATCCAGCACTACCATCAGTACTGCCATTGAGTGAACGGCCGACCTGCCCGCGTACAGCTGCCGGAACGCCGCCCCCACCGCCGCTGCATCCACTGCCACCACCACCACCTCCACCACCACCGCCGCCACCACCACATGAACACCACACGTCAATACCGCTTTCGCCTCCCCCCCCATCTCCTTCTCAGCCGTTAGTGCCACCTCCCCACCCGCGGAAGAAACGCCTGCCGTCCCCGTCTCCCCCACACCCTTCACCACGCCGTCCCTCTCCTTCCCCTCGCCCTCCTCCCCGCCCTCCCTTCCGCCCTCCCCGTCCCCCTCCCCGTCCCTCCCCGCCACGTCCCCGGCCTCCGCCTCCGCCCTCCCCTGCACCCTCCCCGCCACGTCCGAGGCCTCCACCTCCGCCCTCCCCTGCACCCTCCCCGCCACGTTCCCGGCCTCCGCCTCCGCCCTCCCCGCCACGTCCCCGGCCTCCACCTCCGCCCTCCCCTGCACCCTCCCCCCGCCCAAGCCCCCGGCGGCCCGAGCCCCGGCCCCCTGTCCCACTCCCTCCATCCTCACCTAGCCCCCCGGCGCCCAGGCCCCCAGCCCCCAGCCCCTATCCCTTTCCCCCACCGCCGGATTCCCCGCAATCCCCCCCAGTCCATCGTGTAGCTGCTCCAAATGGCGTCACGCACCCACATTCTCCTTTCACGCCGGAATCACCCACGCCTGCCGCAAGGCATCCCGACTTCTCCACCTCCTCACCAGGGGGAACCCTGGCCTCCCCCTCCCTGGAGAGCGCCAACCCGCAATTGTTGCTGGAACCCGTGCCTGCCGTACAGCAGACACCAGGTTCACCGGTGGGCCCCGTGGGGTTGTATCCTATTACGCCCCTTCCGCTGCATCCGCCGCCCCCGCATCGCCCAGCCTTTCGGCCCGCCGCTCTGGCAAGCTACGGCACTAGTACAGGAAGCCATGAGGACGGTGACAGCGGCGCCCATGATGCAGCGGAGGTTAATGATAAGGGTAGCGGGGGTGGCAGCGGCAATGAGGGCAACCAAAACAACGATGCCAGCGACGGCAACGGCGCAGGGGACAGTCAATGGCGCGACGATGAGTATTTGTACGGCATTACTAGTGAGAACGGTGGTGGCATCGGAAGCAAGAACCAGCTGCCGGGCCGTCCTCCTCCTCGTCCTCACGCTTCTACTGATCCAGGTTCCAACTTGGATCCAAATCCAGATTCGGATTCCAACGTGCAGATCCCCGACTCCCCCAACTTCCCCTTCCGGCCAGCGGATCCAGCCGACCGTTTCCCCCCTCCCGTACCACTGCATATCCTGGCCCCAACCTCCCCGGAAGAGCCCGCATGGCCAGATCCGCCGTACACGCCCGGCCGCTCGCCGCCGTCACCCGGGCGTGCGCCGCCCCCGTACGGCAACGCCTCCGTCGCCTTTGGCGGGGGCATGTGTGCCGACGCGCAGCTGACCCTGGACAAGATCAACCGGCTGCGTGCGCTGCATCAGGCGAATCCTTTGCGGTGGAGCTCGGATCTGGCGGCGGCAGCGCAGGGCTACGCCAACACGCTGGCGGGCATTGGCTGCGCCGCGCCCCTGGTGCACTCCTCCCTCGGGGAGCTGCTGTACTGGCGGACGGGGTCCACCTGGATGTGCAGATATGCGGTGATAGACTGGTACAGCGAGGTGGGAGAGGGCTGGTTATATGTATATATATAATAATATATAATATATATTATTTATATATTATATATACATATGTGTGTATGGATTCATTCGGGTTCAAGTTTTTATTCTGTGATAAATAAATATTTCCCTTCCCAATAATACAATATACATATTCTTATTTTTACTTATAATAGTATGGAAGGGACGTCGGCCGGAGGCTGCTGAAGGACGCACTTACCCATCTCACATCTTACCTATAGCTCCACCTGCCCCAAAGTACTCTTCTGTCGTCCGCCAACAACGTGCTTTCTGGACTCACCGCATGCCAGCGTGCAGCGGCCCACCACGCGCCCGCACCGACTCCACGAAAATGGCCCCTTGCTGTGTGGGCCATAAAGCTTAGGCCTGAGGTCAGGACAAGGACCCGTCCTCCCGACTCCGTCCTTTCACCAAACACACACACGAAAATACGAAAATACGAACAAACACACACGATCTCTTGTGACGCGCTTTTAAACCGTCGGTGACTTGACGCTCGCCCCGCCGATTCGTCCCCTCCACTTCCCCGTCTTGTGGGCCCCTCAGGAGGGTGTGTACAACTTCAATACTCCAACTCCGTTTACTGACAACGTCCTCAAAAGCAACAACGATATTAGCCACTTCACGCAGGTGCGTGTGTCTCCGGTTTTGCGTCGGCTGGAGGTTAGGGCGTTAGGGTGATGCAGCTGATTGCCGATCATGTTGAGTCGACTTGAGAATGGCTACATTATCATGACAGTCCGTTTGGTAAGTGTAAGTAGTACGGCAGGACATCACGAGGGACTAAGAATGCCATTTGCACTCAGGATTAGGATTGGAAGGTAAAATTCTCTCCGGCGGTCCAATGGGGCCGTCCTGAAAACGCCACGGAAGCGATGGTTCTTCGCAGCCCTTTGCGCTACACGCTGTGAAGGCCGAAGGCGTCAGGGATCAAGATCCTCCCTCAGGGCTCATTTATGCATTCCAGATCTCACCTGCCCAGATCTGCACATCTGGATCTCCGTATTACGGTCGAAGTAGCTGTTCCGTAAGCTGCCGCTTCAGTCGCTGTTCTTGTCCGTTCAGATAACACAACTCATCTGGTGGGCGCCTAAATCGGTACGATGTGCACGGTACGCCCACCATAATAATGGGATTATTATTCATGGAGCGGATTATGGATCCGCTCGTGAACATGCCCGAACAGTGCCGTAATGTGTTCCACGTCCCAAAAGGCAACCGTACTGTTTGCAGTCGCGTCCAGCGCTAGCTGTTCTTCGCCCCCCAGCGGAGGCTATACAGAATGAGGCTGATGAGGGATGAGGCACCCGCAGTGCAGGGCGCGCGGGGGGGGAGAGCAGGGCGTCACGAACTTCTTGGTGGTGATGGTAATACACCGGCTCCAACGCGAACTTTGTCATTGTGACCGCCGCGCAGTTGGTGTGGCGGGCGTCCTACCTGATAGGCTGTGGCGTGCAGAAGGGGACGATCGGGTTCTACAGCCCCTGCACCTTCGTGGTTTGCCGCTTCAGCGGGCCCGGCAATCAGAAGGGCGACTTCGTCTTCCTCCTAAACGGTGGGGCCTGGGGTGGTGGCTGAAAGGGCATTTGGCTAACGGGTGGCGCTTTCTGTGGCGAGTGCATGGACCATGGAGGTAAAAGCTGTGATGGAGAATGAAATGTGTCGAGCAGTGCCGCGAACAGCTTCTCATTTGGGTTGGTTGGCGCGTTATGTTGGTTCTGGCAGTCATCAACTACAAGCCGCTAAACAATGCCGATGTCCGCTTTTGTCTGCCCTCTTTTCGTCGCCATGTACATCAAGCAGCGGCTTTGCGGCGCGCACGTACTCACACCCCTTGCTGTACTTTCTTCACTTATACGCCTCTCTCCGCATGTGATGTGATGTGATGCCGCGGATGACCACACTGCTGGACTCCCTGCTGTTGTCTTGCACCCGGCTGCGCTGCTGCACTGCAGTGCTGCCCCCAAAGACGTCCTGAGCGATATCATCACCCGAGGGAGTGAGATTTTGACTACATCGCCGGCTGATCAAGCCACGTTGGAGTTACGATATGCGTACGTAGCTTGTAGTTAGAATTATTATAACCCTACGAGCAGGCTAGTTTGAAGGGCAGATTTCTAGCAGGTGCCTGGAAAGACTGAAAAACGGGCACCTGATGACGCTGCAAGCTCCACCCCTTGCCAGGTGCATGCTTTAGCAATGGGCTGCAACCTAAGCACTAGCGGGGTGATGATTCTCTGTGTGTGTGTGTGTGTATGTGTGTGTGTGTGTGTGTGTGTGTGTAAAACAGAGAGAGATTGATTCATGAGCATACTGGGAGTAAATGGATATGCGTGACGGGCACCTGAAGTGTTCAAACGACTTCATTTAAATTCGTTAGGGACTTCATCTACTACAGGTTATAACCCGAGATAACTGTGACCTACAAAGTCTACATGTTTCATCCCTTTCCCATCCGGGAAGAGGTCCGCCGGCAAGTTCGGGGGGAAATCGGGTAGCTACGATGAAGGCGGTAAGATGCAAGGAAACAGGAGGGTTGCGCAGCGCACGGTTTTTCGCCCTCTCGAACGGGATATTATCGCAGTGTGCTCATGATCGCAGCTGCGGCGGACTCTCCACACCTTAGTTGGGGAGGGCACTTCAGTGGTCACGGGTGTCGGGGTAAGGTGAAGATATAGGTCGTTTTCTACGATGGTTTAAATTCCCTGATACCGACACATGAAAGGCATTATATATATTATATAATATATAGATGCAAGGCTCACGGATACATGGATACACGCACAAGATGGAGGTTGTAAGCTATTGGTTTCAAGACCATACGAGGAGGATGCGGTGGTCTAGTTGTTCTTTGCGTGACGGACGCTATGGTCTCGGATCTCTATTCACTGAGAACTCGGCCCTTTGTACGTGTTGCGGCACCCTAAGGTACTGCCATTTTCGAAGCCGGAAAAGCCGAACGTGTCGCAAAGCCATCCTTTGTATGTTCAGTGTCGTGGCAAAGGGGGTGACCTTCTTTCTTTTGGTTCACAGTAGACCATGTTTAGGCCATGTGCACATCCTGCTTAGCTCCGCTGCGACCGAACTGTTGCTGTATTATCTTGTTTTTCCTTCATACACGCGCGGCTATGAAGTCAAGTGAAGTTACTTTCATTGTTTGCGGCACGTTATGATCAAAATTGAAAATACAATGCGTGATAATTCCTGTTGCTAGGAGGTTGTTCGACGTCCTGTCTGCTGGCTTTCCTTGGCTCTCATAACCCATTTGCCTTGGCGGCGATTGGGTAAGTGACGCGGAAGCCAGCGTGGCCGGTGTAAAGGAGTGAAGAGTGTACCCATGCAGGAGTGTGTAACTGTCGTACGACAACTACCAAAATGCGTCAGTAGGACGGGTAAGACAGAGGGGGACGGAATGTGATGACGGGCCTGGTAGCAACGGGCGTCTAAGTTTGGTTAAGACTGACATTCTGTTCAGGTTGTGCTCGTCAACGGACGACACATGTTTCTGTGTCATTATCTGAGAATGTTACGGCGGTCAATAGGCAATAGGAATATCCCAACTTTTGCGACCCAGGATGTCAAGCTGCGTCCGTCATTGGACCTACTGACAATATGTCTTGAACGTTAATATATATATAGAGAGAGATGTCTTACACTGCTGATTCCACCGCGATGCTGCACTTAGGGTTTTGTAATTCGTTGTAACGAGAGCGTATGTTACACTGCATGCACAAAGTGCACCCGAATGTCAACCAAGTAGCTCACCCTCTTTTACGATCCCGAGTTCTTCGTCCGCCCACATTGAATTGCATGTTATGCCTCACCGGGACGGAGCTAGGTCACCTAGTCCTGTGATAATCAGTGCATCCAGCTGGTCGGAATTGCGCAGTGCCAGTCCTTTCTCGTTAGCGAGATGCAGCAGGCAGATGAAGGCCAAGTGGGTGCTGACGCCCGTCAGGAAGGAGCCAGGGCTCTTGCCTGGGGCTGCCAGTATGGACCCGTCCCTGACTTTGCCGAAGGCGTGCGCTGACACCTGGTCCAGCACGGCCTGGAAAGAGAGCGGTGACGGATCCAGGGGCGCGGACAGCCTGCGTTTTGGGGCTGAGCTAGCTGCCACTTCCCTGAGGAACGAGTGAAAGGGTGCGCGGGGTAGGAGGTCGTGACCATAAGGATATCGTAACACAGGATTGCCTGTGCTATTTTCATGCGAAAGTGCATTCAATAGGTGTCAGGGTTCGGTAGTAGGGCTTATACTGTTCGTGAAAAGCGTGATCGGGTTCATGAGCAGGCAAGGCTAATGGCATGCGAGACCCGATATCGAAAATGCAATCCACTGAAAAACACGGCAAATGCATGCGCGTCTCATAGACGACCGACTCTGTGAATTACATACCTGAGCGAAACCTCAATTTTGGCCTTTAGCGTCGCCACGTCTGCCACACCAGCTGTTTTATCGTACTTAATGGCCAAGCGCCGTACACGCCTTGGCGGCTGCAGGAGGTCCTCTAGTGTTGGACCTCGGATGTCCTGGGTGGAGTACGGGACAACTGGGCTACCGTCGCCGCTGCCTGCACCAGCGGTATCGTCATCATTGTCGTCATAATAGTCGCCATCTGCACCAGCATCCGAGTGCCCTGGAAGAGGGAGGGAGTTACCGTTAACAGTTTGGTGCAGTCCACGGCACCGGTTTCCGGGCATATCAAGGAGGTGATATTGGTACGCGGCAATGGAGCCAAGGGGCATTTCCACAACAGACATTTCATCGAAGCCGTCCTAGAATGCGACCCGGACATTTGCGAGGATAACAACGTACATGTTGTTGTCCATGGACGGTCAACCGAACGAGAAGTATCATCCTACAACAGGTAGGATCCCACAAAATGTCTATGTATACCTACCAGCGTCGTCAAGTCCATTACTATCGTCATGCTGCCATGCCGTGTTGCATTCCTCGCCGCCATCCGGTGCTCTGTAGGGACCGTCCGTTCCACTCGCCGACGGCACATCAAGGCGAGGTCCTCCATTCATGGCATTTGCGGCCAATCCGCTGCCAATCGACTTGCGGGCAGCACCCCGGCGCAGCTGACGTTCACGTTGGTAATCGGCAAGGAGCAATATGCGCCAAGTCTCCTTTACGGTGCACGTCGGGGCCCAGGCCCCAGCCCTTGCCAACACGCTGGCGCCGCAGACCCTAACGCGGAGATCCAGGTTCGCGACCGCCGGAGCGGCAGAGAAGTAACAGTGCAGCGCATCTAGCCGGGAGGGCTCCTCCTGCGGAAGGCACAGCTTCGCCGATGCGTCACGACGCGCGGTCTTGTAAGTGTGGAGTTGGACGGCCTCCAGTTGCGGCTGGGGTGAGGCGCGCCAGTCAAGGGGCTCCGGTTCGGATTTGGGCCTGCAACGTAGGACGGTGGCAGTCAGCGGAGAGGGCGTTGGGCAGCGGCAACGGATGAAAATCGCAAAGCCCATAATAACCCATGCAGGGGGTCGGAAAGCAGGGGGGTACAGGGGGCCATAACAAGAGGGTTATGGAGTCGGTTTACCAGGCCACTGGCAATGCTGATGCAGCTCCCGCGTGCCCCCAACGAACGCATGTCAAGCCCTTTCTCGCGAAGTATGCCGCGGATCATGTAAGACATTTTGTTCCACAGGTGCAGAACGTGAATGAGCCTCTCGCGTGATTTGCAAATTGTGACCTTGACGACAATCAATGAAGCGCAGAATGCCATGCATACGAGGAAAGACTGAACCTTGCTAAGGCTGTAGCCCAGCTGGATTACCCTTACACGGCGACAGAAAGCCATAAATAAATAGCCGTATCAGCCGTATTGAATCCTTCCAGGTTAACCTCGCCCCTGCATCTCCTTACTTGCGCGCTCTAGGCTTCGTCCCTGCCGCTGCCGCTGCCGCCTTCCGAGCGCGGCTCTTCCACCATGACGACTGCATGGCCGCTGAGCTCCCGGCCTGGCTATTGGCCGCTCTATCAAGCAGGCTGAGTAGAACTGACTCGTCGCCCGATCCGCCCTGATCATCTCCATCTTCTCTGCTACCGTATAATCCAGCTACGCGCTTTGTGGAAGAAAGGGATTTCACATCCATAAACCACACCTCCAGTCAATTCCTAGCAGGAGTGCTAGACGCAAAGCTATCAAATCTCAACTCAACATCACTTAGCCATTACTCAAGGTGAAGTGGACACGCACCGAAAACATGCATGGCTGAGTCGAAACTTCACTCCTCTGGAGCTCTGGAGTCATCAGTACTGTGTTCCTTTGGCATACGCTCTTTGCAAACCAAACAATGCTACGTTCCGCACAGTGCCCTACCGGGTCGTTGAAGTCGTTGTCGACGCCATCGCGTTGGGAGCCGCCAGAGCCATCTGGTACATCGTCGTTAGCGTTGTCATCACCAGCGTCCAATCCATGCCCGTCGCCGTCTGAGCCATACCCGCCATAGGAAGTGCCTTCGGCGGCACCATCATCGACACCGCCGTCATCATCGTCCCAATCGGGTTGCTGAGACCTAACTTCGGTTTCAATGCCTTGGCAACTAGAGTGGTTGTGGCTCACGCCGGCGGCTTCATCCAAATCAAAATCCATCATGTTCTCGGCCTGCATGACGGCATGCCGTTCAGTCGCCCGCCGGATCTCCTCCGCCCTCGCGCCCTCGTTCGCAGCTGTCCTCAGGGCCGAAGCGAAGAAACCACCGCCACATCAGTATCGCGCCACATCAGTATCGCGCCACATCAGTATCGCGCCACATCAGTATCGCGCCACATCAGTATCGCGCCACATCAGTATCGCGCCACATCAGTATCGCGCCACATCAGTATCGCGCCACATCAGTATCGCGCCACATCAGTATCGCGCCACATCAGTATCGCGCCACATCAGTATCGCGCCACATCAGTATCGCGCCACATCAGTATCGCGCCATAGCATCAGTATCGCGCCACATCAGTATCGCGCCACATCAGTATCGCGCCACATCAGTATCGCGCCACATCAGTATCGCGCCACATCAGTATCGCGCCACATCAGTATCGCGCCACATCAGTATCGCGCCACATCAGTATCGCGCCACATCAGTATCGCGCCACATCAGTATCGCGCCACATCAGTATCGCGCCACATCAGTATCGCGCCACATCAGTATCGCGCCACATCAGTATCGCGCCACATCAGTATCGCGCCACATCAGTATCGCGCCACATCAGTATCGCGCCACATCAGTATCGCGCCACATCAGTATCGCGCCACATCAGTATCGCGCCACAGTAGCGCGCGGACATCAGTATCGCGCACACCGGTGACATCAGTATCGCGCCAGCTCAGTATCGCGACCAAACAACAGCCGTCGATCGCAACGTATCGCCACAGTATCAATTATCGCCCCCGGACGGCCACACAGTAGCGCGAGAGTAATTGCAAGGCACGACGTTGAACGAAAGCGCAAGTGTACTAAGCGACAACCAAAGGGAGGCACAAGCCGTCGCTCCAACAATGTATTGATAGTTTCATTATAGGCCTTCGGACTCCCGGACGGTCCACAGCGTGAGGTACTGTGATGATCGGCGTGCCGAAATGGCTTTGTGCGAAGCGGGTAGTTTGAGTACATCAGCGACGGCATCCCGTCATGAGCAGTCGATTCGTTGTACAGGCATGTGTGCGCTAAATTGGCAGGCAGTACCGATCCTTACTCAATTGCATGCAACGTCAGATGTCCCATGGGTGGCTTTTTCGCACGGCCAAATACGTTGCACTCGGCATGCAAGCCGCCGCCGCCACCGCACGCAGTTGTGCACTTACCCCATGCACGGCCCAGCAGCTGTTCTGGATCCATATCTCCTGCGACCTTCAAACCTGGACAATCCTGTCTCGGCTACGGAAGGGCCCAGGCCAAGGGGAAAGCACATGCAGCGTAATCCTCGGGAAGGTGAACAAAGACTGCTATGAAGACGTGAAATGCACATGTAATCGTTACGCGGTTGGGCCGCATTTTTATTTTCCAGCTGCGAACCGCACCCACCTGCAGTAGGGCGCACAGCCGCTCGATGCCTGGGCTGATGGACGCTATCGCAGACGCTGCGGCAGCGAGACACCCTCGCACGCTCGGGAGCTGTGTGACATCCACCTGCAAGGCGAGTTATGCAGAACATGCATGGGGGCAAGGACAACCGAAACTTGCTTGCAGGATCTGTGTGAAAATGAATTCCGGCGCGGCAGGATGCAGTGCAGCATCATGCAGCTACGGTCCGTACTACAGCATCATGCCCACGTATTTCAACGGAGCAGGGCTAACTCATATCCTGCAAGTAACAGGGCGTCAATATTGGCAGTGCAGGATACGTACTCGATACACACGCCTGTGTTACTGCAGAGCATTCCTAGCCAGGTCAGGCAGATGACTTTGTAACAGAGGTCTAGGCGGTTTAGGGATACCACATCAAGCAGGCCCTGGGTGCCACAAAGCACGCACCATTACATCATTGGCTGGCCGTGTCACGCTCGCATTTTCACGCGCCTGCTCCAGCAGTGCCTGGGGCCTGCAGTGCACAGCGTTACGGCATCTATGTCATGCAGCATGTTGTGCATACTTTTGCGGTCCTGGAGGAAATCCCCAAAAGGAACCCTAAAACCTTTAAAACTGCGTCCAGGACGCATGACGCGCATTAATAACCCGGCTGAGGCCATTACCTGAATCAGTCAATTTTCACAAATGCTCAGGAACCCTGGATAGCCTTCCCTGATCCATTTATGAAGTATCTGGGAGGTTAAAATGAGGAAAGTCTGTTTCCCATGCACCTGTGCCCTGGAGAACCTTGAACATGTCCCTGACTGCCCCTGACTCGCCACACACGTGCCTGATGTTTGAATCAAAGGCTATGTCGCTGCTGATTAACACAGGCAGGTTGTGCAGTAGCAGCCCTGCAGATAGGGGGCCACCATTAGAGTTGCAACGTTGCACACTTTCATGATGAGGTAATGATGTGTAACGATTGATCGCCAAGTGGCGGCGGTCACGTACCAGTCAATATGAACATGCCTGTCAGCAGCCGAGCAACGTCCGCATGCATGCCAATCCCCATACCTTGTCACCAGTAGCTTCCTGTTAGCCAAATGTACCCTGTCCTTTCGTTTGCGATTCAAACGCGTCTCACCTTGCGGACTGTTTTCGTCGATGAGCCGGGATGTCCGGACAAAAAAGGGATCTGCGTCGAAGGTTGGTTCCTGCACACGAGGGCACGCGCCATACGAGTAACTCTCACAGGCCACATGATCGCAGCCTGCCAACTTGCAACTGTACAGTTCAATTCTTGAGGCCGGTTGCAAAAGCTTTAATGAGGCCATTCAAGTGTAGCATCCCCATCCCGCGGCTCAGATGCGTCAGAAGATACGCACGGTGATGTGCTACTTTCACACACAGTGTGTTGTGTTGCGCTGGATCCATTCGCAGAATTACCTTTATGCGTTGCTTTAGCTCGGAGTCTTCAACCAGCGTTGCCTCCGCGCTTGCGGCGCTCTGCCGCTTTTTGGATTTTACAGCATACGCATCACCATCCTCGCCGCCGCCCCCTTGCGTGCCACCTTGGCCGTCCTGGTCTTGCCCATCACCATCGTCGTCTATGGGGTGCAAAGCGCAAGCGGAATCGGTTGCACATGACCTGCTGTCGTCCTCTAATCCAAAGTACATGGACAGTCAGTAATAAGAACGGAATCTAGAAATCTAGGGGCTTGGTGAGGGTGGTCGGCTTGCTCTGCACCTTATTGTGCTGTACCGTGCGAGGCTTGTTTGAGACTCTCACCATCAGCCGTTGGGGCCGCTTGGCCATAGTTGATGGAGTTGGCAAGGTTATAGACGGCGTCCACACGTTTACAATATATCTTTGTGCCAGCTTCCAAGCCGAATCCTGCGCTTTGGAAAAATTGTCCCTCGTTGCTGCGAGCGCTGTCCCTTGCTCTGCTGCTGAAAACCAAGGTCTGGGAGAGGGGCAGAAGGGTTTAGGACAGATCAGCCAAATTGTACCAGACAAGCAAGTAATTCCCTGCGGGTTTGGGAGCCCTGGTTATGCCTTACCCTGAGAGCGTCAATTCCATGAAGGTTGAAAGCATTATTGACACTAATCTTGTTTCCACAAGACAGCTCGGTGGCTTGCCTAAGGATGTCCCTGGCTTGGGCTTCGGTCATTGCTTTATCATCTGCACCCTCTGCAACGCCAAGCCGGTTGACAAGTTTCTGAGCTGCACGTTTTCGGCGGCCCTGATCAACCTCCATGTCATCTGCATCAAGCTCCATGTCGTCCACCTGTTTACACACGTACCCATATTCGGTGCTCCTTCGATGTACCCTGCTCACGCGACCAGCTCACCTCCATTCCTCCCATTCCAAATGTCGGTTGATTTTAATAAATCCCTTACTTGCTAAAATATGGTGTACCGTATTAGGGCCCGACAAGAAGTTCCAAACGAAGCCTTCGTATTATCTCGCCATGGACTGAACACTAATGTGTCCAAGCGGTATCCCTTGTCGTTACGAACGATAGAAGAAGAAGCACGTGCTTCTTCATACAGAAATGTAGTTTGATGGCGATATCTGTCCCTAGGTGTTTGAATAGGACCCAGCTTGTTATTTCCTGTATAATTTCATAACAGCATGTTAAATTAAAACTGTTCAGATGAACGTTATACCGTTGGATCAATCAGAATGTGTCACAACGTCACCACTTTCAGAGCAGGCATCGTTGTACGGTGCTGTAGGTGTTGTTCAACGATCAAGTCTATTGTAATTTTTCCATCGTTATTAGTTTATCCTGAAGTCCAGTGCCACAAGCAATACGCATGAAACAAGAAGGAAACAAGACAACAAAACCCTAAATGCTGGCATAATCGGATCCGACAGTCCGTCTTCAATATGTTCTCCGTCCGCAGGTGTATATCTATGCACCGTAACAAGCAGCACCTATTTTTAAGGAACAAAATTACGAAGAATTCCACAGCCTTCAGCTTTGCACACTTCCCCCGTCGGCCCTTGGCAAGCCATCAGCACGTCTTCAGGTAATAGTGATCTTACATGCCACATAACGTACTACCACGTTACCTAGGAAACGTGACTTCATCAACGTAGGCGATTTTTTTAAGTGGTGCGTTATACCGTCGGGCGGGAACCAGAGGAGGGTATCTTTCAGCACTATATTCCATCCATGTACCACTTCCATCTACGTATACACATTCTGCCCTGCATGCATGCAGCATGCGCGTCGCGCCACACGCGCGCTACTTCGTGTATTGTGTTACTATTCTGTGCTTTTCCTGTCTTGTTTGCTTTACGATGCTGCTGGACATGCTTATACTCCATGTAATAGATATGCGCATCTCAGGCTGTGTATCTGCAACCCATTCGTGCACCTGCACCACTTGTGCCGCTCATATGAGGAGAAATCCCCATGCCACATCACACTCGCTGTCAGCTGCATTTTTCCTATTTTCGCCGTCCCCATCCCACCCTGATTTCGTCCTCCCAGGCGGTATCTTCATGGAAGCTAAGGCGCCTGGGTCCGCGACGCTAGCGGATGCCCGCAAGCAAATGGAGGAGGCCATGCTGCGATTGGTGGAGAAGTGGGTGCAGCAGGAAGCAGGGGACGCGGCGCCAGATGCGGACGTCTGAGCGCAGAGGGATTGGGGCGGGCGCTGGGGCTCTAATAGGGGCCCTAGGCTCTGTTCCGGTCTGATTTGGCGGGAGCCTCAGATGCCTTAATAGACTGGCGGCACTGCTGCGGATGGGTTGGGAAACAGACCGTCTGCGAAGGGCTGACGGAGGCGCACGCAGGTGGATCCGCCATTACCCGTGTCTCTGTGTCAGGGCCCCCAGTTATGGCCGGGGTGATCCCGCGTTGTGGAAAGTCAACGGCGGGAGGGATAGGCGCAGGTGTTTGGTTTTGGAGCGACTTCGTGATTCAAGGCGGGCAAGGGGGTTCAGAAGGCATGGCAAGGAACATGCCATCCTTTCTTGACATGGCTGTGCGAGCTTGATGCCCGGGCATGGGCCAGGCGCTGCCGAGGTATAGCGGTGGTGATGATGGTGACGGTGGTGATGCTGCCATTGGCGATGGTCCTGGGAGAGTTTTTCTGGCGCGGTTTCACGCAGGTAGTGATGTGCGATAGCACGAATTAACGAAATGCATTGTGTGGAAGTTCCTTGAGGAGGGGACGGCCCGTGCGGAGGGTTTGCATGCCAGGTCTTGCTGGTCCTGGTCGCGGCGCGGTGGTATTACGGGCTTGGCCAACATGCCATTCTTCTCTTCGTGGAAATGGCTCAAGACGAGAAAGCAAACATTTTTGTGCGCGCGTGGTCCCTGCGTGAACGGACAGCATACGCCGAGATCTTTCGTTTTGCGTTGCATTATGGAGTGTGTTTACTGCGATATGTGTGTCATTAAACGCTGTCGGGACTCAGGAGCGCTTACGGATTAGTCATTAGTGAAAGGCCTCCGAAACAGCGAGGGTGGGGGCAGCGCTGTATGTCGAAGGGGAATTTCATGGGCCTTATGGGATTGTTCTGGGTTTTCTTATTAGGTGTGTCTTTTGGTAAGAGGCGCACTCCGGACCGGTTAGGTCCTCTTAAGCATATAGGCAGGTAGGCCTTGCATCGGTGCCGGCTTGTGCCGGTGGCGTTGAGGCCGGCGTGCAGGTTTTGGCCCCCTCAGCGTTACAACAAGCAGACATTTCGTGTTCTTTCGTATGTCTCTCAACCAATACCGCATGATACATCGGCGATTACGACGGGTTTTTCTCTTTAGTGAGATTAGTGATATATATATATATATATATATATATATATTCCATGCAAGCGTCATGGCATAACGACATAAGGACGTTATACGCACGTTCCACGCTACAACGCTACGTGGCTCCCAAGTGCGTGGAGAGAGGCACGACAAAAGGGTTACATACAGAACAAAGTTCAGCCAGTGAGATCTGCAAATGATCTGCAATCTTTCATTTTACATCTGTAAAGTATCTGTAGCTATCTATGTACACGCTGGTGGGGTGTCTGTGGGCTGACCTAGCCTAAATCGTGAACGGAGTGCGGCTCAGCCATTTTGATGGCATGAAGCTCAAGCAGGCGGATGGGGAATGAAACTCAATTAAGTCGTGGACGACGACGCGTTGTTTGCATGGGAGCCTGCCTTTTCCATTTGGTGGCTCAGATGGTTGCGGCCCTGACACTGGCTTTATAATTGTAAACGTCGAGGGTGCAGGAGGTTACACAATAATGGTGAAGGCTGAACGGCAGAGGTTTGTCCGAGCGGAATCCTGTTCCCGCCCACGGCACCTCACGCCAGGCTGTGTCATCAACCCACGTAGCGGTTGGCGACATTGCAATCACGCGCTTGCGACCATGTGCCTCGCGCATACCAGATCCACTCACGTGATACATACATACGCTCCTCCTAAGCCCCCAGCATTTTACAGCGCAAATAAATCTTCGAGGTCTCCATCAATCTTGCGGACAGCAGGCTGTCTTCTCTGCCTTTTGGAGCAGTGGGAGCCTACAGGTCTCCGTGGCAGGCTACAGCCTACATCCTCAGCACAGAGAGGAAACAGCAACAATAGTCTCTCAAAACCCTTCTACCACCGTCAAACATCACACAATGGATGCCGTACTATTTGCACAGTACATGTCACGTCATATAACACTAGTACGGCAAAACACACGTCCCTAACACATACAGTGGTATCACTTGACTGAATGCCTGGGAATGTGATCACCACATCGCGATCAGCTAGCTACCTGAGGATTTCCAACCTCGCCCATCTCACCTCACTGCATTCATCATTCGGGTATGTACTCTGTACTGTACATCCTTGTACGTCCTTGTACTTGCGCGTACATAGCCATGTACAGCTGAACAGTAGCGCAATACCCTCACACAGCTCACAGCTACGATAGCATACACGGAGCCCCCCCTCGGGCATATACTTTGTTCCAGCAAGAGCCCTCATACTTGGCAATGAAGGCATTGCAATTGGACGGGCTCTGTGTCATATGACAGTGGCAGGGATGCATGCATCTGGTTGGGTGAATTCATAAACAGTGATGGACGATCCATCACGGTTAACGCGTGATCGCGTTAGATGGCACCGCCAATACAAGTGGGAGCGCTTCACCGGCACACCGCCCCCGATTCACATACACATCAAACCACAGCCCAGGGTACGCCCATGCCCTATTCCATGCCCGCTTTCCCATTCCTCGCCGAGCACCCCCAGTCGCCATCACCCCGTCCTGGGTGCCACCTCTTTCACCCTAAGCTGCTCCCTAGAACTGAACCCCCACGCTCAGGAGTAGGTCGATTAAAAATGCACCGTACACACCGTACCGTCCATACCGCACTAACATCAGTAACCCTATCCCCATCTGCTCACCCCCCCTCCTCACCCCTCCTGCCATCCTTCACCACCCTCATGGCAAACTAACTACAACACATCGCCAAAAACACCAGCCACCCTCCGTTCCTCCCTGCCTCCTTACATCCACCCCTTTCTCCCTCCGTGTATGTCCAGCCGTTTTTTCCATCCTCGTCTTCAGTGCCGATCCACCTGCTTAATTGTGACCACAGCACCGGGCGAAATCCGATTCAGACCGATGAAGATCCAGTACTTGAAGAGTACGTCGATCACCACCGGCACGATGCCCACGAAGATGACCACACCTTCCTCGCTCGGCTCAATACCGTAGTGCCCCAGCACCAGCTCAATCAAGCCGTGCCAGCCCTCTTCAGAATGGTAGCCCAGCAGCGTATCTGCCACCAGGATGATGCCTACGGCTTTTGCGATATCACTCAGGCCGTAGAACAAACGCGCCATGGTGTTGTACATGGCGTCACGGGCCTTGGTGGCTTGCGACAAAATACCGACAAAGGTAAGGAAGGAGATGGAGTCAGAGACAGCATTTATGAGAATGGTTTCGTTGTGATTGCGCTCTTCCTCCTGAACCTCTGCCGCAAACTCCGCCAGATGCTCAAACATCTGCAGCTCGTTCATGGGCGGGATGCGGCCGATAGCCATATCCAGCCGCAGCCTGGTCTCCTCCACGTGCACGGCCTTAGCGCCCTCGTACTTTTGCAGGTCTGACAGCTCGAAGGCGTCCGGATTGTTCCGCAGCGAGAAGTTCAGGATGGGGTCTGCGAGAGCGCGGCTGACGACGAAGCCGGTGACGAGCGGGATTCCAATTAGTCTCGCGATGTAGCGCACCGCCAGCTGCGATTCCTCCTTGTTCACCAGAGCCTCACCGGTGAGCATCTGCTCGGAGCGCTCCTGATCTGGGTCAAGGCCCTCTTTCACAGCATCCCAGTCCAGCAGCTGAGAGAAGGGGTACGTGGGTGGGTGGGTGGGTGGACCCGGAGATGCGTTCTTGCTTCGTTTCGATCATTCTCTTTCCCGCTGGTAACATATGTGCATCTGCGGTGGCCGCTCGCTCACAGAACCGTCTCATGGTGATATGTGCGCTATGCGCGCCCCCGACGCTCCGAAACCAATATGCCTGCGGTAATTGTTTTTACGCCCCTTACGCCCATCCCCGTCTGGCATGGCGCTGCCCCCCTCCCCGCACCTCCGCCGCGATATTTTTCGTGAACGCGTTCCTGAACCTCATAGTCCTTCCTCCCATGCCTCTATGCCGGTTAAGAGGTATTTATCCAGGGGTGTTACTGTGCCCGGAGGGACCATATGCACTCTCGCTGAAGTGCGTGCATTCACCTGACGTGAAGATATGGTCGGTCATCGTGTTTGTGCAAGTCCCCCTTCACAATGCCCCATGGCCAGCTCAGGTGCGGGCACTCCCTCCTACCGGTGTGATCCACTTGTCTCGGGGACCTGAGTTCCGGGTTTCTTTGCGGAACTTGGCCACCCCCTCATCCGCAATGCGCTCCACTTGCGGTAATGAATAGCGTACTGATGGATCCCAGTCTTCGTACCAGCTCTGCGCGCCCCATTCCCCGACGCCGACCTCAGTGCCGCTCTGTGGTGGGGCTGCTCCGTTAGAGCTGCCGTCCGTCGGCAATCCAAGCCGCCGGCGAACACGCTGAAGCTTCTCTGAGAGGTTTTCTCCGTTGCCGCTGGGCCCAGCGCCCGAACTGCTACTGGCCTGGCAGAGCACTGTTGGGACTATATGCCGATGGCGCCCAAGGCCACAGCCCAATCGCTGACGGTCGCCAATCAAAGTTAAGCTTTGAGAAAATTTTATAAATGCATTCATAGTGACATATGATCAAGCGACAGTATGCTCGGAATTCCTAATGCTGATTAAACTCAAGGCGACACAGACGCAGTCCGACAACGAACGCCTGGCATCGACCTTGAAGCCTGGGTAATATGTGGTCTAAATATATAGTTCAACGCTACTGAGCTTAAGGACAGTCACTTTGTATTTTTTACAGGTCCAGAGCATTGGACGAACAGCAGTTTAATTACGGTTGTTGTGGATATACATGAATAGGCAATAAGCGATTACGTTAAGCATGTATCTTTAGATGTGTCAGCTTGGTCTCCCGGTCAAGTGTCGGGCTATACGTGGGACCGTACGATACGTGGGATCCCACCTATCGCTATCGTGTCCGTCAGATAGTAAAATGATCTTGCCGAAAGCTCCAATCGCGATCTAAATAATTTTCGGTATACTACTATATGTAGAACGCCACTATATGTAAGATACCACGTACAGTGGCGTTGACGCAAAGCCGCCTAAGTTTTGGCAAAGTCATATTGCGTCATATTACGGTTGCTCAATTCTCTAGCGTTTGACAAAACGTTTTCTCATAAAGTCCTGCTCTCACTCCCACCTTTTCTCCGTGTTTACTCTTCTTGCTCCCTCCCTCCTTCCCACTCTTCCTCCCTCCCTCGCCACCTCCATTCCTCCCTTGCTCACCAGCTGCTTTCTTCATTCCCTTACCAGGCCCCGTCATTCACCTGCGAACCCTTCCCTCCCGCCCTCCCTCCCGCCTTTCCTACCTCGCCCCTTGCCTCCTCCCCTCCCTGGCTTTTTCTCGCCATCCCACCCACCCACCTGCCATCCCTGCCTTGCCCCGTACCTCCATCCCTTTGCATATCAGTTCCCGCTTCCACTTGACCACTAAGGTGGATAGCTGGTGAACAGACCATGCCGGGGCTGCTGTGTATGGGAGGGATCTGACCGAGGATGGGTGAGGAGGGACAGTGGGAGGAAGATGAGTGAGGGATGGGGGAGGGTAGGAGGGAGCACGGCAGGGAGAGACGTGGTTGGGGAGGGGAAGGCGATCAGATGAGACCTGGTACTGATGTTGAGAAGCACAACTGCAAGGGCAGGGGAAAGTGAGGGATGAAGCTAAATGGCGAGGGAGATGGGAAGGTGGATCACGGGAGGAAGGGATAGTTTGAGGGAGAGGGGGAACGCTTTTTCCATAATTGATTATCACTTGTAACCTAGCCGCCATAATTTCGACTTATTTCCTTCTACTACTCCCCAATCCTGGTGATCCCCAACCCAGGTTTTACTGTCTGACCTATGAGTTGGCTGAATTTAACCGAGTAGTAGTAGTATTTATGTTAACAAGCCCTGGAACACATCAGCATGCAAGACTGCATGTTACTTTCAGGAGGGACACGGAGAGGGCAGACATGTCTGGCGCTGTCTAGGTCGGTGCCTGGTTGTGTGGAGGAATGAAGACACGGAAGACATGCATTTTTAGGTGTGACTTCACATGCCAGAGCTAATTAAGCTGAAAGCCACATTGGATTTCCATTTTCAGTCAACATGGTGCGGTATAAAGAAAAAGAATCAAAATACACAAGCCAAGCAAAGTCCCAACCTCTGGCAGACGGCCACTTTGTTCGGCGGCCATAACTGCCATAACGACGAAAAAAAAGCTGCAAGGAAGAATACTTGGTTCAATTTTCCTGTTGCTGACGTGGTGGGCTTCCAAATAACCGCACACACACCATCATGGTGAAATCATCCATTATCCAGCATGCAGCACTCCTGCCCTCCTGTGCCCTCCTGCCCTGGTCCACCTGCCATGCAAAACCACCAGCGCAGACATCCTACAGCATTCCTATCATTCCCCTTTCAGTCCACCCGGTATCTCTCCAACTCGAGCCAAATGAAAGCCACGTAACCTGGCAAGCTAGACCTACCGTCAAGCAGCTCGTCACCCACTGCTAGGCTTTATCTCGGCATGCTCAAAGTTGAACCGACCGACCGCAAGAGCTTCTTCGCTTCAGGCGGGCAGACAGACAGACAAATAGGCAGACAGACAAATCGGCACACACATACACAGACAGCAAGTGCTCCTCCATCTACCCCAGGTGCGTCTTCCCATGCACGGCTTCATGGGCCTTAACAGCTCAAATATCGATTACCCAGTGGCTCATCAGATCTCGTGATCTTCAGCCTCCTCCTCGTCATCCAGCTGCACATCGTCCTCCTCCTCTGTCTCCTCCTCATCGCTATGAAACCGAACTGCTGCTGCCACTGCGCCGTTACTCCGCACCGTCCGCCGCGACCGCCCTGTCGCCAGGTTGGACCCGCCGCTAATCCCGGGGCCCCATGCGCCATCTTCGGAGCAACCAGCGGCGGCACGCCCCTGACCCATCCGTCCAGCCTGCGCAAACTCGTGCTGCACCATATCCCGTACCATGGTGCCGTACGTGATTCGCAGATCCCCCTCGAACATGTCCGGCAATCGCGACACCACCGAGGCCACGAGCTTGTCCAGGCACGTCTGCTGTGGCCGTGCAACGGAAGCGGCGGCGGCGATGGAGGGGGGCCGCCATGGCAGACCCATAGGCGCACGCGTTGGACGCACTGCATAGGTACGCGCTGTGTGCTGCATGTGGGAGCAGCGGGAAAACGAAGCAGTAGCAGGGGCAGCCGGGGGTTAAGAACAAAGCCGCTGTTACATACGCAAGAGCAACATCACGAGTGGGATCAAAGATAGTGGGATGACAGGGTGAGCTCAATCGTGGTGGCGCGGTCTTGGGCCACACGTCCAAAAGTGCGTACGGAAGAAAGCAACTACTCCACACCTTTCTATCGGAACGTATGGCTGGTTGTTTGAAACTAAACTCATTTCATGTTAGTCATCGCCGCAGGTCACGACGTTTAACACCTATCTAAAAGAACCGGAATGGATACCGGAAGGGACAGACGACCTTGGAAGAACCGGCTGGAGGCCGGGGAGAGGAGTTTGCGAGGTCTGCGCGAGGTCTGGCTCCAGGCTGCTAACGCGCGAAGACGGCTAAGACGGACAACAGAAGCTGCTCCCGGGGGATAGGGGATTACGACACGCGACGGGAATAAGCGTGCGACAAAGCGGAATGGAACAGAATGAGCGCCCCAGGCGCTGCTACTAAAAGGCGCGGCTATAAATGGCCCGTCATCATCATCAGCGGCGCCGACCCACATGGAACTGGGTCGACACGAGGCTCATGATGTCCATGTGCGATGTGGGGTTCTCGGCTGTCTCCACCTCCAGGGCCATAGGCTGGAAGCCTGCCAGTGGAGACGCCGGGGCCGTGGGGCCGCCGCCGCCGGAAGAAACCGGCAGCATCGGCACCGGCTGTGACCTGTCGTACTCCACGTGGAACCAAGTGATGGCACTGGAAGCACCCCCTGCAGTCGCGCGTGATAAAGGTGCGCGCAGCGCAGCAGCGATTTGGCCACGAGAAAAAGACGTGCGTGTGACACACAAAGACACACACACACACACACAAACAGGGGTAATTTATGTGGTATCAGCGCTCAAGGCGAGATTAAGGATGCTTTCTCGGGTAACAAGACTCCCAATAACTCGGCGGTATCCTGATGCCATAAAAGTAGCAAAGCCATGCGCATGAAGCATGAAGCACAGCACAGCTCAGCAAGAGCGCATGAAGGCGTAGCCCAGCCGAACGAAGGCGTAGCTCAGCAAAGACCTCCACTCCGCCGTCAGGTCACCAGTGAAGATGTTCGTTCACACATAGCATATGTTGATTAAGATGAATAGTGTTGTGCGATCTTCCCCCTCCGGCTCCCGCCCGTGCTCCTGCGCTGCACGCTTCAAGCTCAAGCTTATACGCCATGCACATCACAGTACGACGTACCCAACGCGGGGCCGTACGGCGCCACGACGGCGCATACGCTCGGCTCCGTGCCGTCCGCTGTTCGCGCCGCCTCTTGAGCTCGAGCAGCGTACAGTACATCCAGCACGTTTGGCAGGGCGGAATATGCGGGATGTGAACGATAGGAGCCAACACACGTAAGGCCCCAGTTGCGGATCACCTCCATGACCTGTGTGGGAGAGGTGGTATTCATCGGGCGCAAGGGACGGGGTCGCGGTTAGCGGCAGGGGCAGGGGCAGGGGAGATGAAGTGAAGGGACAGCTAGATACGGGAGGTGTAACGGCCATCGCCGGGAAAGCGGGAAGGGAGCAGTAGCCTAGGAGCCTGGGAGCAACAAACGATGTGAAGGGAATTCTGAAGGGTCCGCTCCGTTCCCCTCCCGAGCCAACAGGCTCCACCATGCATACTCACAGTAACCACGCACAGCGCTTGGATGATCTCTTACCTCGTCAGAGGCTCCCTGCCTGCTTTTGCCCTCCTCGACCATTCACCCACCAGCCGGACAACGTCCTGCCCATCTACTTGCTACTTAGAACAAATCATCCGCAGCTATAACTAAAGACACAGCTACAAACACCAGCGCTTGGTTACCTGGTAACGTGGTGGAATGCCTACAAGGTCAACTGACGATAGTTCCGTTCGTTGACTATCCAACCAACTACGTAACTCAATGGACCCGCACGTGCCCCATCCGGACATTTTCGAAACCGGCTCCCCCTTCCCCCCTCCCCCAGCTCCCAGTTCGGTAATAATAGCCTTTTTTGAAGGTGCACAGAGCCCGTGGTTCCTGCGACCCATGGGCCCGTTGTTGTTTTGACACAACCCCACCCACCCTCCGCCTTCAGTACATTTCGGATTCGCGTATCCCCCCTTTCCTCAGCCCCCTTCTCCCCCCCCTCATACCCGTGCAAAGTCCGTGGGGTCGAACTCCACCGCCACCGGCGGCCGGCCCACCTCCGCCCCGGGCCCCCCGCTAGTAGCCTGACTCGTAGAGGCCTGTTGCAACTCCAGCACCGGGAAGGCCCTCTTGACGCTTACTGTGTGAGCCGTTGCGTCATAAGTTCCCGCAAGAAGACCGCCAACCTCAGCTGAGGAGCAGTGCGCGTGGAAGTCCATCACGATGACCACCCTGCAGTGCGGCACCGGCAAATGGTTTGCAGAGCATCTGCGGGTAGGTGCGGGCATGGTGAGCGTCACACGTCTCTCCTCCTCCTCCTCCCCCCTCCCGTCCCCCTCCCGCTCCTCCTCCTCCCCCCTTCCGTCCCCCTCCCGCTCCTCCTCTTCCCCCCTTCCGTCCCCCTCCCGCTCCTCCTCCTCCCCCCTTCCGTCCCCCTCCCGCTCCTCCTCTTCCTTCTCGTCGTCCTCCGCCCCTTCGCTTACATGTCAGAAACCAGCAGCCGGAAGGGCTGAGCTCCGGCTTTCCCACTCCCCGCCGCACTGGTCCCCGCGTAACTGCCGCAAGCGACCGTAGCGACCGGCGGCGCAGGCAAGGGCAGCAGCGGCCCTGGCCGTGCGGGGGCTGGTGCGGCGGGCTGCAGTGCAAGGACAAGGCAGGAAGGCTCCATGAGATGTAGCGACGCAGAGGAGGACGGAATCCACGTGTGCGTGTGCAAGAAGACTAATTAAAAACCCGAAGACTACACGGGTCACTGTGCACACAGTGGACACGGAGGTGGGTAATATAGATGTCCGGAAAGACACGGTCTGCCGCCGAGAGATGACATATCTCAAAAAGGGTACCAATAGAGGACAGAGCGGGAAGCATAGAGTTGGGAGGAGGAGCTCTCAGGAGCCACAGGGCTGGCGATGCGCATTGCTCAATCACCGCAAGAAGCAGCTCTGGGCGACCAAACCCCAGAGCTGCCAATTTTTGCTCTCCTTCCCCCCAGACGGCGTCGTCGCTAGCTAGCACCTCCCATTTCTAAATATTATGATGATTTCATGTCGTACAACATATCCCCGCCCCGCACCCCCCGCCCCTCCCTTATGAGGTTCCTCCTATTCCCGTTGTCTTTCCCCCTCCTAGCCCCTAACGGTCCCTAACGGCCCCAGAGTAGCGCACCTTGAGCTTGATCTTGATTTTGAGGCCCGGCCGCCCCGCCCCTCCCGCCGTGATCCCAGGAGGCCCGTCCGCGTCCCTATCCAGGCGCTGCCGCTTGCTGGGAGGCCCATCTGCAGCCGGAGAAGCACGTCCAGGCTCACACAAAGCGAGGAGCAATTATCCGACATCAGCCCCCCCTTCCATAAGCGCGGTCGCCACAGCGCGAGATGAACCCATATGGACATAACCACATCTGCGCGGGTGACAGCCACCGGATCCTTGTCTGCCCCTGTGATGTTCCCCTGAGCGGAGCAGCTCCTCCCGAGGTCCATCACCCCTTTTCCGCGTACCTTCCTCTGCTCCATTGGTGGCCTCCCCTCCTCCTTGCCGCTGCGGCGATGGCTGCGTGCTCGAGTGAGGCGATGGGCCTACCCCCCCCCCACCGCCGCCGCCAAGGGAGCCCGTGGGCGTAGCTCCTCGGACGCCGCCATTCCCTAGACCTGATGCCGCCAGCTGCTGTCGCAGATACAGCTCCTTGAAGTGCTCGAGAAGCCTACTCCAAGGGCGGGGTCGGCGCCGGGGCAGGCGGAGGAGGTATAGACCGAAAATGTGCATGCACGTTCGTCATGCATGAGACAGAAGACCAGTTCATTGCGGGAAGATGAGGTCGCTTGGAGCATGTGTGGGATTGGGAGATGCAGACGGGAAGCGCTGGAGAGGTGTGCGCAGGAGGAGGTCGAAGGCAGCAGCAAGGGCTGGCGGGGACCAGCGTTTCCTTTATGTTAGTAATGTGAGTTAACTGTGTTAATCCTAATCCTTTGGTCGATGCTGCTACTACCGCAGCATCCGCTTCAAGCAAGCTTCAGATCTTTCACCCCGGTATGTCTGCAGGTATCACAGACACCTGGGCAGATACAGCAGGACGGCCCGCAGGTACAACACCGCACTGCTCAACGGATGGGCTGCAAGATGAGAGGTGTAGCTACATATCACCCGAACCCATACGGGTACCCGTACGGCATCTTTTCAGCTCCAGAACCTTGGCAATCATCTTTGCTCACCCCAAACCCACTGGCTGGTAAAGTTCAGCATTACTCACTTTCCCGCGTACTTGACTGCCTTCCAGCCGTCGTCCGCTTTCCGCTCAGGATTGAGTTTCCGCTTCACGTAGATGGAGAAGGCCGAAGGTGACTCGAACGATTGGCCTGCGGGCGACCATGGGGGGCGTAGGGCTTCTTGGAGCTCCCTGACGCATTCGCTCAAGTGGTGCGCAGTGATGCCCACGCGGCCACCCCCCTGGCCCCCCAAGGGGCATGGCTAATTAACCCCCTGAGCCTGCTCCCTATAAGCCGGTTGTACCGACGTTGATACAATTTCTAAAATAACGGGGTTACCACCTTCGGAAATCCAAAAACAAATTTAAGTATAAAAATATATGAAATACAATAAATACAGTTTTACAAGAGAATCCACAGGCTACCCACGTGGGGGCCATCCGCCCACCCACACCACCCGTCTGTTCGTTCACCTGACCTAGAACATCAGCGACCAACGGATAATTAATTACTCTTCTTTAGATCGTTATACTTTGTACTTTTATGCAGAAAGGCTTGTTGCGTGGTCGCGCTGTCCTGTCTGAAAGGCAGGAGGGCGCAAACGCGCACATCCCAACACCTCTCCCTGTGAGGCTCAAGGCTGCGCGATTGCCTAGATAGGAGTTAACCTTATCATTAAGACTCGTCTCACTCATCCTAGCCACCAGCGCGAACCTTCCACTGTCCCACTAGCCGCGTCCCCCCCCTTTTAACACACCTCCAACCGCTCTGCCCGGTTGGTTCGTGAATGTATGTCCGATTACACTCGTATGTGGCGGGCGGAAATGTTCCGGATGCAGGGAAACAAGCACATACGTACGTACATACACATAACCCACACGCACGGCCGGACGCACCGTCACACACAATGGATCCCTCCTCAGTGAGATCGGCCCACGTGATAAGGCCCTTGTACTCCACGTACAGGACTTTGCTTCCTGGCACCACAAAACCCGCATCCAGCAGTGTCCGCAATGTAATTGCGCCCGCCGGGCGCTTTGGCGGCGCTTTGCCTTTGGCAGCGGTCGCGGAATTTCCCCGAGGCGCTGGAGCCGGCTGCGGCGCAGTGCGCGCTAGGACCGGTGGCGGCGGAGCCGCTGCTGTTGTTGCTGCTGCCAGAGGTGCTGCCGCCGCCGCCGAGGTCTGGCCGCTGGTGAAAGGCTTTGGATGCGCAGGCTCATTGGAAGGGGGCTCAGAGCTCCGGGCTTTGGCAGTGGCCGCGGCCTGCGTGGGGGAATTGTGAAAGAGATAGCTTACGACTGCTGTGCGTCCGCCAACAGCTAGTCCGCACGACGAGGACCCAAAGGGGTTCAAAGAGCACCTGTTGAATGAGACGGCCTTCATCATCTGTATCTGTTCCGCTGTCGTCTGCATCATTCCCTGTTCTACCGTGTGTGAGCTGTGCGGATATCGGTTGGCCATGGCCGCCAGCCCCGGATTGCTGACGCTGCCTAGATGTTATGTCTGCCATAGTTCTCCTTTATAACCGTAATTAATTGCAAATCTTCGGCTGGGAACAAAGCCGCAGGTAAGGCGGTCTGGGCCGTATGCGGAATCTACCTCTGCTATGAAAAACAATAAAACAATCACATTCCACTAAACCCGCTGTAACATTCGCGATATAAAAGGCGACTTCGTAACGGCTTGTGGATCTTTACGACCAAACCGCTTTTAGTGGTTTCACAAATGCGAACGCAAAAGCACTTCATATGAACCTTGGATTGATACACGCAAATATCGATACGCAAAATGTATTCAAGACTGCATTTGAAGCCCTCTCCTTCGCATGTGCCGAAGTCAGTTGGTGCCAAGTTAGTTACCTCGGCAACTCGCCTTGTTACCCTTACGGTCATGGCTCAAGCTTCAGACGCTGTGTCGCCTTCAGCTGCGGTCGCAGCAGGGATCATGCCCAAGGGCAAGCAGGCAGCTACGCCCGTCTATTCTGAGCGTGTCCTGGCTGTCCTGAACTACCTTGAAGCAAACCCGATGCGACTTCAGTCCATCCCAATGGTGGGTAACTCGCGTTCGTCAAATACCGAACAAGACTGCAAGCCAACACGGAATGCAGTGCGCACGGAATGGGACAGTGGAAGCTTCTCGAAACGCGGGTCCGCGTCTAAGCTGACCCAAAGACTCATGTTCCATGCAACGTTCGCGATCATATATTACTTGTCGCGCCCATAGTCTACCCCCCTAGCCTCTCCACACTCCTGGCACTGTTTGTTCCCCCAGCATGTGATCATGTTGTCCACCCAACTCAAACGCACGGAGTAGGCAGTGTGCCAGAAAAGCAGCTGCTTTAACCTGAAGGTTAAGAACCCTAAAAGAGCACCTACACCGCCTCTGCGTTCGCATGCGAACCGCTGGCGTCTCTGCCGGCAGATGTACGAGGCGGACGTGTCGTCAGCGCACCTGCCAGCTGTCATACAGGGCCTTACGCCCGCTGATGTCATGCCGCCGCCGTCTCAACGTAGAGGCACCGACACAGCGGCCGCGGAACATTTTGCTCGTGTGGTGGCTGGGCTCCTGTACGTGGCTTGTGGGTAGGTCGGGGCACATGAGGGGAGGTACAACCGAAGAAGCAGCGATGGAATGGGGGCTTGGGGCACGTTGCTGCCCCCACCTCGGTGCCCGGCTTTCGTTACGTTGCTGTTTTGCGTCGTTTCATTAGAATTGCAATAGTGATGCTGATGCTGATGCTCATGCTGATGCTGATGCTGATGCTGATGGTCAAGATCAGGTTCAGGTTCGGGGTGATGCTGATGGGGGAGAGTGCTGGTAACCCGCCACATTTGGATTCCTCAAGGGCCGGTCCTCCTTGGCTTCACGACTAAATAGCTTTACTGCATCCAAGAATATAATGCATGATTTGAGCTCGTAGCCCCCTCCCTGGATGCACTTGCGCATTTGGTTCGTTCCCTCCCTAGCTCCCACCACCGTGTCACCTCCCAACACCCCGACTATCAGCTCAAAAGCATGATGTTCGATATTGCCCGTATATTCGCCACCCCAATCAGTCAGAATCCGCAGTACTGGATTCCCTTCCTTTTCGTACCATCTGGCAACACCCAATCATTATGCATGTCAACTTATTTAAACCCTAATATATGTCTCTCTCTGACTCGGAGCCTCTACTTTGGTCATCAGCCCAAACCTGATGCCAGTTAGCTCCAGGGGCCCATCTCTCCACCACCTTCCGCTCTGTACGCATGTGGATGCAGCGGCCTGGATCAGGCTCACAACTTGGTAACCCCGCTGTGCTGGGGAGCACCCACGCCGTACGCGGGAAAACCCATTGTGGGCAGTCCTGCAGCACAGGATGCGTCGTACGTGCATGCACTGATACACCGATCGGAGGTACACTTGAGGGGGTGAAGGGGTTGGGGTTTAGTTTACATGACATGTCGTATCCAGGGTCACCCGTGGTGGGCGAAGCCAAACAGTACTGGGCAATAAATATCGATACGCAATCTGGTGATCTAGTATTTTAGTTGGTGGATTTCTTAGTGACCTCAAATGCCGTGCAAAAGCTCTCATCCAGCGTAGCGAAGTGCGTCTGTCTGTCTGTCGTGGCCCTCGTGCTCGAGACTCTTCGACCTATCCGCGCGTCTGGGCTTTGACCCGCAAGGTACCGTACCCTGCCGGTCCCAATGAAATCTCTTCTACATTCAGCATTGGTTGCATGGGTATCTGCACCTCTCTCTCTCTCTCTCACACACACACACACACACACTGATATAAATTTCCCAGCATGGGTGAATTCGCTCCTGAGACACTACTGATGCGGGCTACTGATTTCGAGAGCGCAGGAAAGAGACTCGGCATGGCCGGGGGGCGGCCTACGAAAGACTGCAGGGGTACCGCCGGCGCAACTGACAATGCAATGAGTTGGGCAGGTCTGCTCGCGATGGCTCTGTGGGTGCAGCTGCTTGGCGCGCAGCTAGCTAAAAACGTGATGGGGGCCATCATGATATAGCCGTACCTCATCCTCCATGTGAACACAGGCGCGCAAACCGCCCCCTGATCGAGCAGCCGCGCCGATGCATCCCCTTCTATAGACCTTCATGTCTGCCTACCCCCTTACCTGCCTGTCGCTTGCTGGGCCTTACTTCCCTCTCTCGCTGGCTTGCCTGCATCTATGCCTTGTCCATTGCACCAGGGCTTGAATGACGGCGAGTTCGGATCTGGCTTCTCTAATGCCAATTACTGTGAGCCGTCGTTACGCCCTCAAAAAATAACAATGCCCTGTGTTGAACGGTGTATATGATAATGGCGGAGGAGGGAGGACTTTTCGTGCTGCGCCGAAGGGGTGGGGTCGAGTCGGTTTCGCGCTGGTTGCACCATAGCGACACAGAGGGCTCGAATACGGCTCGGACGCCGTCACAGTGTTAGGTCAAACCTGTCGCGGCGATACATGCCACAATTCAAAACCGCGTCCACTTGCTGAATGTATGTTTTGCCAGACCTGATGACGGAAAGCTGGTTAACACCCTGTCAGCACCCGCCCCCTATTGCCTGTCATGACAAAGCAGCAAAACTCGTACTTAACAAGTGCCGTACCGTCACTATTTGTCACGACATGCCGACAACCTACATAGCCCCATAACCTCATATCATCTCATCGCACGCAGCGCAAGCACTAGCGCCACCTGCTCCAGGAACATGACGGCCTATAGGGGGAAGGAGGGAGGTCGTTACTTAGGAAGCGGCCAACCCCATCAACAGCCTCTGATCACAAGTACTGGAATATGGGGGCGGCTTTATGAGGGGGGTACAAACTACCGTTACCCGGTTGACCAGGTCAGATCAGACCGGGACTTCAGGTATTATTTTTTTATTATATAATTGATTTTAAGCAGATCCTCATTAGGATCGTCGGTAAATCCTCATGCTACACAAGGCGCTGTCGAGAAATCTTACTGCACTACTCCCTGAACAACCCCTGCGGCATGGTCGTGTCCCTGCGTGGTGTACGGCGCCCACAGGGTACGTGGCAACCGGTCCGCACCCCGTACAAGAGCGCGTGTTGGACGCCATGCGGCGCCACGCTGCCGGAGACAGGCGGCTGGATGAGTTGGTTGCTAACCATGGCGAAGTGCTGTCGCCGGCGAAGTGGGTGGCGGCCTGTAGCGAGGCGGCGCACAGTAGGGATGCCACATTGACCGCCTGGTGTGAAGCGGTGATTACCGAAGAGTTCAAGACATTGCTAGAGCACTGTTACAGCCGCTTGGCGGCGGTGGCTTGAGTGGGGTCGTCTCTCTGCGTGGTGGAGTTGCTCAGTGGTGATCACCACCATCAAATCTCAGTCCATCCCAGCGGGAGATGATCACGTTGATCTCGCCTATGTGGGAATTCCAGCTTGGCCACTGTTTGTTTTTCCTGCTCCCATGGAAAGCAGCCATACCTATGCCTGAAACGTCTAAGCCCAAGCCGGGTCTAAGCCCAACCCGCTACATTCTATGTTATCGTTTGTCGTCCAGCTCGCTGGAACTAACAGAGGGACACCAAACGACGTGGAAGCGCGAGGCCGTGGCGGAGCTCGTAGGTGGCAGCGGGCTGGGGGTGTCATTAAAGTGTGCATGAAATGTAAGGGGCCGAAGGTTTGGTTTGGTGGGTTTTTTAGTGGTGCCCTTAGGCCTGCGGCGCTGGTGGTGTACCAGCCTTATCTAGCCAGGACGAGCCAGGAAGGAAATGGCCTTGCGAACCACAAGATGTCCGATCAGCAGCAGGCAAGCTGCAGCTCTGGATATGACCTATTTAGGCTTCACCCAGTTCTTCACCCAGGACGGACGGGACTCGGAAATATTCGGCCTTTTAGGAAAATAAACGTCCGGGTAAAACAAAGCAAATTAAGTGTTGGATCTGGTCCGGGAATCCCCAGAAAATTTCGGCGGGGTGAAACGCGGCTTTCTGGGGCCAGAAGAAATGTGTCCCATGAACAGGAACACATTTTTTCCCGGGTGATGTAACCGGAGAAATTTGCTGAAAGCAAGGTCGAGTTCAGGGATGACTGGCTCCAGAACCCTTGTGATTTGACGTATGCTTGACATCTTGAAACCTCAATGCATCTACAAACCTTTTTTGACAGAAAATTGCTTACCATGTCAAAAACACGTGTTTTGTGCTCCGGGAAAGGTTCCTCGGGCCTGAGAACGATTTAGGGCCTAGGCAGGTAGAGATCCAGAGGGGGGGCTCCCGGATAAGAATTTTTATGGCTTCGGGTAACAGCTAGAACAGACAGCTACCCCTTGCTTGAAGAACCCAACTACCTGCCTACCTACGTACCACCTGCCCTACCTGTCTAACTACGCACTCTAGATTCCACATGTGCTTGTGCAATCCACAGTCTGGGCATGTTGCATTTGAGAAATGGGATTAAGGCAAGAGGTCGTGTATGGCAATGGGAGTGGGAGAGGAATGGCATGGCTCATCGTGGGCCCGTTTTGGTTCTGGTTACGCCTTGTTAGCCTTGTTCCCAGGATAAAAATGCGCCGTACTATGTACCTCTCCGGCTGGAATGTCCGTCTGAGACGTGAAAGTTGACAGGTAGGGAGTTGTTGTGTTACGGCTTATACTGTGGTTCATGGCAGCTCCAAGCAGCGGCGACTACGGGAAATCCTTGCGTCGTCCCTCACACTTCGACGGTTGAAATCGATTGCCGTACAAAATGATGCATTTGCTGCAACACTCTATGACGCAAAGATGCAGATGGAATACAAGATAGATGATCACAATTATCGATACGGGTAATGAATCACACCGGTGCTTATGTTCTGCAGGCTTATGACATACTTGTTAGGCTCTGGGTCTTCACTGTCAGCAGGTTCTAACGAATGAGCTTGCTGTTATTTTATTTTGGTATTCCGCCATTAATAACATCATAGTACTGAACGACTCACCGATGGATGACGCAAACCGATAGGTGATAGGACTTCGCGTGCATGCAGTCGTTTTGATGTTAAGAGTTTCTTGAGTAAGGAGTCACTTAGGATGAACGGTTATAAAAGTTCAGAGCAAGTCCTTAGGCAGCAGGGTTCGACAAAGGCACATGAGGCACAGCTGCTGGACGCGAGGAGGCAACGAAAAGAGACGGATGATCAGCTTCAGGTATTCTTGGGAATGTTATATAAATAATACCTGCGACCTTTTGGTAGCACATTCCTTAAAGTACCATGCGGTATATTTCCCGCGGGTGCATTTCACAACCCTCCAAATCTGCGCTTGGAATACAGGCTATGATGAATAGGATTGCCTTCCTAGCGCAAGAGGAATTGCGCTTGGATCGGGACATTGAAGCGGCCCGGCGACGGGCAGCGGAGGCGCTGGCTCGGCAGGCAACGAAGGATCAGGACATTGCTGCAACCGCCCGAGATGTCCTTGCGGTGATGCCAGCATCCAACCCCCCGAAGGTCGTGCGGCCGCACACAGGTAAAACACCTTGCCCTTCGCAACCCCCATAGCCCTGCTTGCGGTGCGTGCGGGCAATACACATGAATCATCCTTGTGCACGGTGAACTCGTAAACGTTCACGTCAACCAACACACACCTGCTGGAGCCCCACTCATTACCCATTCTCGACCGCGGCGCACTTTCTCCTATGTTCCCTCAGGTCGGTCCACTCTCCTAGCCTCCCTCTCCGATGGCGCCTCCGCCGCCGCGTCTGCCTCCGCAGCCCCAAGCCACCGTGCGTCCATGACCTCTCAACATTCAAACAAAGCCCTAGAAAGCGCTCCCCCTGCTTCCTTAGCCTCCCCAACAACCTCCGGGATGACAGCGGCGCCAGGGACTCCGAATGGCCCCGACGGCGGCGGCGTCAGCACTAGCAGCGGCGGCAGCGGCGGCAGTCCGGGGACGGGAACGGGGATCGGGACGGGGCAGCCGCCGAGGGCACCCAGTGCATCCCGAGGCCGGCCAGCAGTGCTTGCAGGCCGGGCTTCGGATAAAGTGAACAAGTTGCCCCCAGGTGGTGGAGTGTTTCCGCGTTTTCTATACGATGTGAAAGCCGGGCAGGGGCAGGGCAGCGGAACATAAAGTTGTGAACGCAAAATTGACATCTCCCCGGGAGCATCAACATGCTGAAAGTTAGGAAGAATGCGCGAGAGGTGAAGACCTGCAGATCTTTCGGGTTTCGAGGTATCTCGGGTCTCTCCGGCGTCGTAGGATCGTTACGTTATTCCGATATTTGATGCCATCGGTACGTCGGAGTAACCGTAATTAGATGCCAGTGTTTTTTTCCACCGGCGAAGGATTCAAAGATCTGAATGGACGAAATGCCAAAAGGGGAAAAATTAAATTCGCTTGACTGTCTTAAGCGGGATGCTATTGCGGCAATGACATGTCAGGGCGAAACATGAGGAAAATACTTCTAGGAAAAGGACTCGACCGTCAATCAAGCAGAACACCAGATAGATTTAAAACCTAAACCTAAATTGAAATTTATGCTCAATTTACAGAAGTAATAAGCCGGTCGTGGATTCCTGTGACCGGCTGTCGGCTGTTCTCCTGGCAGCCTCATTAGATGGGGACTCCCGCGCCGTATGTTGTGCTGCACCCTGCATGTCAGTATGGAACACAGTCCCCCGTGATGTGTAATACAGTTGCACGGTATCTCCTGACTCTGCGCCGGGCTGTGCGTTGTTGCTCTCGTCCCCCGCGTTATGTGTTTTGCTGCACCCTTCCTGCTCGCAGTTGCGCCCACACAAGGCACGTCGTCCATCCGCTCTCCCTCCCCTGGAGCCCGCCCCAGCAGCGCATCCCGGCCCAGCACTGCAAGCCGCTCCCGAGCGTCCTCCATCTCCCCCAACAGCACAGGATCGACGCGCAGGCTGTCCACCGAAGGACCCGCCGCCGCTGCCGGTGCGGCCAATGCTGCAACGCAACCAGCGCCATCGGCCTCGACCGCGTCAGTAGCGGCTGGGACGCTGCCGCCGCCTGGACACCTCCGCTCGGGGAACAAAGGCGCAGGGGGGGGAATGTCTTCCTGCGCAGCGGCGGACGAGATTGTGTCAGCAGCAGGTTTGCAACCCTCCGGTACGACGCATGCACCTGGAATTCAGCAGCTCACAGGAGCTGTCGCCTCACAGCATCAGCCCGGGTCCGACCTGGGAGCGGATTTGTCGCTGGTTGGGCTGGGTTCTGGCTGCGGGACTGCCGCTGCAGGTCGCAACGCGATGCCCGTCATACACGGCGCGGAACCGGTGGCTGACCTCCCACCAGCCTTGAGCAGCGGCGGGGCCGGCAGTGGGTCCTCATCAGCTCGAAACACCATGACAGTCATTCATGGAGCGGCCCAGATAGCGGGCGAGCTGGATGGGGAGGTGATAGAGGAGCTGCAACAAGGGAGTCGCAATGGCGGCGGGGTACTTGGGGGTCCGTCTGGCCTGCAGGAGTTTGAGACGGAGAGCGGCAGGAAGGTGGTGGTGGTCAAAGCCAGCCGCAAGACCGAAGGTGCGTGGTAGCGGGGGAGCGGGGGAGCGGGGGAGCGGGGGAGCGGGGGAGCCATGACCAAGCAGCGGCGGCGCAGGGTTTGGAAGTGTCAATGAGATTACACGCCCAAACGCTCTTGCCTCGTGACCTCCGTTTCCCGAGCTTCATGATGCCGTCCATTTGCCGCACGTGTGCTTGTGTGTGTGTGTGTGTGTGCTTGTGTGTATGTGTGTGTGTGCTTGTGTGTGTGTGTGTGCGCGTGTGTTCAGACGAAGTGGCAATCCGTTGGGCCCTTTCTAAACTTCCTCCCAATCTCGGTCTTGGCCCGGTCTTCCGCATCCTCCGACTTCACATGCACGCAGGCACCACTGTCTCCGCGGCCGGCGTGGGCTGGGGCATGGGCGGCCGCACGGCCGCCACTGCGGCGCCCATCGCACCCAAAGAAGCCCGTCAGCTGCAGGCGGAGATGGCTAAGAAGCAGCAAATCTGGAAAGTCCGCAAAACATTTGGGTTGGAGCCCACGCCTCTGTCTGACCGCTCAGCACAGGTGGAGGAGCTGGGTGCCGGAGCGTGGCAGTAGCGGAGTAGCAGGTTGCATTAGCAGTAGCAGCGGTCATGGCTCCCCACACGTGTCTGATGGAGCCACTTAGGGTAAGGCGGTGATACCGGCTGAGAATTTTTCACGGTCATGGCAATAATGGGGACAACGGCGGCTTCGGTGTATGGCAGCATGGATGGGATCTTGCAACAGAGATGATCATAGGTCGCGATTCCGCACGCGCAGCCGCCCCGGTAGCCGATTCCGGTGGGGATTCAGGCCAGCTGCAGGGGTGTGTAACCGTTCGCGTCGTCGGCGCCCAGCGAAGGATCAAAAGGAGCGCTTTAGGGAACCGATTGGAGAACCGTTTTCTTGGTGGCCTCCGCCTCCGCCTCCGCCTCAGCGAGAATGTGAGCCATCATGTTCTCCTGTTTCAGAGGCAGCACTGACGCCGTGCGAGGTTGTAAACTTAGTGTGCAAATGCTTCTGACGGGGCTTTTGTGCTGATGTAGACCGTGATGTTTAGGTATGCAGAATAGCATGGTGATTACAACGCCTGGGGTAAATATCCTCACCGCTGCTAAGGTGGGAATTTGGGAGCAGGCTGCAATTCTGGCAGACGTGTGCGCCTGTCTATGACGGACACGGTAGACAATTGCGGGGCCATGTATACGACACGACCCAATCAAAATAGTAGCAAAGTAGCATAAGTGTTAAACCAACCCATTATGAACTGGGAGTTTGTATAGGGTCTACAGGTTTTGTTGATGCTGCGGCAGCCTCTAGTGCCCGCAGCCTCGACGAGCTCAGCTTGTTAGAAAAGCTTGACGTCTTTCCCGTCTCCAGGCTGCCGCAAAGACCGATTACAGGAACTGTAATGACGGTTAAGGGGCGGAATCCTCGGGCACGCCGGCCAGCATTGATGGCTGCAGCACCAGGCAACGTCTCCACGGACACAACCAGGGCTTCCATATCGGGATCCAGTTCTGCCAGTGTGGGGACCTGAGGAAAGTTGAAATGCAACGCGAGACCATGGGCTGTGACAAGGCAGAGAAAGTTATGTATGCTATCACAGAAAGCGGGAATCTATCCAACCCGTCCGTGCCCGCACCACCTATTGCGGCTGGTTGCCAATACGTGGATCGGAACGTACCTTAGGATCAGAAAGCGGCCCCGCCTCGACCTGCGTTAGGGCCATATGAAATTTTACAAGCGCAGGGGTGTATTATCCAGCAATGGAGATTTTGAGTGGCACGGGGCATTTAGCGCACGCTCTTGTGCTGCAGATTGACGACGATGCAAGCCCACACACCCAAACCATGGGGCAGCTCATGAAAAGGACCCACAGCATGCGATTGCTATCCCCACAACACAGGACACGGGTAATCCCACCGAAATCCGCACACCTGTAGCCCAGGCCGCACGGCCTGCATGTAAGACACTGCCTCTCGTACCCGCGTTTCGTACGGCTGCAGCAAATCCCTATGGGACTTGTTGGCCAGAAGCGCGTCAGCTGTGGCCATTGGCCATGCCAAATCGACAGAATGGAGAAAGAAACAAGGAGTTGAAGACAAGGGAGAACATGAGGGAGAACGTGCGTTACTGAAGCGTGCCCGCGGTAAAGTGTCTGGCTTATTCGTAAAGCGCCCGGAAAGCCACATCTAGAGGTGACCTAGTGGCCAATAATAAAATAATAATAATAATAATAATAATAATAATAATAATAATGATGATGAAGACTTCGGCCGATAAGCATACAACCTTGCCATTAACGGAAAACCCCTTTTGCCCATCCGCACCTGTCACACCCACAAACACAGACCTCTTCGCCACCAGCGCCGTCGCCGCCAGAAGAAGCTCGTGGCCGGCATGCAGTCTATCGAAAGTGCCCCCTACTGCCACCCGCTCAAAGCCCAGCGGAGTGTAACCCCGCGCGGGCATACCATCCACGAGTGTTACATAATGTGCCAGCGAAGCAGAAGAGAAAGACGACTGGTACACGTGCGGTTGCAATCGCCCTGTGCCCGAAATCTCAACTGGCTGCTGATGCTCGCTCTGTGGCTGCGCTGCCGCGGGGGCAGCAGTTGCGTTTCCAGGCTGATCTTGGCTCGCCGCCCTGAATTCCGGAAGTAAAGAAGCTCCAGAATCACTTGGTCGCTCGGTTAGAGGCCGAGGCCATCCATCGTCGCATGGCGGATCCATGAACTCGCCGTTCCCATCAGTCGTTAAAGCTTCACCTCTGCTCTCGCCAGCAGGCACGATCAGCTTCTGAGTCACCCAGCGTGGTAGGAATTTCGGACGCAGCCGTTCAAGCTCCGACGCGATAGCCATTGGCGCCCGGGATAGCCCTCCAGCAGCTGCGGCAACACGATGAACGTCGATAGCGTCAGCTTGACCTGTATCACCCGAGCCGATGGCAGCGGTGATGGTGGCAGTGTCAGAGCCTGCGTCAGTGCCACTGCTTCGGGTATTCCAACCCGTACCTTGCATTTGTTGCGTGCAAGAATCGGCCGCTGCTTCATCAATTTGGCGCTGGCTCCGGCAGCACAGTGAGGGTGCCAGCACTAGCACCAGCAGGATGTTCACCAGCGGCAACGAGGCCATGCGATCTGGATATCCGGACAACCAAGCAAGTATGGGAGAACCGGCCGGCAGATGCGGAGCAAGCAGGCCAGGAAAACGGGCCAGGGAATGTCAATGGAATTGCGTGATAACATCCGAGATAGCAGATCCGGACGGAACCAAAAGGCCATCCGCACGGCTTTTTACAATCCGGGGCTCCTCATGTCTTCAACGGTTGTTGACCCTTCCTAGGTCACTGCTGACCAGCGCAACCCGATGTCATGGACGACACTTACCAAATGTCCAGCCTGCAGCTGCGAGGAGGGGTACGCAGCGCATGCGGGGTTGATCACTGACAGCGATGGCATCCAGAAGACACGCCAATGAATTAATGTCCCCAGCGGTGACTGCAGCTGCGTCCTCACACCCAACAGTGGAGGCCGCACCTGGACATAAACCGAAGCCAACGCATGTCAACTCACGGAAGAGCAAAGTACTAGCTTATTAAGACGAGGCCATTATACAAAGAATGCGCACATTATCTGCAAATTCAGGATTACGGGGACACCCATAGTAAAGGAATGCTCTCGGCAAAGGGCAAATCAACCCATACCTACCAGATAACCCAACAGCGCAGCACATGCGTCCGTGGACAGTATTTTCCCATACCCATATCGCATAGCAGTGACTTCCACACCAAAGCAGGCTGCAATATGTAACACCTGAATTGTGCAGCCCTATTTCGACGTACCGGGCAAGAAAGCGTAGCTCCATGTTACATGAGGAGCTTCAACAATCGATTTAACGAAGAGTGCAGAGCTTTCAGCGTCCACACTTTCTAGGACCGCTAAAACCGCATCACAATTCGCTGCTGAAGCTGCGGACATTGTTGCCCAGCAATTCCCCAGGAATGGTTGATGATCAACCTTTTGAACTTCGTCCACTTGGGTCACAACGGCAAAGGCGACCGGGACGGGCCGAAAGCGGGGAATCGCCAACCGTGCTCGGACACCGACACTATGTAGACTGTTTTTACATTGATACCGTCCGCAATACATATTCAGAGATCTCAGCGTTGGATCTTTCTATGCGCCTTCTGCGGTTCCGGCTGGTTTGCTGCTTGTTTGGCGACACAGCCCGTGAGAATTATGGCATCAACGTACCATCGCAAGCACACACAGCTAGAGCAGCTTCTTTGATTCTAGTTAAGTATTACAGTACGCATGACAATAGAAAATTTCCTGGCAATTACCAAACCTTGCTCTTGCCTTCCTGCACCACAGCCGTTACGGATCCAAATTTCCGCAACGAAAGTGGCACTTGCCACAGCCATCAATACGAGAAACTCATTTGAGAAAAACATTAATGGTCCCCAAAATTATGCAAGCAACGCATAGCACAACTGTCCAGAAAGCATATCGCTAGCACCACATCGAAACCTGAGACGACAGCGACGAGAACTACGGGCACAACGATAAGAAATACGGATATATGGGGCCTCCAGCAGTATCTTTACATGGGAAATGGCGGCCCTTGGATCACATACATAGCAGCGTCGACGTCGTCACCTCCTGAGCGTGCCGTGTGCTGGCTTGCTCTGTACTTAAGGTACGGGGTGGAAGGCACAGGGGCGCCCAAACATACCTCCGCCCCTATAACTGGGTAGGATGCCGCCGCCGCCTGTCACCCTCTTAAGAAGAAATGTAGCGCAGGTTTGCGGACATGTGCTGCGCGTGTGCACAATCGGTAGGGGGTGAGTATAGTTTCGTAGAGGCTGCTGAAAAGGGGAATGAGGATCGCATCGCAGTAAGCAGGAGCCGGAAATGCGTAAACGACCGTAACCGTAGTAATTTGAGCTCGATCTGCCATGTACGCATGGTTATCAACTCCGATGTTTAGAAATGACAAGGCCCACGTGCGTGCTGTCTGAGGGAAAGTGCGTGCTCCAGTCAGTCATATGCATACATTGCGCGGGGCTCGTGGTTTAGAGGCCCATTGGCGCTGTAAGGCAAAGCAATAATAGTCCTTCAGGTGGTGATAATGATTCGAGACTAATACAACGACTTGCGTGAGGTGCTGCAAGTGGACACGACAGCAGCCATTTGCTTCGATGCGGGCTGCATTCTGGGGGGCTTTGGGCTGACCGCTAATTCGACAGGAGAGTCGGTTGAGAGGTAGACTCCGTATGTGTATGTTTCCTTGCACGGCCATGTCGTCAGGTTTGTCTGCCAGGCGAGTCGATGCTGATGACGTTGGTATCGAAATATCTTCGACATCATTGTTAATGTTGGTAACATCAAGCCGGAGCCGAGACCTAGGCCATAGCTGCAACGGGCTGTGCCACTACCATTCATTTCTACGAGCAAAGATCATGCATGTTGGGTTGTGCCTTCACGCCTCTACCTATGAGATACTTCTTGTGTCTCCTCCCTGGAGATAGGGGGCGGTAAGTTGAGGACCTTACCGTTCATACGTATACCACGGCAGTACCAGATACCAGATAACTGTAAACTAATACTATTGGTGACGATTTCGGGACAGCAAAAGACAGCGCGAAGAAACTCCCTCCCTGTTATGGTAGGTGCGTAGTTGTCCGGCGTACAGAGAGCACGGTGCTGAGGCCTTCGGCAACTGTACATGTGAAATGCTGTTCAAGTCTCATACGTATGGGGGCACAGAGATATAGCCTTTGTTGCAAAACCTGATGTAGTGACCACGCCTCCAATCCGATACACCATACAACTTGACACCAGTGCCTCACGAGTATGCCGCTGGTGAGGCCCATTAGTCCACCAATATTGATCCATTCTCCGTGCCACGATATGCCCACAAACAGCCCACATCTTCTCAACTTCCGGAGGTGCTTTACTTGTTTTGAACACAAGCGACCCAAGTTTGTACAACTGAAAGACGTGCAGCATTGAACGTTTGCCAGCAGATAGCCAGCCAGCTAATATACAGCGCTTTCGGCTTTCGGAAACATGACACGCACAGAAATTCCATCCGACCACGCTGATTTGTAAAAAAACCGGCGTTCCTTGCCCGTGCTTCCATATTTACCCCGGAAGCGAAATGCGTTAGAAGATGCCAAGAACACATGCAGACAGCGGCATACATCTTTGGCTGCACGCTGCACGCCGACCCTAGCAGACTGACAAAAAGAGACAAAGAAACGAAGCTACCTGACACGCATTACTGGCTGTATTAGATACGCCCTCCTCGACCGGCACAGCACCAGGCAGCGCAACGTAAGGAAGCATCCAAATTGAAGGATTAAGTTTGCAGCAGAGGACCGCGCAGCAATCCGCTGTAGCACTGGTCTGCGGAATGCACGGCAATCCGCTGAACCAGATGTCCGCCCATGGATAATCCATTCGATTGATATGTTTGACCGTGCTCGCGAAACGACCGACGTTAAGCCTTCTCCTAGCTACTGACGTACCCACAGTCACCTTGGGCTGAAACTGCTTCAGGCTGCAGCAAGAAGCAATACCGAATCAGCTGCGCAGAGGGACAGCCCTTTGTTTGACGTTCAACGACCACAAACCTCACTAACCTAAACCCTAACCCCCACACCCCACAAAGACGACGAACAGAATCGGTACAAAGGAAACAACAGCATCAAATACCACCAGCAAGCACCGCGGCACGCTGGGGCATGTGCACGTCGTGCCGCCACCATAAACAAGCTGTGATGGCAAGCACAGAGCAGTCCAGACAGTCAAAACGATGAGCAACATTAAGAACAGAGCACATGCAATCGCGCGTGAACAAACACCCCCGAAAATCTGTCTCCTTGGAAGGTATTATGCAAATTGCTCTCTGGAGCATAAGGCCCCTGCATTGCCCTCTGTGGAGTGCCCCGCCTCTCAGCAGCACGATACGGGTATGGCCGATGGCGCGTCCGCCGCTGCGGCCTGCTTGACCTTCGTCGAGTAAACTAACTCCCGGCAGCATGACGTCAGCGTACGGCTAATGCGTTGTACAACCATGTCCGACATAAGCGAGATGGGTTGCGCCAGTTGCTGGCCCTGCGCGCCACTGCCGCCAGTGCCAACGCTGCTGCTGTCAGCCTGCGCGTCCGCAAGTGCCTCCTTGATGATCGCAAGCAGCCTGTCGCTGAGCACTTGGGGGTCCAACCCCGCGAGACTTGAAGATCGCAGCTGCTGTCGCTGCGCCTCGAGGGTCTGCTGCGCCTCTGTTATCTGCCGTTCTTGCGCTGCGCACTTCTCCTGCTGAGCACGTAGAGCCACACATGTCTGACGCAGCTGCTGCTGCATATGGAGGAGCGCCGCGTCCTTGGCACCCATCTGCTCTCCCATCTGCTGAGTCGTGGCACGCAGCTCAGCGTTTTCCGCTTCCAGCAGAGAGAGGCGGTCCAGCTGGCTCTGAAGGGTCCCGACTGTGCACTGCAGAGCCTGGACTTTCTCCTTCTTCCGTTGCCTTTGAGGAACAGGCGAGAGGAAAGGACAGATGATGTTAAAAGCGTTAGTTAGCGCGGGAGAGTGTCAAGGACAGTGAACAAGAGGGGAGTAAGAGTACGAAGTATTTCACATAAAGACGGGGTGGGGAGGGATGTGGTCAGGACATTTAAAGAAGCGAAGAGCCAGGGCAGAAGCAAGCAATGAGCAGACGAGCACGGCCGCTTTGCATGCCCATTGTTCCATAAAGGCATAAGTTATGACAGGAAAATATGCGTTCTTTGCCAACTCGCGCGGCCCGCCGTGCTGCTCACCGATATCGCTGTTGTGCTAGCCGATTTAAATGCTGCTGCCGCTCGGTGCGCGTCCGCCGCCGACGCTTGGGCCCACTTTGGCCCGCGCGAATGGTGTCGTCTTCGTCGTCCTGCGAGAGAACGGCTGCCGCACTTGTGGTGGGCAGGTCCTCAGTCCTGGTGAAAACGGAGAAACGCTTTAACGCAAGGACCAAAACTTCGGGCTACACGGTAGTTAAGCAGCGCTAAATACCTGTCTTGTCGACAAACTCAAAGGTACTCAGACCGCTGAGAAGTGTGACACTTACTTGGTTTCCGGTTCCTCGGTAAAAGGTTGCGGCATTTCAAGCCTGGTTGCGATGGCCTCCAACTCGCCTACGGCGTCAACAAACCCAAACGTGCAAGTTCGTTGCTCTTCAGCCGAACAGCTCCAAATACAAGCTTCTGTGACCAATATTAAGCCTATCTTACCCAAGAATGGCTGCTCTAAGCCCACGCCCACGAAGCCAGCACCTTCAAGGTAGCCGGCCAAGTCTGACCCCAACGAGCCCAGCGGATCGCCAAGCCCCAAATCCTCCATGGCCTAACCGCTTGCGCTTAACAGCACCACCAGAGAAGATGAGACACGGAATGGTGATGCTGTGAAGAAAGGAAAGCCCTTCACTACAACTCGGCTGAGTTCACAATACGTGAATTTATATAACTTTATGTTAAATGTCTTCAGAGTTGAGACGTCGATTGTTTCGGTGACTTTACTGTAATCGCAGTGGCATGCCTACTGTAAAATTGGCTCACGTTATGCCTGTACGACTTCATGGAGGGTTCGAGACCAGTGCCTCATTCTTAATTTCCTCATAAACACCATGAGCGCGAGCGTTTTACAAGCTTCGGGTGGCGCAATGGAATGGTTGGCGTAATGTCCCATTTTGGAGATCAATCGCGATAGCGAAAACAGAGTTTTGCACATCAGCGTTTCTGCGAACGTAACCACTTGGCTGACCATTAGACAGGGCCCTACACCGTACTTATTAAGCTTTTCGTTACAAGGCTTCCCCGACATGGCGTGGCTTCCGAATCTTCGCCGCCTTCGTCGGAAATTTTTCCGGGAATTGACGGATATGAGATTATTTTACATTGATCTGGTCCTTTTTTCAATAAACTACGTCAAGCAACAGCTGTATGACCTTACCCTGCCCTTCACAAAGCGGTACCTAAGCAGGCAAGTACAAGTTTTGGCCCAGAGTAGGCTTTAGGGGAGAAAGGAGTTGGGCAGGAGAGAAGAGTTGTAACAACAGGTGTGCAGGGGGTTATGGGAAGGAGGTGCATGCGCCAGCACGGTCATTTGAACGGATAACGGTGGATGCAGGGGAAGCAGCATCTTGTTGACCTTCTCCTAATGTGACCGGCACTCAGCGACAAGTCCGGACACCTGTTATCCCCACATACCTATCTTCTTTCACGTCTTCCCTCACCGCACATGCGGATATACTGCGCCGCACTATTACGTCACACCCGACCGCATTGCGAGTGTCGGTTCCACATGGAGAAGAATTTTGCAGTTGCGCTGCCGTACCCGCCACGCCAACATGTACATATCACCGCCACCGGCATAGCCCTCGCCGTTTTGCACGTTGATACCCATATATCTGTATGTGTGTGTTTATATATGTATACGCATCTGTTTATACGTCTTGGCCCTCGCTCCACATGGCTGTGTTTAGGACATCTCTAACGCCCGTGCCTGGTGCTCCCTTTGCGATGTTGCCCCAGGCGGCCAACACCCCCCAAAGTGGATGTTAAGGACATCAGATGTAAGCGGGTAGGTCGCATGGCTTGCAGCTTAGACTTGCGGCACAAGTTTAACTAGAAATAATTATTTTAAGTTAATTGAAGATCCGTTACGTACGGCAATTCTGTGGTCTATCTCATCTGCCCCCGTAATACTCCGGTTACTGGCTCCATACATTTCGCGGCTATTCTGGTGCCGCTAGGAACCTTTGACGTGAGGGCGGATGGCAGCGTGCATGAGCCGGGGCGCACTCGGATGTGTAGCCTGCGCCATAAGTGCAGCCATACCTGGCTGTATCCCTCCTGTCGTAGATTCGGCTGCAGATTGATTCGTCGTACTCGTCGCCGTTTAATGCGGAGGAGTTCGAGGTGGAGTGGCGGCCGGAGACAGATCCTCCGACTGAGTGGACGACTGTGGGGTGAGGCGGGTATGGGGTTGACGCGGGGGGGGGGGAGAGGCCCGGGAGGTGAAGGACGTTTGCCTTGCTGGTGGGGTGGGGAGGTGCGCGAAGGAGGAGGTGGTGACAGGAGGGGAGAGAAGATTCCATGAGGGAAGGCAAATAGCCTCAAGCCAGTACTGTATCAGGCTGAGAAAGGAAGTGCAATTTACCGATGCCGCCACCACTACCACCACCACTACCACCACCACCACCACGACCACCACCACCGTGATGTACAACAGCTGGCTGTGAGTCCGGTAAGCTGCATGTCGGTGGCTGTCTTGGTCCAGGTCGAGAAGGTGGAGCTCTAGGGCCACTCGATTATTAAATATACAAAAAATAAAAATAAAATCCGCAGAACACGTCAGCACCATTCCCGTACGGGATAGTGACTTTGTAAGCCCTCCCCATCTCTCCCTCTTCCCCTCTCCCCCGCGTCCCGCGGGTCCCGGATCCTCAGGAAAAGCGACCTCACGGCACGCACTGTTGCCCGACTTAAACCCGATACACCGTACCAGTTCCGCGTGCGGGCATGGAACCACCGCGGATGCAGCGGGTGAGCACACAACCCAAAAGGGTCTCCGGATGTGTGTGTCACGCATACGCATACGCATACATATACATTATGACTACAACTTCAAATGTACAAATACAAGCACTGAAATACATTCACATACACAGACAAAAACAGACAAAGCCAAATATGCCCCTACCCTGCGTTGTGGCTCGGTCCGGTCAGGGCCCCCGGTGCTCGTCTTTGCAGGGCGAGTCGCCCACAGCGCAGTGTAACACCCCCAAATTACACACATACATACACACACACACACATACCGGCTAGACTACAACTCGTTTCATTTGATTCAATGATTCTTTCGCTGCTGCCACTATTTCGCTCTCGCACCTCTCCACATTACCTAACTTCAGCAGTTCTTCTTCCTCCTGAGAGGTTCGTCTAGTCAAGCACCTTTACCAATATGGACCCACAGGTGGACGGAGCCCGTAGCTGGTCGTACAAAGTTGGATCCAACGGTTGCAGACGGGGGCGGGTACGGCCCCGGTGGTCCGGATAAGTCATACAGCTGGACGCAAACCGCCTCAGAGGTTTGCATCAACTTTAAAGTAAGTTCGGGCTATAGGGGCTAGGGGCTGGGGCCTCCGGATTTGGGCCTCATTGCTGGGGTTCTTGCGACCGCATGGGTGTACAGAGGGTGGGGGGGGTGGGGTGGGGTGGGGTGGGGTGAGGAAAACCCTTGGCCCACAAGGGCAGGTGCGGGGTAAGGTGGTGGTGGCAAAAAGGCTGTGTATTGACGCAGCTTGGCGGTAAGCGGCAGACATTGACTGATCTTCCGTCTCCCACACCCGGACTGAAACCCAGCTGCTGTATCACTGTGTGGCGATGGTGGTGGTTATTAGAATCTGCGTCTTCTTCCCTCAACAGCAGCACCAGGTGTCCTCTACTCGCTTTCTCCACCTCCTTTCCCCCGTTAGCCCCTTTGCTGTTCACCACCATCCTAGCCGCGCGTCTCCAAAGCTTCGTCTCACTCGTGGCGGGTATTCCGATTCTCAACCGACATGCCTCCCAATCCACCACACAAATTGCCTCATCCTCAGCTTCCTCCGAATGCCACCAAGAGAGACGTGAGTTTGGTGCTCAAACCGGACTCCATATCGGTCAGTTTCCGAGGAGAGGTGCTGCTGGAAGGGGAGCTCTACGGCACCGTACGTGGTATTGGCAACGGCTCCACGTGGTACGTTGAGCGGGAGCGAGACCACATGGTGAGAGGGGGGGAACCGGTGGGACGTGCGTCGCGTACCAGAATGGAGTCCCACGTAACAACATTATTGGTCTGCAATAGCGCCCTGTACCAACTGTTTTTTCCGTTACCTAACCACCCTTATAACGGCCAGGCGTTAATAAATGCGGGTGGCTTCCAGCGGAATGTGTCATGGGCCGGCTACTGGTCCAACTTTAAAAAACATAAAATGTAGCTGTTAGCATGGCAATCAGGAGCCCTTAGTACTTCGCATGCAGGAGTCGCTGACGTAGGGGGATTCGGATGTAGGTGCCAAGATGATCAGCGGGGCGGTTATCAGGGTTATGTTAGGTAGAGAACCGAAAGTGAAGCATTGCTGCCACGGCTCACCAGGTTTTAAGCCAATTGTGACGTACTGAGGACAAGCATGCGGCGCGGGCCACATGGGTTTGCGGGATGAGGTGGTCTGCTGAGTCCGCACTGTACGGGAGTTCATGTAGTCATGTAGTCATGTATGTTTTCAAGCTATCTTGATTGGTTGGAGTCTTTACGTCGTAAGGGAAGAGAGTTGGACCAAGCCGGTTTTAGGGATGGGTCCCTGCGTGTAGGTCTGTACGTCTGTACGTACCTCTGTACACCTGTATGTACCTCTGTATCTCTGTATGTCTGCTAGTGACTTTTACCAGCACCACCGTCACTCCAGCTTTGGCAATATCGTCGAGCTTTTTTATGTACGACAGTTCATTTCTATCATTTCTCCATGCGTATGGGGATTTTTTTTATAGTATGCTGTTTTGTGGAGTTTTCTCGCGGGATTGAATACTGGTGTACAGTACGACGCAAATTGTTGTTGACAGTCGGTTGTTTATGTTACAGGATAATTGAGGGTGAGGTTCGTGTGGCGTTTTTGGCCTCTACCGGGGGAAGTCCGCTACCGGGGAGTGAACGATTGCTGGACAACTTCGGGAAGATATCCATCAGAAAATCCACTGGCACTCATATTTGCCGTATGGTACACGCAACAGCACGAGCGAAACGAAGCAGCCATGGATGACTCATTTCCTCATTTCTAATCTCTTTCGTTTCACATTATTTAGTACGAATTGAGAAAAAGCTGTCGTATAACGCTGTTGGCTTTTTCTGCTCTTTCCAGCCGAGTAAAGATGAAAATCGCTGTCCTGATTAGTCGCCATCCATATCCCTGGTCATCGTCCTCCGCTCTGTTGGTACCTAGGCTAACATCTACCAGTCTCCTCCGCCCGCCTTTTACCCACCTTGTTGCTGCAGGTCCTCGTTGTATCAATGGAGAAGCAAGTCAAGTCCTTGGCTCCAAAGTTCGATTACTGGCGGTCGCTCGCGCTGGGACATCCGGAGATCGATACCCACCAGATAGCATCCGATGGCCAGGCGACTCGCATGCTGGACCCAGGGCAGCTGGATCCTTACCAGCTGCAAAATATGGGGCTGGGTCATTTAAGCGGAGGCGCTCCCCGGGGCCTGTGATAACGGTCCGATGTGCGGCAGTGATCGAGCGTGTCTGGTTCTCCACCAAGATGACCACCACATGTGTTTTCAGAACAAAATTCAGCACTTCACAAAGATGCCCCAAAAGTGGCGCGTCTGGCTAGGCGTTTTTGATGCAGCATTTTGCCACGAGACCTTTTCACGGTACGCTCGGATACAGCAGAGGCTATTTGCGGCCGAGGGATGATTCGCAGGTACCTCTTCGCCAGAGGCCTGATCGTGGTGTCCGTTTTTCGTGCGGCGCAATTCAAATTGGGGTTGGCGCGCTCCGATAGGAAGTGGTGTGGCTCCAGTTGGGTTTGTTGATGGATGCTGTGGAGCTGCTCAAGGCTGGCCTGTGAAGGCTGGACTCTGTAGTAAACCATGGACCGACAGGCGAGGGGGGAAGGAAGGCTGGAAAGACTCTGGTGTCCTCTGTCATGACCGTGAGATTTATATTGGGGTTTGAATTACGGGCAAACCAAACGTGTCTTTACCTATCCGCCTGGTCGTCGCACTGGCCGGCCAAATAGGCATATCTATTTCTTTTTATGGTTGGTTTATGGCAGTTGCAATGTAAGTAGCTCCTGCTTTATGCATGCATTGCATCACCCTAGGATAAGATGGACAGACCCCTTTGTCTGTACGGCAAATAACCGTGGCTTGATCGTTGGTTCCCCATCCCTCCATCCCTCATGCACTGTCGCTTGCTAAGGGAAGCGGTTCAACTGCTGAGGCATCCAAGCAGGGTTCTGCAAGGGTGTCGCCGATTGTTCCGGGTTTCCCTGGAGCCCTAAAAAACTCTTTTCCGGGAGCCCCCCGCTCCGGAATGAACTCTTCCTTGCTAGAGGCCCTAAAACTTTCCGGGGTTACCCGGAACTTACAAAACGTTTCTCGGGACACAAAACACTCGTGTTTGTTGTTGTTTGGTAAATACTTCTTCTGCATATGTCTTCTGCTAAAAGTAGGTACAATGAGTATATAAAATTAAAAGATGGATTGTCTTTCTGAAAGCTGTCGTTTGTTTGCTACCCGATACCCTGCGATACCCAATGCATGAGCAGCTCCGTGGCTTAAAAACTAGCTTCCCTAGCTACTTCTTCCTACCTCTCCTTCCTTCTCCTTCTCACCGTCCAATAATTACACTTAACTCCGCTTCCACCTCTTCCCTTGAATAGAGCCACCCATCCCCGACATACATGCTTTTTAGTTCTGTCAGGTATAGGCTTATTGCGTGCTTGTAAAAAGCAAAGGTGTTACTGCTTTAAATTCTGTTGAGAATTTCGTTTCCTGAACCGCTTATTACCAGGGGTCCCTGACCCCTGCTTATTACAGATTGGTTTCATGAAGCTTTAACTGTCAAATTATAATGGTTCTGGAGCCAGCCATCCCCGGAACTTGACCTTGCTTTTCTCTGGGTACACCACCCGGGAAAAAACGTCTTTCTTTACGATGCACTTCTTTCTGCCCCCGGAAAGTAACACTCCACACGTCCTAAAATTCCCAGGGATCCCCGGATGGAGCAGAGCCAACACTTTTACGGGCGTTTTCCTAAAATGCAAGAAATTTCTTCCGGATCACGTCCGGGGTCAAGAACGCTGCATTCAAGGTTCAGACGGCTTCGTGGAGGGGACTCCGTGGCCCTGAACCGCACAGTAAATGACGCGCCGCGCTAAGTTGCAACACTGCGTGACTCACGAGATGCGCCTCACTCACTGCATCGCACGGAATGGAGCACAGGTGACACTGGCTAGGCGCTCCGCTTATCACCCTTCATCATTGCTCCCAGCGCCAACAAGGGTATGGTGTTTCAACACGACGGTACGCAGCATGGCCATCACTGCCCACACAGACATTGGCTTTTGAAGAATCTTCAAAGCGGCCTGTTATTAACTGCCTTAAGCATCTAGTGGGCATCCTCTAGGGGCCCTTGCCACCACCATGTGGTTCGGCATCACTCCGGCTGCACATCACACTTCCCTGTTGCAACAGGGGTGGCCATGCCCATGTAATAATCATCCTCCAGGTGGATTATGTAACACGCGCCGGGATATAAAGTAACATATGCTGGATTCTGAAAAGTACAAAGCCTCGTTGGTTTAACGAACATGACTGATGCCCACAGGTATTGTGTGACGCCAGCTTGCCCTACGGAGGGTTCTAATATGAAGAAATGGTCCATACGGCACCAGCGCCCAAGTAGCTCAGTTACTATAGCGCAAGTATCGCCAAAGGTTAGAGCACCCAACCGCTTGCATTGGTTGAAAGACAGACCTCTTGTGCCGACCTCTTGTGCCGACAATACGCTGAACTACCTGCACATGAGTGCATGCACAGCCACAGAATCCCTACCAATGGAGAGCTCGACCAGACGTCGCAGTGACTGCACTGGGCAATTCAGCAACTTAAAAAGGCTAGCGAATGCTGCAAAATATGATATTCTTTTGAGTTTGTATGCCTACAGCTGCATGGATACCGTAAGTGGTATGTGTGCTGGATATCTGCACAATAGGGACCAAGCAACTTGGTATCCCAGTATGAGCAGCCCTACTTCCTTCGGTTGCATTATAACATGCGATCACGACAATATCAGCCATTCTATACCTTTATTAGTCTTCCGTCGTAAATAACTGATCCTCTCAGTCGAAACCGAATTGTTAGTTATGCATAAGGCTAGGCCAGACGTGAACGGTTCTACAAACCTACATTCCCAAAGCACCTTCTAGAAGCTGTACCTTATCCTTTCATAAGTATGACGACAACGCGCGCCCCAACCGGCCACGCAACTATGACGTTGGCAAGACGGCCTGGGGAAGCGTTAACTGGCATGATCCTCAGGCGCGATCTATAAAGTTCCATAATCTTGTGTAACCACAGCGTTATAAGGCTCGTACGGTGCACATTAGTGCATCGGCAATTTATGGCGCTCCAGGAGGGGCCTGCCCGTGGCTTATCGCAAGGACAAGTGCATTTCTCGTGACATTCATGAGTACTTTTTGTGCAATCAACTATTCTGTGTTCTGCCGGAGCGCTTAGAGCGCTAATTACCGGCCGCTTATTAGGCCAGACCATAGTTAACGTGCGCGATGGCTTTCGCCCTGGATCGCCCAGGGGCCCTGGTAGGTAGACTCCCGGTACAATGCCTGAAACTTCTCAAACATAATATACTAACTCTATGAGTGGTTCTGAATTTTGCAGCGCCCCGTCAGCGCCCAGCGCGGACCAAGTAAGTGGGTCGATGTTGCCGTTACGAAGAGACTCTGTACCGGCCTGTGCCCTAAGTGCCTTCCAAATGCATCTGCAGGCGTGCGTCTGGCGAAGCCTGGTCTTCTACGCGCACCGGCTATTGTAGCTCGCCCTCGGGTAGGAGATAAGCTGTCGTGGCGCTCGTTTGTGGCCAACGCCAACAACCTCGGTCTTCCCACAGGTGCAAACCAATGCGGCGGCTCTGACGATTCCCGTCAACCAGCTGACAGATGAGGAACGTGGACAATTGGCTCGTGAACTGGGCTACAAATCGATCGGCCGCGAGCTTCCTGACGATGTTACCCTTACTGACATTGTCAAGTCCATGCCGCCAGAGGTGCGAGCCGCTTTATTGCTTCATGCGGACATGTGAACTTGTATTATTTAATTCTTATGCTTTCAAAGGTCTTCGAGCTTGACCACGGCAAGGCGTGGCGCGCTGTCCTCATCTCCATCACCGCCATGGCCGCCAGCCTGTACCTCATCAGCATCAGCCCTTGGTATTTGCTCCCATTCGCCTGGGCCCTGGCGGGAACTGCCTTCACTGGGGTGAGTGTACGTATGGCTCGACTGGTCCGGACGGCTCGGCCGGACGTGTTAAGGTTGCTCATGATGAACTCTTGCCAGGTCAGATAATTAGTGGTCTGGACGTCGTGATATCATTTTACCCTAGTGGGTATCCCGAGCTCCGATGGTACTCCAGTAACTAGAGTGCAACGGATGGACAGGTTTGCGCCCCGCCGGTGGGTTTTGCATGCAGTTCTTCGTGGTGGGCCATGACTGCGGCCACCGCAGCTTCCACAAGAACAACCTAGTGGAGGACATTGTGGGCCACATTATGTTTGCACCGCTAATCTATCCATTCGAGCCGTGGCGGATCAAGCACAACCATCACCATGCACACACCAACAAGTGAGTCGTTCCTCGTGCGGATTATGTTTATGCCATGATAACCCATGCCACATAGTCGTCGCTATACTGCAAGGGGCAAAGTCCTGATGTTTCGCGGTTCAGGGATAACGCCTAGGCCACCAGAGAAACGGGGTATGCGTTGCGGTCGGCGTGTTATTGCTAGCGGTTAAGTAGATGCATGCAAGATGGAGAATCTGCCGTGTCAGTGTTCGCAGGGAGGCAGTCGAGTCACGGGCCTCTTGTCAATGATGCATATTGCAAGAAAGTCTAGAGGCACTGTTATAAAAGTGGAGGATTCTTGCAAATATATTTTGGGTGAAGTTTGGGGGTCAAATCCTGCTTGCACGTGCCCGGTACCAGGGATTGATGGCAATAACCCCAAACGTGTCTCGTGTGTGCCGTTCAGGGCAATCGCATAGTGGCACATGGACATGTACATCACACTTAGCCTTCTAATTGCACCTGCCCTTGCCTGCTCCCCCGATCAGGCTGGTCGAGGACACAGCCTGGCACCCGGTGACGGAGACCGAGATGGCCAAGTGGGATCCCACTACGGCCGCCTTCTTCAGGGTGTTCCTGGGTACCCCGCTGAAGCTCTTTGCTTCTGTTGGGCACTGGCTGATCTGGCATTTCGACCTGAACAAGTACACGCCCAAGCAGAGGACGCGCGTTAGTGAGTTACTTCCCGAGGCAGCATGTCAAAGAGGGCGAAATGGGTATTGGAGGAATGTAGTTGAATGGGATTGGGGATTAGATATTAGGACTGGACAAAGGGGAGGTGCTCTGGCATAATGCGGTGCAAGGACGGCGAAGGAGGGGAATGCAAGCAAAGGTGACGCCTGCTATGGGCGTGGGGCGTGGGGTTAACAGGGGTAGTTCGATGTCTTCGCGGGAATTGTTGTATGGGGATATCAGTCAAGGTAGCAATAGGGGAGCTCCTGAAGCGGCAAGGGGACCTGGATGCTAGTTACTGAGCTGAGTTTCTCGACGTCTGGACAGCGTTGATACAGTGAGAATGTTCTCACCATACAGACACTGTCCAGTCTGATCTGCGTCTATTTCGGGGGTTCGGGTAAGGTTGATGGCTGGGACTTGTACTATGAAACGGCCTGGGGCATCAATTTCGCGATGAGAAGGGCAACGTTAAAACCTCCCTAACTAGAATTGCTGCGTGCCTTCTATGCTACAATTCGGCATGGAAACGCCTCGCCTGCTTTGAGATGATGTTTGGCCATCATCTTGAATGCCCTCTCGTTCTGTGATTTCCTGCGTTACCGTGGTGCACAGTCATCTCCCTGGCGGTGGTGTATGGCTTCATGGCTGTTGCCTTCCCGGCGCTCGTTTACTACACGGGCTGGTGGGGTCTTGTCAAGTATTGGCTTATGCCCTGGCTGGGCTACCACTTCTGGATGTCCACCTTCACTGTGGTGCATCACACGGCGCCGCATATCCCTTTCAAGAAGGCAGAGGAATGGAACGCCGCCAAGGCGCAGCTCAGCGGTACCGTGCACTGCGACTTCCCTGAATGGTGAGGATGGCTGAGAGGCCAAGTTGGTTCCGTCCGTCCTCTCGTAGCTTGAGCAAATGAACGGGTTTGGGAATTCACCAAGATGCCCCAGTCAGGCCGCTTGGCATCGTGAGGGCGGCTATGCAAAGATTTTTGTGCACAAGGCCGCTCAGTGGCAGGCCGATATTATGATATTGGTGTTACAAGGGTATAAGTTCGCCTGAGGCACACTAACCTGGACGGATCCCCTGGTGCCGTGTTAAGGCCCATCGACGCATTAATCGACACCCTTAGAAGTCTTAGGGTAGACAGGAGGATTTGAATCTTCTGGGGGCCACTAGAACCTATGGAAGCGTCGGCCGCACCTTCTGCGTCAATTCCAATCCTTTTGTATACTGAATCGCCGCATATACTCAATGTGTCCCGAAACATAAACCAGTATCATACTGCCTGGCAATGCCACTGCAAGCATTCCCGCCTGCTGCTGTTGGACCCTGAGATTGCTTGTTTTTGTATCATCCTCAGGGTTGAGTTCCTGACGCACGACATCTCCTGGCACGTGCCCCACCACGTATCAAGCAAGATCCCGTGGTACAACCTGCGCAAGGCCACAAACTCACTTCGACAGAACTGGGGCGAGGTAGGTGATGAGTGTAGACTCCGTGCTTTCACAAAAGGGCGGGTACAGGGTGCATGTTGCCTGTCAATATATCACGGTTATCTGGTGTCACTGTGCATTCGTCATCGTCGCCACTACTACAGCTGCTACCAACTGAACAGCCGTTTGGTACGTTTTTCGTCTCCCTGCCCGTGTACATTAAACTTGGAGCAGTACATGACGGAATGCACGTTCAACTGGCGCGTGGTCAAAAACATCTGCACCGAGTGCCATGTGTACGATGAGGTGGTCAATTACAAGCCGTTCGACTACAAGCAGGAGGAGACACTCTTCGCTATCCAGCGCAAGATCATCCCCGATTCGGCGACCTATTAAGCTGCTTTTGGCATAGCTACGTTGTGTACTAGTGGCTCCTGGTGTCGATCGTGGTTTGTTAGATGCGTTTTGTGCTGGTTGCAAGCGCTGAAGTCCTTCGACCCTTCCAGCTTCCAGGGCTTCAACGCTCAATGGTAAAACAACCCGCTCAGCTAAGGCAGTCAGAACACTGCGGTCCCTTGCGACATGACTAATGCAGGGATTACTGCTTGCTTGATGAACTTCAACTGGCAAGCTGGTACAAAGCCTGTGCACAATCTGCCGCTGGCGCATACATATATACCTGTTCGGTCACCGATTCCATAGCATTGAGTGTGCGTGTGCCTCGTACCTAGAGCCAATTTCTGACGGCCTAATATGGTTGGGTGGACGTGCACATTTTCTGACAATCGTCAGGACACGCGGTATCTTCGGCAGCTTGAGAAAATTGTTGCCGACGGCGTGTGTTCCTGTCTGCTTCGCCGTAACCACTGCCTGTCCCGTGCTCCTCCCTAAGCTGCTTTGGTGTGGCAGTGGTGGGGCGAGAGTGTTGCGTTGCAGGTAGGATCCGATACGGCAAAGAACGCTGCTTTGGCAAGGGCACTGTGGAATATGGAGTCGATCGAGAGGTCGCACCCACCATGGCACGAGCGGGTCTCACGCCATTTATAGAAGCAAACGAAGAATTTCATTCTCTTGCGCTTGTCGCCGCAGTTTTCTAATCTGTGCGTTAGTTTGTATTGGCTTCCTGTCGTCGTGTTGAGCATTTTGGAGCGTTAACATTCTACTCACGTCAGCCTCTGCTTTTATGGGAAGGGATCGGGATTCGATTTGTTAGAGAGATGCAGTGCAGGTCAGACGAGCGAGATGGTGAGGACTGGTGGTCTCTGCGTGCGTGTGCAACGCGTGCGTTTCGCACAGATTTAAGCTGCACGGCCAGGGGCACATGTGACGCGTGATGCGGACGGGATGGCGTCCAGGGAACTATAGAGAAGTTTTTCCGGATGAATGCGGATTGAATGTACGCAATGTATCGTTCGTGCTGACATTTACCGACGGATTTTTAAGGCTACTTCCTGAAGGCCAGGATGACATGGTCACGCACAAGGCGTGACGATGAAAACTGCAATTTGGTATGCAAGAGTGCTTTTCAATGTATACGAGCATTATACGTATGCCTTGATGGTAGAGAGATGTTCCGTCTCTTATGTTGATTTATCACGGATGTACAGATATGTCGTCACGAGATGTTTGCCAAATATACTATTTTTCATTTCCTGGAAGGTAGAATGAAAGAATTCCCAAACATGCAATGTGGCATGTCTACTGTGATAATTTTCCTTTCCTGCCATGTATACGACACGACCCAATCAAAATAGTAGCAAAGTAGCATAGGTGTTAAACCAACCCATTATGAACTGGGAGTTTGTATAGGGTCTACAGGTTTTGTTGATGCTGCGGCAGCCTCTAGTGCCCGCAGCCTCGACGAGCTCAGCTTGTTAGAAAAGCTTGACGTCTTTCCCGTCTCCAGGCTGCCGCGAAGACCGATTACAGGAACTGTAATGACGGTTAAGGGGCGGAATCCTCGGGCACGCCGGCCAGCATTGATGGCTGCAGCACCAGGCAACGTCTCCACGGACACAACCAGGGCTTCCATATCGGGATCCAGTTCTGCCAGTGTGGGGACCTGAGGAAAGTTGAAATGCAACGCGAGACCATGGGCTGTAACAAGGCAGAGAAAGTTATGTATGCTATCACAGAAAGCGGGAATCTATCCATCCCGTCCGTGCCCGCACCACCTATTGCGGCTGGTTGCCAATACGTGGATCGGAACGTACCTTAGGATCAGAAAGCGGCCCCGCCTCGACCTGCGTTAGGGCCATATGAAATTTTACAAGCGCAGGGGTGTATTATCCAGCCATGGAGATTTTGAGTGGCACGGGGCATTTAGCGCACGCTCTTGTGCTGCAGATTGACGACAATGCAAGCCCACACACCCAAACCATGGGGCAGCTCATGAAAAGGACCCACAGCATGCGATTGCTATCCCCACAACACAGGACACGGGTAATCCCACCGAAATCCGCACACCTGTAGCCCAGGCCGCACGGCCTGCATGTAAGACACTGCCTCTCGTACCCGCATTTCGTACGGCTGCAGCAAATCCCTATGGGACTTGTTGGCCAGAAGCGCGTCAGCTGTGGCCATTGGCCATGCCAAATCGACAGAATGGAGAAAGAAACAAGGAGTTGAAGACAAGGGAGAACATGAGGGAGAACGTGCGTTACTGAAGCGTGCCCGCGGTAAAGTGTCTGGCTTATTCGTAAAGCGCCCGGAAAGCCACATCTAGAGGTGACCTAGTGGCCAATAATAAAATAATAATAATAATAATAATAATAATAATAATAATGATGAAGACTTCGGCCGATAAGCATACAACCTTGCCATTAACGGAAAACCCCTTTTGCCCATCCGCACCTGTCACACCCACAAACACAGACCTCTTCGCCACCAGCGCCGTCGCCGCCAGAAGAAGCTCGTGGCCGGCATGCAGTCTATCGAAAGTGCCCCCTACTGCCACCCGCTCAAAGCCCAGCGGAGTGTAACCCCGCGCGGGCATACCATCCACGAGTGTTACATAATGTGCCAGCGAAGGAGAAGAGAAAGACGACTGGTACACGTGCGGTTGCAATCGCCCTGTGCCCGAAATCTCAACTGGCTGCTGATGCTCGCTCTGTGGCTGCGCTGCCGCGGGGGCAGCAGTTGCGTTTCCAGGCTGATCTTGGCTCGCCGCCCTGAATTCCGGAAGTAAAGAAGCTCCAGAATCACTTGGTCGCTCGGTTAGAGGCCGAGGCCATCCATCGTCGCATGGCGGATCCATGAACTCGCCGTTCCCATCAGTCGTTAAAGCTTCACCTCTGCTCTCGCCAGCAGGCACGATCAGCTTCTGAGTCACCCAGCGTGGTAGGAATTTCGGACGCAGCCGTTCAAGCTCCGACGCGATAGCCATTGGCGCCCGGGATTGCCCTCCAGCAGCTGCGGCAACACGATGAACGTCGATAGCGTCAGCTTGACCTGTATCACCCGAGCCGATGGCAGCGGTGATGGTGGCAGTGTCAGAGCCTGCGTCAGTGCCACTGCTTCGGGTATTCCAACCCGTACCTTGCATTTGTTGCGTGCAAGAATCGGCCGCTGCTTCATCAATTTGGCGCTGGCTCCGGCAGCACAGTGAGGGTGCCAGCACTAGCACCAGCAGGATGTTCACCAGCGGCAACGAGGCCATGCGATCTGGATATCCGGACAACCAAGCAAGTATGGGAGAACCGGCCGGCAGATGCGGAGCAAGCAGGCCAGGAAAACGGGCCAGGGAATGTCAATGGAATTGCGTGATAACATCCGAGACAGCAGATCCGGACGGAACCAAAAGGCCATCCGGGGCTCCCCATGTCTTCAACGGTTGTTGACCTTTTTGCAGGTTGTTGACCCTTCCTAGGTCACTGCTGACCAGCGCAACCCGATGTCATGGACGACACTTACCAAATGTCCAGCCTGCAGCTGCGAGGAGGGGTACGCAGCACATGCGGGGTTGATCACTGACAGCGATGGCATCCAGCAGACACGCCAATGAATTAATGTCCCCAGCGGTGACTGCAGCTGCGTCCTCACACCCAACAGTGGAGGCCGCACCTGGACATAAACGGAAGCCAACGCATGTCAACTCACGGAAGAGCAAAGTACTAGCTTCTTAAGACGAGGCCATTATACAAAGAATGCGCACATTATCTGCAAATCCAGGATTACGGGGACACCCATAGTAAAGGAATGCTCTCGGCAAAGGGCAAATCAACCCATACCTACCAGATAACCCAACAGCGCAGCACATGCGTCCGTGGACAGTATTTTCCCATACCCATATCGCATAGCAGTGACTTCCACACCAAAGCAGGCTGCAATATGTAACACCTGAATTGTGCAGCCCTATTTCGACGTACCGGGCAAGAAAGCGTAGCTCCATGTTACATGAGGAGCTTCAATAAGCGATTTAACGAAGAGTGCAGAGCTTTCAGCGTCCACGCTTTCTAGGACCGCTAAAACCGCATCACAATTCGCTGCTGAAGCTGCGGACATTGTTGCCCAGCAATTCCCCAGGAATGGTTGATGATCAACCTTTTGAACTTCGTCCACTTGGGTCACAACGGCAAAGGCGACCGGGACGGGCCGAAAGCGGGGAATCGCCAACCGTGCTCGGACACCGACACTATGTAGACTGTTTTTACATTGATACCGTCCGCAATACATATTCAGAGATCTCAGCGTTGGATCTTTCTATGCGCCTTCTGCGGTTCCGGCTGGTTTGCTGCTTGTTTGGCGACACAGCCCGTGAGAATTATGGCATCAACGTACCATCGCAAGCACACACAGCTAGAGCAGCTTCTTTGATTCTAGTTAAGTATTACAGTACGCATGACAATAGAAAATTTCCTGGCAATTACCAAACCTTGCTCTTGCCTTCCTGCACCACAGCCGTTACGGATTCAAATTTCCGCAACGAAAGTGGCACTTGCCACAGCCATCAATACGAGAAACTCATTTGAGAAAAACATTAATGGTCCCCAAAATTATGCAAGCAACGCATAGCACAACTGTCCAGAAAGCATATCGCTAGCACCACATCGAAACCTGAGACGACAGCGACGAGAACTACGGCGCAACGATAAGAAATACGGATATTCCAAATGATAAACTCAAATGAGGCTATCCTTGGGCTTTTCACCGCTTCATAGGCTGGCTAGCTACAACAGTCGCATGCAAAACACAAAACCACCTGACCGCACACGAACGGTAGCAGGCAAAGACAGCATGTCCGTAACTTATAGGACTGCTGCAGTATCTCCAGTGGTCTAAATTATTTAAATTATGGACTCACATGAGTTGCAGTCCTGAGACCCGCACATATGCGTGCACGCATTTAGTCGTCCCTAGGGATGAATCGCGCCCTATCAAGAAGGGGCCTCAGGCAACATGGCCTTCTGCCCCTCTTTCCTCAAAAATACTAAAACTTTCGAAAGTTCGAAACACCTGATCAAAGACACACGTCCGTGTGCATGCCCCTCCTCATTATAGAATTACGACGTGACCTGTAGCGGCTCTCTTCCCCAAAACCGGCCGGGCCTAGCCGCAACGAACCCACACATAAGCCACATGTCTGCATTGCGTCGCCTCTGACGACGAAAATTGTTAATAACAACCCAGTAATCCACACAGAATCCCGCAGAACCTGCATGACGGCAGCCCGGTAGTGTGGAAGGGCCCACAAGGGCCCACCTTATCCGCACCTTCCCCACATACAGAAGCGCCTTGGCGCGCATATGTTCGTCGCAAGATGCAAGCGCGTTGGAGCACTAACGTGGCACATCTTCATTTCCAAGCTCCAGTCGGTGGAGGCATGCCACTACGACGGACCGACTGCTTGCACCCCGGTTCCCCAACCAGAAGAACAACGAACACAACGCGAACTTGGCGATGGCCAGAGACGCGAACGCTACCTGGTACACAACCTGGTACGACGGGACCACCAGCGGGAAACATTGGAGCGACGAGGCCGACCAAAAGGCCTCTCAAGAGGCCGACCAAAAGCATCCGGACGTATATAGCACCCGCCGCATAAGGATGTGCCCATTGAAAGGGAAATATATGTGCAGAGGGGACATGTGTGTGCGCTTGTCTAGAGCTTGGCCGCAGCTCACGAGGTCCGCCATGACTGGTTTTGGTGCTTGCTTAGGCACCATCCCTTTGCGTAAGCACATCATCATCACAGGTGTAGCATCAGCACCAGCTACACCAGACCAGCCAGGCACGGCTCCGGTCAGCCCACTTCCGCCCGCTACGTGCAGTCTATATCTTCTGCAAGCGTCGCACATGCAGAAGGCAGGCACGCCGGTTGAAATATCACAGCGTCACAGTGTTGACATCACTCGTGCATGCACCGAGACACACACGACTACACATAACCCTTAACAGCCCTTTTATACACACGAACGGGGAAATTGTTGTGGCATGAGTCCAAATGATCAGGCAGCAGTTGACCTGCCAGGCTATCGAATATCAACTGGTTTGACACCGAACACAGAAAGTGCACAGCGCGCGAGATACACCGGGTGAGACGTACATGCATGCGCTTACGTGCGCATGAGCAACTGCTGCACATGAACGCCGCAGCCAAACTACCGCTGGCATTATTCCTTTTACGACTACCAACATAAGGGGGTTTAGGTTTAAAGGGTTTAAAAACAAACCCTTAAAAACCCTAAAAGATTTTAAAATGCATCGGATAGCCTGCAAGTGTGCTAGAACGGATCATGATGCTTTGCTTTGCTGGAAACGGAATGCAAAAGGAGTGGCCGATGGCCGATGGATGGCATGCTAGCGGCAACTGACGGGGCCAAGCAGGTGTGTGTGGATCTGGAATCTAGCCACCCGGATGGGGACAACAAATCGCCGGTGCGCAGCTCCCAACCTTCACGCAAAAGGGCAAAGACTTCACCCCCCCGCGTGCGTAGCTAGGTCATGCCCTGCCAACCAATCCGGACGGAGCCAGGCACCACATGACGAGGCAGAATATGGGACTATACGACACAATGAAAGCCTAATCGACACATCATGACGCAGCACAGAGCTGGAGTGGATTATGCCATCGAGCTGCAGAGTGAATACGCACATGCGCATAACCCCCAGGCGCACATCAGGCGCACACCTTTTGCCCCGTGTGGCACAGTCGACGAAGAAACGCGGCGCGTTGGGTAGCACGTTATTGAAATACAAGTATGGCCCTGGAAAGATGGGATCGCGCCAAATGCCTTCACCAGGGTCGGAAGTCATAATGCAACGAAGACATGATATGCAAGCAAACAATCTGGGACGCAGGGAAAGACGGCCACAGGCACCCTAAATGAATATAAACACACGGCTGTAATTGCCATGAACCACCTCACGATCGCGCACACAACACTTACGCACGAACGCATCATAGTAGATGCAACACAACATACCACGGTGCAGCGTGGCAGGACATCACCGGGAAAGCAGTTCACAGCCCGAACATACAGAGGTCAATGCGGGCACAAGACATCGGCCATTCCGTGCATATCCGCATCCGCTGCCCATTCATAACCACACAGCCACTACACAGCCTAACGTCCTGCCCTGAATAAATTAAGTCCTGCGCTGATAGTCAACGCCGTGCATCCCTCCGTCCGTCCTAGTCCACTCTTGGGAATGCAAGCTCGTGTGAGTCCTGGGGCGGCATAGCCATTTCCATCCCCCAGTCATTTCTACCTGCCGGCAGTCCCGGGCATCATTCACGCCCTCGTACAGTACGCGGTCCAAACCTACCCTTGAACGCGGGACTCGATAGCGCCGCGACACCCCCATTCATCAAACGACACCACTCCTCCCGCATCGATCGGAAATAGCGATCAGCCAGGGCATCAAGCCATCAAGAGTCGATGGGATCCGGAAAGCCACGTTCACTGCGATTCCCACAGGCACAGGCTGACATTCGTCAGACCTGGGTACATACTAGTGCATAGTAAGCGGAGTTAGTAGAGTGGTCCATACCCGTAACTCCAGCCGTACATCTCACATCATTTTTACAACGTTTACAAACTGAAGGAACCCCTCTCTCGTTTCCTCCGAAGCCCTCCAAAGTCCCCTATTCATTTGCAGCAGATGACCTCATCTACTATCCACATTCTCATACGTGCCCTCCATATCCGTCGTGCTCCTTCCGTCCCTACAGAGCCCACCCAACACTCGCACGGTGGCGGTGATAGTGCTCCGCATTCCCACTCACTGGCCAGGCCTGCCTGCGCCACCGGCGGCCATCTGCTGCTCCAGCTTCTGTTGCTCAGTCCAGTACTTGTAGTTCCGCATTGTGTACGTGAGCAGCGGCTTGGTATTTGAAAACACACGGGAGAAGCAGTTCAGCAGCGGAATCACGACGATATCGAAAAAGCCGATCTACGGAGGGAAGGAAAGGCGTGAACAGAGTGAAATTTAGCAGGTTGAAGCTCCTGACCTGAGGAGGTGGGACCCGGTGAAGTCTGGAAGCAAAGTAAGGAATAAATTGTGGCAGAGTCAAGCGACAGAGATAGACCAATGCAACGCTAGAGGAACACATGCGGATCCTTCTGGAAGACATGTGCTTTGGCTATAAGAGCTGGATACCATGTTTTCTGGCCGTGCAAAACCATGCATGGCGGGCTGCAGGGCGAGACGAGCACAACTGGACAAGGACAGGTGGCAACGGCCTCCCTAAGGTGGCGGGCTCCTCTAAAAGCTCGAATCTATCAGTTCATCAGTCCTATCGAACGCCGCGGAACCTTTCTCCCCTTCTTCCCACACATGAATTATCCCAACAAGGACCGTAAGCCCGGGAATCACTCTCAGTATTACTTGTGATTCCCCTAATCATGGGGACGGACCTGACTTTTGGTGATGCCCGGTTTGCAGCGATCGAAGAGTGGGCTGACGGACAGGCCGTGTAGCTTCTCCATATCTCCCTGACGGAAAAACTCCTCTTCCAGGAGCTGGACCCACCGGCAGTGGACCGGCAGCGAGGCCGACACCTGCGGGTGCGCGTGAAGTTATGTACACAGCTCAGGGTATGAGGCCTCGAGTTTGCGGGTGCAACTCGCACCCGCAACAACAGCGAGTGCAACTCGCACCCGCAACAACAGCGAGTGCAACTCGCACCCGCAACAACAGCGAGTGCAACTCGCACCCGCAACAACAGCGAGTGCAACTCGCACCCGCAACAACAGCGAGTGCAACTCGCACCCGCAACAACAGCGAGTGCAACTCGCACCCGCAACAACAGTGGGTGCAACTGCTAATAATGCGATCGACATGGTCCGCCAGGGCCGCAGCCAGGGCCACTATAACTCGCATCCTTCCTCAGGCCCTCAGACATTTGCGAGCAGGCGGCTCGTATGCATCCAGCCCGGAAAGCGGGAAACAAAGCAAGGCAGTGCGGGTCAGGCCGGGGCAAAACATAAGTGTAACGACAATAACGGGGAAATCGAAGCTAAACGTGCAATCAGTCAACGCCCACGCACACAGATACGTAGCTACCCACTCGACCCACTCAACTCCTACTGCTGCCTGATGTACAAGGTTTTCCCCGAAACCTCACGCCCTTTCGGAGTCTATAACTCACATGCCCCAAGTCGGAGCACTTCAGCGCCATCTGCAGTGATAGGATGCGTTCATTCTCATCCAGCGGAATAACGATCTTGTCGATCTCCACCGGGCAGCCGCTGCCACCGTGTACAAGAGAGTTGATAGAGGAGGCATTGGAGGAGGACCTGAATGAGAATAGACAGTAGGGGGCAGCAGGGACAGAGAGGGGTGCGACAGAAAGGAGGGTTGGGGCCGCACAGCAACTGAAGCAGGAAAAAGGGGTCATGACAGCAGGATTACAGCCGTAATCCCGCACGGGAGGCAGAAGGCACAGTACTCCTGGCGGAAGGCACGCAATCGCCACCGGAGGACACTGCAGCGCCGATCAGCCGTGATCCCGCCGACCCCACGACCCAGCGCCGGTTAGCCCCGAGCGTGCGCCCATGTTGGCGACATGCGCGAGGCGTTGGCATCAGGAAATAACGGACCAGGGTTCTTCAAGGGGGCAGCTGTTTGTTCCGGGGTTCCCCGGAGCCCTAAAAATTCTTTTCCGGGAGGGCCCCCGGAACTCTACCTAGTTACGCCCTAAAACGTTCTGGGGGGCCCCGGAACGTGCACAAAACTTTCTCGGGACACAACTCGTGTTTATTACATGGTAAATATTTTTCCAGCAAAGACAATTTTCATACCTTAATAAAGAAATACATTAAATTGTTTTTCTGGCAGCTGTCGGTTTTTGCTACCCATATACCCACGGCAGTACCCGGCATCAGCAGCTTATGAACTAACACAGATACCAGCTTCCCCAGCTCTCTTAATCTGCTTCATTCTCTTCCTCTCCATCCGAGATATACTTAGTATTTTGCTTGCTTTAAGCTAACACTCGTTGGCTTGAGAAACGTAGGAATTTGCTTGGCTAGCTTTACCCAAAATGTCAATGCTAGAAGTCCTGTGGGTAATGTTCTTTTGTCTAACTGCTTACAAATTAGCTTATAATTTATCCTTAGCTAATAAAAGTGTAATGTGTTTTTTGCTTTTCCTAAGCGTCAAGCTGTCAAGCATGCATCAGTAATCCCCGGAACATGGCCTTACTTTAAGAAACTTTTCTCCGGGTACACCCGGAAAAGAGCCTTTTTCTTCACGGGGCACTATTTGTCTGCCCCCGGAAAGCAGCACTTCACACGTCATGAAATTCCCGGGGATCCCCGGAGCAGACCCAACACTTTTACGGGCGTTTTCCCAAAATTTTAAAAATTTCCGGGCCCCGTCCGGGGTGAAGTACCCTGTAACGGACAGTGGAGAACAGCAATTGTGCTGCGCCCACCTTCGTCGTTCCGTGCCACTGAGCAGTGACGGCGTGACAGAGTTGGCCGCCCCAAGGCGGTGGACCGTGGTGAAGTGGGACATAATGGCGAAGTGCTGTTTCATGTCGGTGGCCAGGACAAGCTCTATCACCTACAGGGTAGATAAGGACCGTGGCCAAAGGCGGCGATGAGCGCATGTTGGAAACGGAAAAAGGAGAGAGTGCCTTTTTAAGGAGTGCTAACTGATGAGGCCGGAGGATAAAGATGCGGTGGGCTCCGCAGCAGGAAACGCGCGCAAAGGCATGGCCGCCAATAGATCGGCAGTAACGGTGTGCCTCCCTTTCTAAATCTACCCTTTCCCTCCTCCCCACGTGCCCTAGCTCCCTGCAATCAACCCCTGTTCCTCCCATCAGTCTTCTATCAATCACCCCGTTGTCTCTGCTTCCCTCTCTACACTCCTCCGCCTCGTCTTCCCACCATTTTCCGCAGTCGGTCTGTATCCGCCTTGGGCAGATGGCTCATGAACGCGTACTCGGGCTTCTTAAGCAGCGTGAAGGCGGCCGCCAGGTGGTGGTTCTCCAAGGGAGCGCGGTCGTTGTAACGCAATGCGAGCAGATCACTGTGGGCGGGAGGGGACGACGAATATTGAACTGTCGAGAGGAGCGCATTGATGAGAATGCGGAAAGCGGCATGCAAGAACACCAGCGACAACAACAACCAGTACTAAATCCCTACACACCATGGAGAAGAAGCCAGAAAACAGCACGAGGAAAATAATTCGATTCTAGGCCTGGCAGGGAGCCAGGCGATCGAAGCCAAGCTGCACGTGTGCTCCACCGGCAACTCCCTTTCCTAGTCCGCAATCCCACCTGCTGTTGATGAGGTAGTCGTTTGTAAGTCCTCCGTGCTCGTAGTCATGTACCGCAGCGGCCAGGTAGCAGGCCATGAGTGTGAGCGGGTCCACGTAACCCGGGGCCAGGCCGCCACGGTGGATAATCACGTGAAACGTCTGTGAGAGATCAGAGGAGGTGCGGAATGTGGGAGGGCAACATTGGCGAGAGCGGCCAGAATCTGGAACAGAAGCGACATGCCGGATCGGGTCGGGCGGGTTGGGGGTTGGGTTGAGAGCGGAAATGATCATCCTCCCTTCAAAACCCTGTGAGTGAAGAGGTGATGGGAGGCCTTCCCGACAATTTTAACACCATAATGAACGTCCAACGCCTCAAAATCTCGCCCTCGCCAAGATCTCGCCGTCGCCCCCACACGTCCAAAGGGTCAATGAGTCCCAGGTCGGTCCCCCGTACGAGTGTTATCCCGGCACCTGCAGCACATCCGCTGCGTGCGTCTTGGAGTGGTAAGGGTTGGGACGGTAGCCCTCCTCCACACGTCGCATGAACCTGGGATCCGAATTGCGGGTGGTTGGGGCTTATGATAAGATTGAGCCCAAGGGCTAAGCAATAAGGGGCTCCAAAAAACCTCAGGTTTGATCGCGCGTTATCCAGATCCAGGCGGTCCAATCCCTTGGCCTAAGCCATTTGGTCAACAGATACAGCGTGATCTTCTGACACCGTGAGCAACAAGGAGAAGTGGGACTCGATGAGGAGGAGCATGTCAAAAACAAGCCTCCGAACTCCGCCCCCCGCTTTACACTCTAATCCTCCCTCCTACAGCTCATTGTGGGACCTGCTAACCCATCCCTCCCAACATGCCTATACTCTCCAGCACATCGGTTACGCAAAGCATGTATGGGATGCCCCCAGGCGGTATTGGTGCCCCTGGTGGCGCTCTTTCATGAACCTTTGTTTAACACCACCACTCCCAACAGGGCTGCACACACCGCTCACCTTGCCAGCAACTGTGGCTTGATGGCGAATTTTCGTATGAGGTCGGCCTGATGGAAAAGGTAGAAGGACAACGTGCTGAGGGCGTGGTCCTGAGTTGCGTCTGTCAACTTGAACACGTCGAACTGCCAGTTGCTAGCAGTGGATAACAGCCGCTCCACCTGAGGGGCAACGGAAGGGGAATAAGGTCGTGTTATGATTTATAAATCAATCCGTTCCTCCGTCACTTCATGCTCCACAATAAACTACATCGATCGCAGAAGCGGTGCAGCTTTGCAACACCCCCAAGATATATTTTTCTTGAGGATGTGACACGTGACGCGTCCTGCAGAGACCCATGTCCCCGGCCTCTCACCTCTGAAAACAAGGGCGACTCCGGGAAGTCGTCCTCCCCTTCCAGCATCAGCGACCCTGACGTCAACGTCCGGTCCAAGAACTGAGCCCCTTGCGTTGAAGAGCTGCTGCGACAGTCTGGCTGCGGACCCTGACCTGCCCCGCGATTGCGCACGCGAGCGTGAAGGCCCCGACTGAAGTTCGACACGGTGCGGGCGTCTCCGTTGCTGCTGCTGTTTCCGACTACGTTCTCCCGTGGCGTGTCGGGGAATGCGCCGTCAGGTGCCATCAGGGCAGTGATGGAGCTTTCCAGCGTGCTCCAAGTGGCGTCTCCGTTGGCCACGTCCATCAAGCTAGAACTGGAGCTCGTGGGGCTGTTGGCGGCGACGTTGGTGGGGTGGAGAGCAGGGCGACGTAAATTTGGATAGGGCGTGTGAGGAGCAAAGTCTGACTCAGTTGAAAGGTATAGATAGGAAACCAAAGAGTTAATGCGGACGGAACAAATAGATTTTGAATACGAAAAGGAGGCGGAGGGGTACATAGTGCTGGGGAAAGGCCCTGCCACCTAAGCCAACTCTTTAACGAGTCCAAAGGAAAAGGAATCGAAAAGGTTCCCGCGCAGAATAGTCACCAGGGGGTTGAGGTTGCGTTCGGGTTGAGATGGAGTAGAGCAGGGACGCTGACCTTACCTTCCCATACCTTTGCAGGACCGCATGTTCCTGCCATTGCTGCTTTCTCGCGTGCCGAAGTCGAGCAGCGTCAGCTCCGGGCCGTTCGTCAGCGCACGTGCCTCGTCACCGTTGCCCAGTTGCTGCAGCAGTGCCAGACCCACGTCATTCTGCGTGGAGATGGATCAAAGGGAGGGGTGGCGGCGGGGGCTCAGGACAAGCGACCGCGGGGCATGCCTAGCAGCGGGATTGTGTACCACAATGTCGGCTACCTACGTAAGCAGCATGTGCCGGGTTGTCCACATGTTGCGGAGTTGCGTCTCCCCATGCATCATACCGCCCTCCGAAGATGCAGGCTCAGTACCACCGCGCCCAGTGTCAATCATTAGGACTTGAGACACACACATACCCTCCTTTAGAGCCCAACTGTCAACCTACCGCATCTCACCACGAGCGCAGCTTCAGCTAGCTCCCGTCCTGCCCGGTAGTCGTCACGTCCATGCCAGGGATACTACGATTCGTTTCTAGAAACTAATAATGAGTTCCTTAGTTCCTCAAGCAATAGATCCACCCCATTGTCCGCTGCGTTCGGTTCGCTCATTTGATAACCCCAAACAGACACATCCTGTACCCCTGCCTGCAGGCACCCGCATATTCTCCCCCCCCCACACACACACTTTCGCAGGTGTCACGCACTTACGTCCAGCGCACTGGACTGCAGCAGCTGCTTGCCCAGGTTGATGGGTTGATAGATATCGTGTGCCTCCAAGATGGCAGACTGCACCAGCAGGATGTCCTGCGGGGAGAATGGGCACCAAGAGACCGAGTGGGATTACGTTATTACAGGTGTTTCAAGGGAAACGATGGACGTGATTTTCAGCAGGGGACAGACTGGAAAAATGCATGCGGAAGCGATCCCCTCTTCACACACTTGACGTAGACACCCACTAACCGTACCGGCTGGACTGCAATTCATTCTCTGCTTGTACATCGATTCATCCAATCTTTCTCCTGATCGCTTCCACGGTCTATCCTTCCTCCCGACAAAAACACAAACGCGTACACTGGGCGCCCCACCTGAATGGATGGTGGTGAGCCATCAAGCAGATCAGTCATCATGGACAGAATCTTATCAGCTGGGGTCCCCGCGTCAATGACGGCCTGCGTGATCGATCAGGACGGGGACCCAGGGAACAAAGAAGAAGATGGCATGGATATATCATCGTGAGTTTGCACAGCATGCGCACGTGCATGTGTGCACATGTGCCAAGCAGAGATCTCGCATTTTTTGGCGCGCAACGTGACAACGTGCGTTCAGCACGCAGACCCAAGTACAGGTGAGCCTCGTCTGTTCGCCATGCAAGACGAGGTGCGTACCTTCGGAGTATAATTGCTCAATGCCATCTGCAGCTCGGCCTGCGAGAGAAGCAGAATAGGCAATGAGGGAGGGGCGGGAACACGACCCGTAATTTACCCAAAGCGGTTTATCATCCATGAATGAGCAACCATAGGCTAGTTGCGATCCCAGTAAGCTGTTCCTCCTCAAGGAACCAGTCATTGCCACCACCATCGGGGAAATACAGCATATCCAAGCACATGGCCAGACGCAGAGACCGCCGAAACCCTCCCACCCAACCATCTTCGCAGCCAAGGCTGCGTCACCGCACCGTTTTGTGGTAGAGCCTATCCTACTCGACATCGGTCCACGGCCCGCCATGAAAACGGAGATGAAATAAAAAGCGCGTGAACAAGGCGTCAGGCGTCACGTATCCAATACCCAGGAAGGCACGTCCGGCTTTCATTCACCGCTGGATTAGCGCTCGATGCTCACGTGTGAGTCTGGGTTATTACGGGATCAGGTGTAGATCCCGCAGCAGGGAGAGGTCTGGTAACCGGCACAGCACGATCCATCATCGGCAAGACAGAACCTCTATTTCCAGTTCCAGTTTCGATTATCCCTCGCCCCTTATTCCTTCGCATGCCATGCCCCACCGCGCCGCACCTGCAACACCTCGTGCTGCTTGAGCAGCCGCTCGTTTTGCGCCTGCAGGTCATCCAATGTCTGCCGTTCCACAGCCAGCTGTGCCGCCACCGAGCTTGCCTCCGCCTGAGAGCCGACGCAAATGGGTGAGGCGTACGTGTGACTACATAACTACGGACGCAATTGCCCAAAGGGAGCATTGTGTTCCCTCTTTGCTCCAGACTCGTTGGCTTGACAAGCCATGGCCGCATACTAGGAGTGTATGGGTCCGGAGGGATTACGAACATAAATAATGAAGTTGAAATCGCAAATATGAAAAGAAGACGGATGGAGATTTAATAATCCAACTAATGCAATTGCCATGCCCAACAACCCATCGCCGCTGGGGAAAGGAAGGCCATCCGCACCCTGAATGCGTCCGCCATCTCCTTGTGCGCCTTGGCCTCAAGAGCCGTCCTCTCCAGCATGGCGTCGTAGGTGGCCTTCTCCTCCGCTCTATCTTGGAGCAGTTTCTCGAACTGCGCTCGCGACGCGTCCACCTCGTGCTGAGGAGGACAAGCACGAGCCAACCAGCCAGCGAGAGGAACGATAACATCAGCAAGAAGCGCCGGGTAGGTTTTCGAGTGCAATAGGCCAGATGCATAACTATTGGGCAGGTAGGTCATCGGCCAGCGGGCCAAAAATGCATCGGGACTAGCCAGTAGTCGTCAGCGGCCCACGTTCAACCGGTGGGGAAACCTACAAAAGCAGCGTGCCTGACATATACCACCCGCCTGGCGGAAATCCTCCTCATGGATTATGCATATCATGACGGAACCGCTTGTACTTGGCTTACCCCATCATCCCCCTAGTTAGTTCAACCCATCTCACGGCCCCGGCTGGTCTTATTAGGAAATCCCCTCATCCTCTTCTACCTCTGGCTTCTTTAATCGATTCCTTATTCTCCTACCTGCATCTCGTCGAAGTCCACCATGACTTTATCGGCGACGGCCTTGTGCTGTGCAGCCTCGGCCACAGTCTTCTCCAATACCAGATCGAAAGCCGCCTTCTCCTCCGCCTTGTCCTCGACGAACTTGTCGAATTGGGCCTTATTGGCGTCGGCGCTTGCCTGCATGCGAGCCACACTAGTCAAGCCCGGCCCCTAAGACACTGGAGAACTGTACCACGGGTGTACGTACATGGCAGCTATGGTACGGCACCTTCGCTTCCATGGATTCGTAGTAATCGTGACTCAGTAGAGACAGACGCAAATAGGCGGGGCGCCCTTCTGCGCTGTCTCTCATACAACGGGTTCACGCACGCTCGCGCACTTCACACGCGTACGCGCACCTGGAGCTCTGACAGGTCCTCCAACGCTTTATCGGCTAAGGCCTTGTGCTTGCACGCCGACGCAATCGACTCCTCGTACATCTTGTCAAACGACGCCTTCTCCTCCGCCTTGTCCAGCACGAACTTATCGAACTGGGCCTTATTGGCGGCAGCGGACTCCTGAGCTTGACCAGGAAGCAACCGTGGCTATGAATTAACTACACAAAGAAGGAGCTATTGTCATATTTGAACATAATTGTGGTTACGTCGAGCGCAGGGTCCCCTTCAGAAGGCTTCGTTTTTTCACGTCCATCGTCTGAACACGTGCCACCACACACAAACCGGTGATGAACTATGAAAGGCCATAGGGTGATCCCAATGATGACACGCGCGCGAGGCCACCGCTTCGTAACCCCGAGAGTAACCATCCTATATGGTGGTCGCTATCGGCATACACGCGAACTACGACAGGATAATGCCCTTCATGGCCGCGCAGCTTGACTCCAGGAAAGGTTTAGGTTCAGGACAAATCGGCGCGTCTGCAACGCGCTACTGGACCAAAGAGGTCCAGTAGCGCGTTGTCTTGTCTAGCCATTCCGGCAGTCGCCGATGCTTGAGGCGACCAGGCAACAATCCGCCAGCCTGATTGACTGGTGGCCGGCCTAGACATGCACGCGCTCAGGGTGGCGAGTAGGCCGTACCATGCCTGCCTCTAAAACCCAGAACACCCGGCGGTGCAGCATGCTAACGTCTCTAGCTCGGTGTCTGGTGTAGAGTTCCGCACGGCGGTATGGAGCGCGCAGTGCGCGATGTCAAGGCCCATTGGAGAAAAGAGTCTGTGAGTGCGGTCAGCAGGCTACATGGAACGGGACACCAACACCCAAACCCACACCCACGCGCCTGGCCCCCGGAGATCAAGTGCTCTGGGCGTGTCGCTGCCCCCGAAACGATAAGAACTGTAACCGTATCATGCAGCCAGTCTTCCTGCCGACATTTTATGTATCCATAAACAATCGACTTGCCTGCAGCTCACTGAAGTCCACCAGGGCTTTATTTGCGACAGCCTTGTGCTGTGCCGCCTCGGTAGCGGCCTGCTCCAGAGCGCGGTCGAGCACGGCCCTTTCCTCCGCATTGTCCAACATGAACTTGTCAAACTGGGCCTTGGTGGTTGCTGCAGAAGCCTGTAAAAATTATGGAATGGACATTGAGGCGCTCGGAATCCGAATTCGATGACAGGAAAGGCTACACGCTTCTGAAAACAGTGTACAGGTACCCTCGTGCACCCTCCCACAGGTCATGCCTGTTGTATCTCTGTTATATCCGCCTACAGCAAAGGCTCGATCAAAAGGATGCCAGACAACTGGCCACCCTCGGATACTACCCGTAGATACCCCAGGATATTACAATGCCATCCCTATGTATGTAGGTAGAATTCGACAATCGCATAGCCAGCAAGCTGATGCCCGCTGTCTGACCCCTAAGTAGTCATAGATGAGGACGATCGAGATTAAATGGAGACCACTAATGGAGACTACTAAGACCTCAAAACTGAACTAAGATTGTGCGGCGGCTACCACGGGCCATGGCGTACATGGTTAAAAGTCCTGCGTCATGCTGCATGCACAGCTAAAAATTCCGTCCCTCAAGTAGAGCAGTAGTAGCTTTAAAGAGCCAATAAGAGCGGGCTTGAGGACCGTCACAGGTATGTTTTTCTTTGCACCACGCAGAAAACCAGTCTTCGGGAGGAATCCAACCCCAATGTGGCGAAATGTTAAGACTTATCTACTTTGCATGTCGCCAGCAAGTTAGATGCATCACAACATAGCACAACGTGGTGCAAGACGCGGCATATCAGGCACATGGCGCAAGGCAAAGAACAAGGTATTCCGAAACAACGTGCCTGGAGGTCCACCAAGTCTAGCAGCGCCTTCTCATGCCCAGCTTTGTCAGCTTCCGCCGACGCCTTCAGTGTGAGAAATTTCACCGACACACATAAAGCAACAGCATAAAAAAATAAAACGGTTGAGCATCATGTAAAAGTTGTGGGCGCGTGTAATGGACGGCATGCCAGATTGCCCGGCAGTTCTTGTCCATCAGCCGAATACCAAAAACTTGAAGACAGTGGTCTATGCATGCACGCCACAACCAGTAAGCATAATACCCAGCAAATGTGTTTACGTTAAGGGGCTGCATTTCTGGGCGGGGTCAACCGTGCTCCATATCCTGATGCCACTTTATCCTAATGTTGGGCTTTAACAAGCCCATGCTATCAAAAACGAATCGTCTGTTATGTGCTCTGCATGATTTTGTTCCGCTGTTCCGTTCCACATCTCCCACATGTCCCGGTGCCACCTGCCACATGTGTACTCACCTGCAGATCACCGAAGTCCACCAGTGCCTTGTCAGCGACAGCCTTGTGATGCGCGGCTTCTGCCTGAGTGCGCTCCAACGCCAGCTCCACAGCGGCCTTCTCCTCGGCCATGTCGGTCGTGAACTTGTCAAACTGGGCCTTGGTAACGACGGCGGACTCCTGAGCAACATGGTTTGTCAGAATGGGGCAAAATACCACACAGATCTTCTTACGAATGCCGATTCCACACATTCCACGAATGCCGATACCACATATGGATGCAGCCAACAAACCAAATCAAACCAAATAAGCGTCCATACATGGATTCTCCGGTACCATAATACAAATCGCTCATGCCACCAACGCTGGCTACCCGTGCACCACTTGCCCACCCCAGTAGTCGGCGCTAGACAGGTGTGGGTCACAGAAACTGGCCTCCCAGCAAAATGGGCTTTAACTGGCCATGTTGCGCAAGAAGGCAAAGAACGAGCCACATGGGACCCGCAGCGGGATTTCAAATGCGCACAAGGCCAGTTAGCAATCTGAGGCGCATGGGACGGGCACAATGGGCACAATGTCTAGCAGACATGTGGCTGGATGTCAGCATGCGGCAGGGGTCAATGGCTCTTGCCTGCAATTCACAGTAATCCACAAGCGCTTTGTCGGCGATGGCTTTCTGCTCTGAAAAGTCCACCAGTGCTTTGTCTGCAATTGCCTTCTGTTGCGTTGCCTCCGCCTCTGCTTCCTCAAGCAACCGATCAAGTGTCGCCTTCTCCTCCGCCTTGTCGAATACAAACTTGTCAAACTGGGCCTGCACATCTGCCGCGTTTTGCTGCGTGCAGGACCATGGGTAGCCAGAGGGAATGGGGCTTAGTAAACCACTGCGTGTGTGTCTCCCACCAGTCCACTAAGTGCCATAGTAGTCTGACCACACTTAGCACACTCGTGTCCTTCATCCTAAACTAACCACAAACTAATATAACATGAAATTGTCGAGGTTCATGGCAAGCACTGGATCCACAGGCATAGCAGGAAGCCCTGCAAAATCTTCCTGGAAAAGAGTATTCTAGGAAAAGACTTCCCGAGGAAAAACGTGCAGCCCCATACAGCACCGACACACACCCAAGGAGGTTAACAACAGCTAAAGAATTTGAAATTAAGAACTGTTAATCCCAGTACTGTTGCGTTAAAGATTCCCTTGGATACATATTGGCATGACTTGTGCGTGACTCCTCCTAATTTCTGCTCTTTCCACAGCCAGGCCGAACTTTGGATTGACTAGTACTGACCACCAACCTGCATTTCATCCATGTCAACCAGCGCCTTGTCTGCAATGGCCTTCTGTGCAGCAGCATCCGCCACAGTCTTCTCCAACACCAAATCAAAGGCGGCTTTTTCCTCTGCCTTGTCCAGCACGAACTTATCAAACTGGGCCTTGGCAGCAGTGGCTGACTCCTGCATGCATGAAAAGTTGTGGGAAAAGATGTGCCAGCTCCATTGCAAAACACAACTGCCCCATGGGTAAGTAAGGGGTTAAATCATTGTGATGGGACACATTTTCATGCTATTGCTGTGGTTTGCCTTAGCTTGACAGGGTACAATTACACAATAATAAACCGAAACCTGCATTAGTATGTATCTTCCCACAGTCCTTAACGTGCTCAGCAGGTATCATGCTTTTATACATGCATGTTCTGGGGCTTGCTGTAGGAAACTACATTTGCCTTAGAGAAATAAGCCTAGATAAAGCGGTAGGCAATCATGCAATAAGCATGATGTCTAACTGAAAACTAACTACAAGAAAAGCTCGCGATTGGCAAAACAGATTGCCGTACATCTTGGCTAGGTGAGTCAATATTAAATCACCCTGGTGAAGAGCTTCGGCTGACAACTTAGTATAATACTACTAATTGTTCGGAGTTCAAGACTCCGCTGTCACCCTTTCTCACTACATGTACAATTTCGCGACATTAACATACTTACAAACCATTTCTAAACCTTCCAAGGCTTCGCTTCCGCACAAATCTAGTTGCATTGTTAAGACGACTGCTACACTTGCTGCCCCAGTTCCCCGCACTTCCACCGTCTTGATGTAAAGGGGTCAAAGGTAGATTCTTATAGGGAAAACGTAAAGGCCCACAGTGTAACACCCCAAAAGTAAAGGCAGTAGAATATAATATTTGTTGCATTATAAGCTATATAAGGAATTATTGAGGGAGCAGTTGTAAAAGTGTCAATATTGTTAATTCCCCCTAGATATTTCAGTCCAGCTGAATACTCCCCTGATTTTCCTCCTAGATATTTGTGGTGGCCAGCAGTAAATATGGCCCTTTAAAAACCCTTTACTTCACCCATGGCCAATACCTGGCAGTCCCTACCTTCCCCAGTATTTCGGGGCACCCTCATCCATTCACCCACGCAGATTTCTCCAAAATCAGTGATGTTTCCAGGTTCAGCACTCACCACCACCATTATGTATGATGTGCACTATTGTCATCCTATCAGTAAAGCATGTTATCCTAAGAAATCGAAAGGGTGTATCCTAATTATCTGGTACCACATGCCACCAGCACCACTCACCAGTGGCACCCTATGGCAGCCGCACCACATGCCAACGGCACAGCATGCCAGCAGCATGGCATGCCAGCAGCACCAAATGGCAGTGGCACGGCATGCCAACAGCACAACATGCCAGTGGCACCATGCGGTAGCGGCCCTGCACGGCAGCCACACCATGTGCCAGCAGCACCGCATGCCAGCAGCACTGCATGGCAGCTACACCATGTGCCAGCAGCACAGCATGCCACTGGGGCTGCACGGCAGTGGCCCTGCACCGCAGCCACACCACGTGCCAGTGGCACTGCATGCTGTTGCTGTTGTTGTGCCACTGGCATGCAGTGCCACTGCCGCGCGGTGTGGCTGCCACATGGTGCCGCTGGCATGAGGTGCCGCTGGCACGTGTTGCAGCTGCCGTGCAGGGTCACTGCCGTGTGGCAGCTGCGCATCATGGCCCTGGTGCCAGTGGCACCGCACGGCAGCGGCACTGCGTGGCAGCAGCATCGTGCTGCACTGACACCATGCTGCAGCTGCATATCGTGGCACCGGCACCGTGTGATATCAGCCTAAAATTTCATTTCAAATTTGCTTTCTAAAACTTACCTTGGCGAGTAATGCTTACCTTTCGCAACAAGGATGGCAAACACGATGTTGGCAATCCTCCAAAGTGAAAATACAACAAATTGCTGAAGTTCCATTAATTGGAAACCAAAGAAGTGGGTATAAATAAAGTGGGAGCTGTAATAGCGTACAATCGTTGCTGTACGATTCAAACTAACTGTCAACTAACGTTGTAAGGATATTTCTTAATAAATCCATTAGCAGGTCGTTAACTAGAAACATTTAATATTCTAGAGTATAATCAACGCCTTATCCTGCAGATCTGGACAGTGCCCAGTAGAATACATAGCTAGTACATGGAACAAAAGACTGGAAAATCCTAGCTAAAGAGGGCAGAAAATGCTTTTCATAGCCTACAAATTGCTTAACAGAAATCAGTGCATTTACCTCACGACTGCATAAATTCCCGAGGGCCTTACATGACTAGCACTCGTTACAGGGGCTGAATGTACGACACTAAAACTAAAATAACGAAAACTAAACGACATAAAAAAACTAAAAACAACTAAAATTAAAAAGTTAACTAAATAAACTACAAGCAACTAAAAGTGACTAGGCTAGCTAATAAAAGTGGTAGCAATTATGACTTGTCGCAGCACATACATTGACCAGGACTGCACAGAATCACATCACTGGCTATGAGCCTGTCATTAAGTACAGACGCATGGATGCTCATACCTGCAGCTCGCCCATGTCGACCAGTGCCTTATCCGCAATGGCCTTCTGCTGAACTGCCTGCGCCTCTGCCTCCTCCAGCATCCGGTCAAATGTTGCCCTCTCCTCCACCTTGTCAATCATGAATTTGTCGAACTGTGCCTTGGTAGCAGTTGCAGTCTCCTGAAAATTAAAAAGTGGATCAGAGCAGCCATGAATGTAGATGTTGAATACCAAAAAGGCCTCTTGAGATGCTGAGATGGTGCTTTCATGCACCATATATTATGTTTGCTTGTGCCATACCATATACAACCATGACAGTGAAGCACCGCAAATAGAATCCAGATCAACAGAATCCGTAAAAAATGTCATATTTTGGTCCATGGGAACTTACTGCATGTGTCTGCTGCCGGAGCATAGCAAAAAGCAATGGCCTACATCCAACTACATATGGTGGAATGTGACGGATTCCCAACAAGACTATATATCTCAATAAGTAATGGCTGAAGGACTGATATAATGACTGGACACAAGACTGTTGCCGATGCAGTTTAAGACTAGCCCTTTTCCCCCAGTGCCAAGATATAGCAATAGCAAGCTTTAGCCCAATTGCAAGCAGACCTGCAGGTCACAGTAATCCACAAGCGCTTTGTCAGCGATGGCCTTCTGCTCAGAAAAATCCACTAGCGCCTTGTCCGCAACAGCCTTCTGTGCAGCAGCATCTGCCACAGTCTTCTCCAATACCAGATCAAAGGCCGCCTTTTCTTCCGCCTTATCTAGCACAAACTTGTCGAACTGGGCCTTGGTGACAGCCGCAGACTCCTGCGCACCGCACAGTGCAGATCCAAAGTGCGTGCATGAGAAGACTGTGGAGTGAAAGACTAACCTTTTACCTGGCCAGACTGTTTCTATGGATGGGATGTGCATTGCACAAAAAAAATATAAGATCCTGATTGTCTTAATGGGATCAGCTTACCCACCTGTTTTAAGGTCATTGTGTCAAACTACAAGATATGTAATGTATACTAGCAGTGATATGGCAGCTACACCATGCATGCATTCAACCGAGCAGGCCACACCTGCAAATCTCCAAAGTCCACCAGAGCCTTGTCCGCAATGGCCTTCTGTGTTGTGGCATCAGCTATTGTCTTCTCCAGGACTAAGTCAAAGGCGGCTTTTTCCTCTGTCTTATCCAGAACAAACTTGTCAAACTGTGCCTTTGTGGCAGCAGAGGATTCCTGCAAAGCCAAGTGTGGAATTCAGTGTGTCACATGATCCCTACAATTTTAAATGCACCAGATAATGTCAGCACATCCTTGTAGTATGGGACTTCACACTCCAGCATCCCACGCTATTGCACCAGTGTTACAATCCCTATGCAGAAATGGATTACAAAGCACCTGCAACTCCCACCTGCAACTCCCCAAAGTCCACAAGGGCCTTGTCCGCAATGGCCTTTTGTGCAGCAGCATCTGCCACAGATTTCTCCAACACCAGATCAAAGGCTGCCTTTTCCTCTGCCTTGTCCAGCACGAACTTGTCAAACTGGGCCTTGGCAGCAGCTGCAGTCTCCTGGAGGGCATATAATCATTTAAGTTACATCATCAGGTACAGTCTCAACCAGGGCATTAGTGCAAGCACACACACTAAACCTTCTCCTCACCTGTAAATCCCCGATATCCACAAGGGCCTTGTCCGCAATGGCCTTTTGTGCAGCAGCATCTGCCACAGATTTCTCTAGGACTAAGTCAAAGGCAGCCTTCTCTTCCACCTTGTCTAGCACAAATTTGTCGAACTGCGCCTTGGCTGCATTTGCAGACTCCTGCATGCATGGCATGATATTGCATGATGAAGCCCCTGTAATAACACCCATGCATATACTTGTCCTCTCAAATATATCACTCCTGCTGCTTTCCAAATTGTTCAGCAGTAATTCAAATTTTCCCAATACAGACTACCTTACTATGCAGTGCGATCAGCTTCAGGACACCTATTGCCTCTACCAAGCACCTCTCTCAAGCACCTCTCTCACAGACTATATATATTGAGCACATATCCTTGCCCAGGCTAACTAGAGAGCCACCGAAACAGATCACTATCAACCCCAAAGATGCAGTGCTCCATTATTCCAAAGGTGAATGTCAAGGAGTTTCCCTGCTGAACACAAACTATACCAAATCACAATACCAACTGTTGTATCATGCTTTAAAGCAAAGGGCTCACAAGTTAATGACAGATAAGAATAGAGTCATTATCACAAACTACACCAACCTGCAACTCCCCAAAGTCTGTCAGTGCCGTATCAGCAATAGCCTTCTGTGCAGCAGCATCTGCCGCAGTCTTCTCCAATACCAGATCAAATGCAGCCTTTTCCTCCATTGTGTCCAGCATGAACTTGTCAAAGTTGGCCTTGGCAGCAGTGGCTGACTCCTGCATGTGAATGGGGTAGCATTCTAATGCAGCAGCTTGCAAGAAGCCTCACTCCATATGCCATTGGAAAAAAGACATAGCTACTTTACTATTCATTCAGGACTAAAGATATGAACACATTCTAGACTGTGACCAGCAGGGTGGAATCTCCCACATGCCGATGCACACATGATGCACACGAGCTTGACAAACCTGCAACTCCCCAAAATCTACCAGTGCCTTGTCAGCAATAGCTCTTTGTGTAGCAGCATCAGCCACAGTCTTCTCCAGAACTAAGTCAAAGGCTGCCTTCTCCTCCACCTTATCTAGCACAAACTTGTCGAACTGGGCCTTGGCAGCAGCTGCAGATTCCTAGCAATGAAGCATTAACACAGACAGAAGGATGATAAGAATTGATTGCACACTACACATTTGGTTGTTTGTTATGTTGTCAACTTAAAATCGCAGCAGCTGCTGGCTGTAATAAACCTAAGTTTCACTGACACCTGAAAAGGCCAACTCACCTGCAGCTCACCAACATCCACAAGGGCCTTGTCTGCAATGGCCTTCTGAGCTGTGGCCTCAGCTACAGTCTTCTCCAAAACCAGATCAAAGGCAGCCTTTTCCTCAGCCTTGTCAAGAATGAACTTGTTGAATTGGACCTGGGTAGCAGCAGCAGTCTCCTGCATGCATGAAAAGATGTGAATTAGGATTTTAGGTTGCACATCCCCAAATGAAAAGGAATCCATCATACCTAATATATATATATATATTGTATATATGTATATATGTATATATGTTGTATATATGTATATATTATGTATATATATATATACTTTGGACAGCTTCTCCCCTGGACCAAGCACGGGCCCGTACAGTTGCTGACTTCTGGACTCGCTTGCACTCTTTTGCAGCGCTGGGTATCCCTAAATATGGCTGGGATTGGGTAGGACCGCAACATCCCATCCTAGCCATAGTTGGAGCTCAGTTGAGATGTGATTCTCCTATGGAAATCACCGGCCGTGGAGCAGAGAGAGCTGAGCAGGGTCCTTAGGGCGGGGTTTTTGTTGTATCTCTGTCATATCCGCCTAAAGCAAAGGCTCGATTGAAGGATGCCAGACAACTGGCCAACCTGGATATTAGCCATGAGATACCCCAGGATACTACATTTATCCCCCCTTCCAATGGGTGTGTCCTCACACCCACAGAGGCAATCGTAACTCAATGGCATTCTCATTCCTGATGGCCTGATGATGGAGATTACACCTCCCTTGCACACATCAGCCATCCACACATCAACACTGATGGATGGGTGATTCGAACCCAGGTCAGTCACTACCCGTCTCGATACCAATTATTGTATCTCTGTCATATCCGCCTACAGCAAAGGCTCGATCGAAGAATGCCAGACAACTGGCCAACCTGGATATTAGCCATGAGATACCCCAGGATACTACAGTTTTGAGGAGGAGGTTTGAGGGAGAAGTAGGGGGAGAGAGGAGGAGAGTTGGAGAGAACGGGCAGGCAGCCTGGTGTTTGAGGAGGGGCAGGGAGAGAGTGGAGGGTCTCGTGGCTGGAGGAGCCTGTGTCCAGGCACTGGGTTCTGAGGGTTTTGGGGGAGGCAGTGAGAGAGGTCTTTCCCTCTTGTGCAGTGCAGGTGTTTGAGGGGCCAGCTGTGGGTGGGGCCGGGAGGCTTTCTAGGGGGGCGCTAATTTGGCTCGTCATCCCCCCCTCTGTCTTTAGCTGGGTTCTTCCTCCTTGGATGTGTTTGAGTGTGCTCTCCTGCTGGCATCTCTCATCTGAGGGCTTCTGTGTGTCTTTTTCAGGCTCTTGCTAGTTCAGTTTTGTGTTGGAGGAGAGTGGTCCCCTTCTTTGTGCAGTTAGTCTTTTGTTCCCTCCTTGTTTTCGTGGTGCTCCTCAGTGCTCTGTTAGTGGCCAGGCTAGAGCCTCTGAGTCTTTCTTTGCTCTAGCTGGTCTTAGTGAGAGGGGGAGCACGTGGCAGGACAGACAGACAAAGCCACGTGCCCCTCCCCTGCGCTGTGGCTCGGTCCGGTCAGGCCGCCCTTGTAGGGCAAGTCGCCCACAGTGTAACACCCCAATATATATACATATAACACTAACAAGATTTATATTGATATCATGCTTTTATATATGCATTTGACTATCGTGTTCAATGCTGTTAACACCCAGAAGTGTACAATAGTTGTGCAGGGACTGAGGCCTGCTGCCCCAGTCCCCACACTTGCACTGTCTTGGTGTACTGGGGTCCAAAGTAGATTCTTGTTGAGACAAGTAAAGGTAGGATAGTATATTATTTGTTGCATTATAAGCTTTAAAATTCAATGTTGTAGGTCAAGCAGGAGCAGTTGCAATATATTTCTTATTACAAATTTCTATCTAGGTATTTCCCCTAAGATATTACCCTGCTGTTTCTCTTAGATATTTATGATGGTCAGTATGTAGTCACCTCAAGCATCTTGTTCATCAGCTTGCTAGCAACTAATATATTTTATGTATGATGTGTATGATTGTCATCCTAGGATGACGCCTATCAATATAGCATGTTATCCTAATTTAATGAAAGGGCGCCTCCTGATAATCCAGCACCATATGCCAGCAGTACTGCACTTTATGCCAGTGGCATGGAACAATAGAGGCACCGTGCAGCAGCACCGCACGCCAGTGGCATGGTGCACCAGCGGCACTGCATGGCAGTGGCACCATCAGGATTTTTCAGGGGGGTAGCTGTTTAATCCGGGGTCCCTGGAGCCCTTAAAACTCCCAGGAGTCCCTCCCCCCCCGAACTCTACCTGGTTATGCCCTAAAATGTTCTGTGGGGCCCCAGAACCTACATAAAAGTTCCTTAGAAGGGTGCAAAGCATGTGTTTATTACATGGTAAGTATTTTTCCAGCAAAGATAATTTTCATACTTTCTGTTGTACTAAAAGAATGAAATACATAAATTGTTTTCTGAAAGCTTTCGTTTTTTGCTACCCATTTCACCAATACCCAATACCCGGCATCAGCAGCTCATTAACTAACACAGATACCAGCTTCCCTAGCTCTCTTGAACTGCTTTGTATTCCTACTCTCCATCCAAATTATGCTTAGTATTTTGTTTACCCTAAGCTAGCACTTATTGGTATGAGAAACTTAGGAATCTGCTTGGCTGGCATTATCATTGCTTAATAAATGCCAAAATGTCAACAATATAAGTTCTGAGGAAAATGATGTTTTGTCAACTTGCTTACAAATTATATTATATTTTTTAGCTAATAAGATATATTGTATTTTTAGCTTTTCTTAAGCATCAAGCTATCTAGCATACGTCAGTAATCCTTGTAACTTAACCTTTAAGCATTTTTCCCAGTGCACCCGTAAAACCCTTTTTTCCTTCATAGGGCATGTTTTTACTGCCTTGAAAAGCCATGCTTTGCATGGCTAAAATTTCCCAGGGATCCCCGGAGCAGACCCAACATTTTACGGGCAATTTTCTGATGCAGCAGCTGCACCACATGCCAGCAGCACAGCATGCCAGCGGCACCATATGACAGTGGCACTGCATGCCAGTGGCACCGGATGGCAGTGGCACCACACATCAACAGTACTGCACACAGCGACACCATGTGCCAGTTGTTATATCTCTGTCATATCCGCCTAAAGCAAAGGCTCGATCAAAGGATACCAGGCAACTGGCCAACCTGGATATTAGCCTCGAGATACCCCAGGATACTACAATTATTATACCCCCTTCCAATGGGTGTGTCCTCACACCCACAGGGGCAATCGTGACTCAATGGCATTCTCATCCCTGATGGCCTGGTGATTGTGGTTACATCTCCCACGTACACATCAGTACAGCCATCCACTCATCCACACTGATGGATGGGGAATTCGAACCCAGGTCAGTCACTACCCGCTCGATACCAATTGTTGTATCTCTGTCATATCCGCCTAAAGCAAAGGCTCGGTCGAAAGATGCCAGACAACTGGCCAACCTGGATATTAGCCTCGAGATACCCCAGGATACTACACCAGTGGCACTGCATGCCAGCGGCACCACATGGCAGCAGCACCACATGGCAGTGGCACCCCTTGCCAGCATCACCGTGCAGCAGCTGCACCACACGGCAACTGCATCACACCCGGGGGCAGCGGCACCACACAATAGCATCCTAAGCTTGCATTCTGAAATTACATTTAAAAATTATTTGGAGACTTATTTAAGTCTCCAAATAATGCTTGCCTGAGCGAGTAATGCTTACCTTCCACAAGCAGAATGGTGAAGGCAATGTTGGCAAGATCCAACAAGTTGCTGAAGCTCCAAGTTCAGCAGCCAAAATACTTTATATTTAGACAAATTGCAGGCTAGTAGCTATAATAGCTATAATAGTGGACAATCATTGCTGTACGATACAGATTAACTGGTAACTGAATGTTGTAAAGATTTTTCTTGTTTGATCTATTAACAGGCTGTTCCAACGAAAATGTAATCAAGAGCACAATTAAACCTTTATAGTTGTTTCCTGCAGGGCTGGCCAGTGCCCTGCAGGATACATATTGACTACATGAAACAAAAGACCAAAGCACTCGGGGAAAAGCATCATTCATATTTTCTGTTGGATCCATAAAATCAATATGGACTTCCATAAAATCGATATGGACTTCCATAAAATACGTATAAACTAGAGTGCAGATCTAAAGCCCTGCAAGTATTGATTGAAATTAAGCTTTATCAATACAGAGAGCGGAAACATGTGCATCTGTGACATCAGTTGGCTTTTGTCCTGTTGGTAGCCCATTAACTTCCATAAACCATCACTGCAAGAACTCAAATGTAGTCAATAAAGAGAAACTAACAATAGGAAATAACCTGTATAGAAAGCCAGCCTAATACATACAGTTTCCAAGTTAAATCCTGTACGGTGCATAGGTCATCCTATGGTGCTGTACAGATGTAACAGAAAATACTTCCTTTTGGCAAGCTTCAGTTTTATATTTGATCGTAATACTCATAATAGATTACATTATTCTATGCATATGCTTTCCTGGTAGGAGGTATCCAGCAGCAGATGCGAAGTTGTGAGGATGGAGCAATGTCAAGCTCCAAGGGCTCGAATGTTCTAAATACAACAACTTTTGATGAGCTAAGAAAATAAAAATGATTAGGCAATTGTAGGGAGTATTGTTGACCAGCCACTGCCGCCGCACTTTTGAAGGTCAACGTTGCAGATTGCTGCAGCAGGAGCCTGGAAAATACCTGTAAGTCACATTTTTAATAGATATGAAAATATGGATGAGATGTGCTTGTCTGCTGACCACAGAAACTTCTACGTTGCCCCAATGCTAAGCTCGCGACTCTTTTACTGTGTGCAGGAACCTAAGCCAACTCTGACTGAAAAACAAACAAGAAAGAACATTATAATCTGGGCAATCCGGACTGCCAAAGATGTGCCATGGTAATTAAGTCCGGATTGTGCTATGCCTAGCTAAGTCCGGACATAGACGCCTAAGTCCAGCAGGTTGTCTGCTTCCCAGTCATATCGCTAATTCGGATTTAGCTAGGCTCAGCACAATCCAGATTACACGTATTACATCTTTGTAACAGTCTAGGTTCTCCATTCCATAAAATCTGGTCTCCGTTCCATAAAGTGCTTCCATAACCTGGTGGCAGGCTTATGGATTCCATGCCAAAATAATATGGAGGCCATTTTATGGAAAAGGACGATGAATTTTATGAAAGCCGGGACCCCCCATCTCCCAGAGTGAAGTAACCTAGCTAGTAAAGAGCTCAGAAAATGCTGTAAATAGCCTAAAAATTGTCTAACAGAAATCAGTGCCTTTTCCTCACTATGGCATACATTCCTGAGGGCCTTACACTACTAGGACTCCTTACAAGGGTGGACGACTGTAAAAATTCCTAGGGTCCTTACATGACTAGCACTCCTTACAGGAGCTGAATGTAAAGCAGTAGCAATGACATAACAGATCTTTACCTGCAAATGTCAAAGAGTTTCCCTGCACAACACAAGTCATACTAAACACAAGTCACAATACCAACTGTGCTGTATCATGCCCTAAGGAAAAGAGCTGATGATAGATAAACAATCTTAATCATTATCTATACTATACCAACCTGCAACTCCCCGAAGTCTGTCAGTGCCTTGTCTGCAATGGCCTTCTGTGCAGCAGCATCCGCCACAGTCTTCTCCAACACCAGATCAAAGGCGGCTTTTTCCTCTGTCTTGTCCAGCACAAACTTATCGAACTGGGCCTTAGCAGCAGCTGCTGATTCCTGCAATCAAATAGCCAATATACAGTCAGCCTTTATATACCAATTATTTATTTCAGGAATACTTTGGTAGGGAGTATTATTGACATTAGGCCTAATTAGTCATCCTACATAGTACTTATATATAAATGCCCCTCTTGATGCCCCTCTGTGCTCTGTTAGTGGCCAGGCTAGAGCCTCTTTTAAGGTTTTGTTTGCTCTTGCTGGTCTGAGTGAGAGGGGGAGCACGTGGCAGGACAGATAAAGCCACGTGCCTCCCCTGAGTTGTGGCTCAGTCTGGTCATCAGGACCCCTGGTGCTCGTCTTTGCAGGGAGAGTTGCCCACAATGTAACACCCCCCTTAACTAAATGCATGAAGAGCAAAAAAAGTATTAAAAAGTGTTTGCTTTGGAAAAGGGAGCAAATGCCAGCTACGCTCACATCCTAATTACACAATAGACCAGATTGAAGGCAGGATGCTAGCTGGGTATTAAGTCTGCTCAGTCCTGGGCTGCAAAGCACACAGTTGCTTCTGACACACAAGTCCCGCCCTGCCTGCTGCTGAATACCTAAAATACCACAGCCATGGAGTTCATAATGGGCATAGTTTCATAGGTGATTCTACAGGCAGAGGAGAAGTGGGTAAGGATCCCACAGCAGCTATTAATGCCACCAGCCAGCAGCTGCAGCATAGCAGGGTTTCCCTTTGGGTCAGCTTCTATATTCCAGGAGACCAGCCATCTACAGAATTGAGAGAGTCCATCCAATCAGAGTCCATCCAAACAGGTTGCTAATTAGAAGGGTGTGATGCACACATGTATGTACCTATCATATCACCACACCTATATTATACAACTGACATGATACTCTTTACAATATATAATTATCTAATCCTAACACCTAAATAAGCTAAGACACACGTGTACCTGGAGCTCCCCAACATCCACAAGGGCCTTGTCTGCAATGGCCTTCTGTGTAGCAGCATCTGCCACAGTCTTCTCCAAAACCAGATCAAAGGCGGCCTTTTCCTCTGCCTTGTCCAGCACGAACTTGTCAAACTGGGCCTTGGCAGCAGTGGCTGACTCCTGCAAGTAAATGCATGAGAGGGGCAATCGTACATCAAAAGCCAAGACTTAGGAAAGTGCAAGAAGCATGTATATCATTAACATCTTAAGAGGCCTTTGCAGCACTTAACTACTAAGAATTGTTTGAAGACATGCCCATCAGCTTTGGATCCTGAGGTCTTTGATTCAATACCAGCAGTCTGCAGCTATCTGCACACCAATCCCCTGTCAGCAGTTCTTACCATCACCTACTCTGGCCAGGGGAGTTTTGTGTTTCCAAGTCACGACATTCCCTGACCTTACCATGCGTCATAGTACTCACGGCTTATTTAAGCATCTGATCTCTACTGTGAATGGAGAACTACTAATCCTACTTCTATAGGATCCAAGGATTATGTCAGGCTGAAGGCTTGAGACATGCCCTCTAGAAGGAGAAGGTATAATTGTCTTCACACAATGTCACACAACATCACAATATAAGATGTACAAAGCAACCTGTCCACATCTAGAGATGCCTTGCACACAACTACTACAATGCAAATTGCAACCTTGCTTATATCAAAAGCAAAGCCTAGGAATGCCAGACCTAACATGTAATTAGAACCCCAGCCACACCTGCAACTCCCCGAAGTCCACAAGGGCCTTGTCTGCAAGGGCTTTCTGTGCAGCAGCATCCGCCACAGTCTTCTCCAATACCAGATCAAAGGCAGCCTTTTCCTCTGCCTTGTCCAACACAAACTTGTCGAACTGGGCCTTGGCAGCAGTGGCTGACTCCTGCGAGTAAATGCATGAGAGTGGCAATCATACATCAAAGGCCAAGACTTAGGAATGCCAGACCTAACATTAACTAAGGGGCGTTACACTGTGGGTGACTCAACCTACAAAGATGAGCACTGGGGACCCCATACCAGGCCAAGCCACAGTGCAGGGTAGAGGTGTAACAGACTACAAGAGGCATCTTTGGCTTTGTCTGTTCTCTCCTGCAGCATGCTTCCCCCCCCCCCACTCAGGCCAGCACAGGAGCAACCAAAACCTCAGAAGATAAAGCATGTATTTATGCAGTTAGGACTGCGGCCACACCTGCAACTCCCCGAAGTCCACAAGGGCCTTGTCTGCAAGGGCTTTCTGTGCAGCAGCATCCGCCACAGTCTTCTCCAATACCAGATCAAAGGCAGCCTTTTCCTCTGCCTTGTCCAACACAAACTTGTCGAACTGGGCCTTGGCAGCAGTGGCTGACTCCTGCAAGTAAATGCATGAGAGTGGCAATCATACACCAAATGCCAAGACTTGGGAATGCCAGACCTAACATTACTTAGGAATGCCAGACCTAACATGAACTAAGGGGTGTTACACTGTGGGTGACTCAACCTGCAAAGATGAGCACTGGGGACCCCATACCAGGCCAAGCCACAGTGCAGGGTAGAGGTGTAACAGACTACAAGAGGCATCTTTGGCTTTGTCTGTTCTCTCCTGCAGCATGCTTCCCCCTCACTCAGGCCAACAAACAAGCAACCAAAATCTCAGAAGATAAAGCATGTATGTATGCAGTTAGGACTGCAGCCACACCTGCAACTCCCCGAAGTCTACAAGGGCTTTGTCCGCAATAGCCTTCTGTGCAGCAGCATCCGCCACAGTCTTCTCCAATACCAGATCAAAGGCGGCCTTTTCCTCTGCCTTGTCCAGCACAAACTTGTCGAACTGGGCCTTGGCAGCAGTGGCTGACTCCTGCAAGTAAATGCATGAGAGTGGCAATCTTACATATAGCATGCTTCCCCCCCACACACTCAGGCCAGCACATGAGCAACCAAAACCTCAGAAGATAAAGCATGTATTTATGCAGTTAGGACTGCAGCCACACCTGCAACTCCCCGAAGTCTACAAGGGCTTTGTCCGCAATAGCCTTCTGTGCAGCAGCATCCGCCACAGTCTTCTCCAATACCAGATCAAAGGCAGCCTTTTCCTCTGCCTTGTCCAACACAAACTTGTCGAACTGGGCCTTGGCAGCAATGGCTGACTCCTGCAAGTAAATGCATGAGAGTGGCAATCATACATCAAAGGCCAAGACTTAGGAATGCCAGACCTAACATGAACTAAGGGGTGTTACACTGTGAGTGACTCAACCTGCAAAGATGAGCACTCGGTGTTGTATCTTGCTAGTCCCTGGGGTTGACCAGGACGGGTCAAGGTTTGACCGCCACTGGTCAACTGTCCCAAGGACCTTCGTTGGGATCCCCAACGGTCTAGCGGATGGTGTGCGCGGCGCGGCACGACAGGACGGTCGTGACGCGGCGCTGCATTTCGCTGTACTCATGGCTGATAGCGGGGGCCATTCCACTCGGCGGTGGATTGGTCGTGACTCCGGTCACTGGTAGTGGTTGCGGGCCGCGTGTCGGGACGAGTGGCAATACTTGTCTTGGCTGGTGGAGCCGCAAGGGCTTCGGTCAGAACCGAAGCCAGGCTAACGGTTGGTAAACGGAGTCATGAACCGTGGCGGCTAGTGAGGCGGGCCCGTGGACAAGACTCCCGCAGGTCCTACCCTCCCTTGAGTACGATCAAGTGCCGCTCTGGGCTTATTAATTCGCTAATAAACCAACCTGTAGTTCTTACTACCACCTATCTTGAGTAACTAACTACCTTTCCTATTTTCTATAACTATTTCCGTTTAAATGTCGCTTCCGCATATCAATAATACAACACTCGGGACCCCATACCAGGCCAAGCCACAGTGCAGGGTAGAAGCATCTTTGGCTTTGTCTGTTCTCTCCTGCAGCATGCTTCCCCCTCACTCAGGCCAACAAACAAGCAACCAAAATCTCAGAAGATAAAGCATGTATGTATGCAGTTAGGACTGCGGCCACACCTGCAACTCCCCGAAGTCCACAAGGGCCTTGTCCGCAATGGCCTTCTGTGCAGCAGCATCCGCCACAGTCTTCTCCAATACCAGATCAAAGGCGGCCTTTTCCTCTGCCTTGTCCAGCACAAACTTGTCGAACTGGACCCTTGCAGCAGTGGCTGACTCCTGCAAGTAAATGCATGAGAGTGGCAATCTTACATATAGCATGCTTCCCCCACCCACTCAGGCCAGCACACGAGCAACCAAAACCTCAGAAGATAAAGCATGTATTTATGCAGCCTCACAGTTAGGACTGTGGCCACACCTGCAACTCCCCGAAGTCCACAAGAGCCTTGTCTGCAAGGGCCTTCTGCGCAGCAGCATCCGCCACAGTCTTCTCCAATACCAGATCAAAGGCGGCCTTTTCCTCTGCCTTGTCCAGCACAAACTTGTCGAACTGGGCCTTGGCAGCAGTGGCTGACTCCTGCAAGTAAATGCATGAGAGTGGCAATCTTACATATAGCATGCTTCCCCCCCCACACTCAGGCCAGCACATGAGCAACCAAAACCTCAGAAGATAAAGCATGTATTTATGCAGTTAGGACTGCGGCCACACCTGCAACTCCCCGAAGTCTACAAGGGCCTTGTCTGCAAGGGCCTTCTGCGCAGCAGCATCCGCCACAGTCTTCTCCAATACCAGATCAAAGGCGGCCTTTTCCTCTGCCTTGTCCAGCACAAACTTGTCAAACTGGGCCTTGGCAGCAGTGGCTGACTCCTGCAGAGGAATGGGATATAGAGCACTCTTTCCCCCATGTTTGTGGAAGGTAGGGTATGAGAACATGCAGCTTATATATTAGGAGGCTAACTCTATTTACCATTCATAGATAGGCATGGCTGATCTACATGGCCTGACTGCAGTTATGAATTTGTTTGAGTATGTGACTGGAGTGGAGATGTGCACATCAGTAATACAAGTATGCTTGACCAACCTGCAACTCCCCAAAGTCTGTCAGTGCCTTGTCTGCAATGGCCTTTTGAGCAGCAGCATCCGCCACAGTCTTCTCCAATACCAGATCAAAGGCTGCCTTTTCCTCCGTCTTGTCCAGCACAAACTTGTCGAACTGGACCCTTGCAGCAGTGGCCAATTCCTGCAACAAGGACACACGGCCCCCTCCAACAGTATAAGACAAGGTGTGTCACATTAAACTTCCGGCCTGCCTGGCCACAGTTTTTTACCTCCCCTGACATACATGGCAGCATTCAGGGTGAGAGCTGACTGAGTCAGCAGTGGTACAATTCATAAGCAGCGAGGAACAGAGCTAGGAAGGAAGCTAAAACAAGTTTGCGGGAGGCCTGCGCATCCCTCCCTCACATTTTTCCATGTATGTACCCCTTACATTTTTCACATGATGCCCCCTGCTGTTCGTCAACTGTTTACAACCCTGCCTCTGATCCCAAAGATGCACCATGCATGCATATGTTCCTTTACTGGTATAGCCCACAAGAACAAACAACCATAAAACAAACAACGGTCTGCAGATACAAAGTTTGCAGCTTTACGTACATGAAAACCACGCAGGTTATGACGACAGAAGGTACTCACCACAGCTTGCACAGCTTCCTGTTTTGCAGCCTCCAGGGACTTATCGAACTGGGCCTTCTGTGCCACAGCCCGGCTGAGGGCCTGGTCCCGCTGCATCTGCATCACATCAAAACTGGCCTTCAGCGCACGTGCATGTGCTGCCAGCCGTTCCAATTCCAGATCAGTCGGCCGCTCGCTTATCTCGTCACAGATACTGCTATCCGCCCTGCAATCAGCGCTCAGTGCGGACGTGCCCAGGAGGCCGTCGACGCACTGCGACAGGATACCGGGCACGGCCTCCAGCTGTGCCACGCTAACAGATTGCCCATTCGGCTGGCAGCAGGACATAGACTGGCCGCTGTGCAGCCCAGGGGCCAGGGCAGGGGCGCCAGTGGAAGCAGTATCACCATTGACTGTTGCCATCTGCGCTAATAAGAATGCTTGCCCAGATGCCATGTCTTGCTGATGCAAGAGGACATCGTAAGACGCCTTAAGCATGACAAATGACTGCATCAGTGATGCGTAGTCAGGCTCGGTGGACATGACAGCAGCGACATCGGCCCCCGGCACCATCATATCCGAAGTTTCAGTGGCTGCAGAAGCCGGTTTTGCTGCTGTTGTTGCCACCGCCGGCGCCACAGCGTCAGTGAGGGTAAAGCCGGCCGTTGCCGCGGCCACTGCTGCCGCAGCAATGGCGGCCTCCGTCACCGCCGTGGACCGTCCTGTCGTGCAGTTGGACCCAAGAGCTCCCTCGGGAATCCGGAAGTCGGCCAGGTCATCGCCCAAATCCTGCATTTTGCCCATGCTTCCGGAGGGCCCAAATGCCGCTATGCAGGGCTCAACTTCGCAGTAGCTAGCGGCAGTGTTGCATAGGTGCAACAAATGCTGCTGCATGCCGGGGTCCAAGTGCACGGCTATCTCTTCGGAGATAAGCTGCTCTTTCAGTTCCAGGCAGACCGATCGCAGGCCCGTGAGGCGTGTGCTGAGGGCCTCGTTCTCTGCCACCACGTTGAGTAATTTGCGCTGTAGGGTTTGCAATTGCTCCCGGAGCCGGTCTTCGGCGGCCCCTGTCTGGGCCCACGGCGCCTTTTCTACCTGTAAAATGAAGTAGGCCCGAAAAGGGATTACACTGATATTACAAGCTGCGGTAGAGTCGAAAAAAATTAAGTAATGTGAAAAAGGTGGATGTGTTGAGCAGGTTCATACCTGCGACGACGACATCTCCGTGCAATTACTCCCGTTACAGCCCTTCAGTAGGACCAATAAGCGTCCCTCATCGCAAGCAAGCGGGTTTGATAACCTCCAGATAGAAAGGCACCGACTAGATTCCCCGAAGCCGCAACCACCGCAGAGCCTGAGGCATGAAAGGGTCCGAAATACGTTGATTAAAAACTCTGCAACGGCCCGGCACCAAGTACAAAAGTACTATGAGAAGAAATAGTATATGAATTCTGTAAAACAATTCGACAAAAATTGACAACTGGAGCCGAATTTTTGTCTTACTTTGCACTCCAAGTCCCGTCACGTTCAAGACTTTCAAGGACGCCCTTTGTCCCGTTAGGCAGCATACGCCCGAGGAAATCACGCAGCGACTTGACGTCTGTAGGGATTGTGGTACCGGCATTGTCGCATGAATGACAAACCACATTTGCATTTTAATTCCTCGAGAGGTAAAGCTTACTTGGGAACAATTCACTGGCATGCTGGTTGCAGACTTCAAGCTCCTCGCCCGATTTTGAGAACAGCAGAGCGCCGCAGTCCCCATGGAACCAGTCTATTCCGAAAGGGGAGCCCCTTCCCATGGTTCCTTAGGACAATTGATGTTTTAAAGAAAGGGTTTTTTCTGCTTGGGACCCGTTGGAAGCTAGCATAATCTTATAAACGGTGAAGTGAGTGAGTAAAACGGCTTCAGTTGAATGCGTAGGATTCTTTGCGGCATAACAGAAAATGTTTGATTCACGCAAGTTAATCAGAAACAGGCGAGAAACAGGGTGATACACTAGAACCCGTAGCCGGAACACGAGACGAGTCGTACCAGAGCCCACATCTGAAAGTAGATCGCCAGTTGTGACCCTTTCACTTACCGATGATAGAAACACACCAACGAATGATTTTTCTGGCATTTAGCTGTGCCAATACCAGGGAACGTACTAATTACTGTTCGCCACACGGTTAGACCACATATAGCAACGGATTCTTTCGGGAAAATCACAATAATGTAACAATAATGTTTCCTGTCAAGCGCAGCAACAATGAGAGGTATATACAGTATGTTATATACAATGGTGGGAAGCTTCAAGCCGGATCGCTAGGCTTGGCGCTAATCCCTGCTACCCTCTGCTACTTTCGTCTTCGGGGGAGCATGGGGGTGTGCATGACCGTACCTAAATTCTGGGCCGGTAGAATTTCATGACAATCGTATAATTGACCCAGCCAACTAAAATGCTAGGGGCAGTGCTGTTCAATTATGGCAGCAAGGAGAACGGGTTGCAAAATCACGAGGCGCACACAAATTGGAAGCACCGGGTGAGATCTTCTGCATTTGTACTAAGTTATTTGTGCAGCGCAATCTCGCACAGACAATGCACGCACATGTATATAAGGAATACTTGTAGGGTCTGCGGTACGACAAGTTAAGATGCTAAAGGGGGGGAAGGTATTGGATGCTAACCGTACGGACATTCTTTGAAACAGAGTGAGACACAGGGAAAGCGGGGAGGAACTATGAAAGGGCAAACGCAGGCGTCACGCAACGGATGTGTGGAAATCACTCACCCATGGGGCCGTGTGCTGACTCGATGCTTTAGTGTCTTCTACCTTCTGGCATCTAACGGCGGGGCTTAGTATGTACTCATATCCGCTTCATAAATGCATACGTACGACACAATCTCGTGTCCCGTTCATATCCGTTATGGATGGACCCTGTCTGCACTTCTTTTACGGGAACCAGACAAAGCGTTTTGTTCAAGCCAGGCAAATGGCCAGATGATGTTCATTGTGACAGAGATGTTCACCGAAACAAAATAGGTGCCGGGAAGGCACTCAGTTCTATGTAGGTGCCGAGTTGCCAAAGCAGTGTGATCTAGAAGCATATCAGAGGGACTCGGCCGAACGCGTCGCAGTTGACACGGAAAAGAGTGCAAAGCCCCAACATAGCGGCCAAAGCAGTAATGAAAAACAGCGTTCCATTGCCATCTGGAAACGCTTCATGCAATAGACTCTGCCATGTGATGCGCACCGTGCACCCACGCCAGCGCGGGTCATCTAGCAATGCGACCCTTATTGTAACCCCTCCCCTCCTGCGGTTGCACTTCTTTCCGACATTTGCCGTTTTTCATCTATAGCGAGGCCGTTTCATGTTGAAGCTTCGGCCGCTTCGAACCCACCTTTGCCATCGCAACCTTCAGCGCCTGTGCCACATATGTCCCCGTGCCCGCCCCAACGTTCGTTTCGAATTTTGGTCAGGTGCAGAATGGGGCCAACTGCTACAGGTGTACGAGCAACCAGAGAACAGGATTGCGAAACTGATCGGTGAAACAACGTCACGTTATGTCTGGTGACTAGTGTGGCTATTTCCAAGGTAGTCGCGGCAGATGAAACGTATCTTAGGCTTGGAACGGCAAGATTTACCGTTTAGTATGTGCTATTCGTACGGGGGCTCTTAGCCACGCTAGCCATAACAAAATGCAACGGCGCGCCACGCCACTTGCTATGGAAACCCCATCCCAAGCGTTCGGGATTCAGCCCCATTACGCAATTATGTTTCAAGTGTAAGGAAGTGTTGGATTGTGATACAGCTTGACCTGGCTGCTCATTTTCTCGGTGGTGGATCGATTGGCTGGGAGGTGAAATCCTCTCCACATTATGGTATTCCGTGCACCGCTGCTGCGGGTATAAGGACGCTCTCTCTTCTTACATGTCCCGCAGAGTTTACGTCCCCACCTCCTCACAAGCCTCGGGAGCAGTCATGCAACAATCCCCCGGCAAACCGCATCAGAACACTCGTCGCGTTGCATCCCGGGGAAGCAGCGCCTGCAACTTTGGCGACTAAAAAATACAATTCGGCGTACCTACCTACAGAGACCTATCTGAAAAATCGTTTGCCGTACATCACGTCCAACCACGTGGGACGGATTGTCAACTGCAGATGCGTGTTGGTCTATCATTTAGGATGCCCTCAGCGCCTCCAGGCGGGCCCTCCCAACAACTCCAGCCCCGATGCGGCAGAGAGGATGAAAGCTACATTTTAACAACTTAAGGGACGTGCCTCGCGTCACGGCGTTCAATTTCGCATCCGCATTCAGCATGCTGGGCAACCCGCGACTAGGTCGCCAACGAACAACCCCATTATTGGACATGGGATATGCTTTCAGGCATGGCGTTAGAAACAGAGAGACCTTCCTACCACTATAAATGATTGCTGTACACAGCACCCGGCGGGCCGTGCCAGATGCGGGGCTGTGTTGCCACGCAGGAAAACTCATCAAATGCAGCTGCGAGGGAGGTCGCGAGCTGAAGTCGCGCTTGGCAACACCTGATATCCTGCCAGTATTATCGCCGCATGCCGTACATCTGCTGCCGTTTCCTGACCCTACACCTTGCAATGAGCGAAACTTGGAACATCAGGTTGCTGAAAGATAGCACCTTCATCGACGAGGTGCTATCTACTCAGCAAGATGGGCTCTCAAATTTTGCATCCGCCTGTTCCGAGTGCAAAGTAGGCCTGGCGAGCGGAAAGATGGCCCCGAATCTCCCAGACCACCACCCAGCCAGGATACCACATCAGAGGACTCGGGCGAGTTGCATGTGGGCAGCAATTACCCTTTAACCTCGCCACCGTGGGAGCAGTTTAGCCGCGTGTAAGTTTGTCGATGATCGTGTTGAGGTCGAGTGCTTTGCCAGATGACTGCAAGTTGTTCACCGCAGCATGAACCTCTGCCCGGCTAAAGCCCATCTGGCTGATGTCCGAAATGATTTTGTCCAGAGGCACAGTGCGGCTGACTGTTCCCCCCCCACCGCTGCCACCGGCCGAGGACGATGTCGGTGGCGCGGAGCCTGCACAGGCAAAGAGAAAAAGTTAGAGAAAAGACGTTACGGGATAGAACGCCCGTTACACTGCCGCAGCTCCCACCGATACAGAGGAAGTGTTGACCCGGAACATGCATGCCGCCTAACCAGACCCTGACCTGACCAGGGACGGTGTGCTTGCAAGTTGCTTCGCCATATTTCATACCCTGGTGAAACACATCATGCCGTACCCGAAAATACGGCGCGTTGCTGCAGGGAGGAGCTGCGTGAGAAAGCCAACAAGAGGCTACGTTGTTCCTATTGCTAGGTGCTTCGTATCGCTAGTACTAATACGAAGGATAGCTCCTCTCTATCTCCGATGGCGCATACAATTGCACAGCGATCTCATTGTACTTATCACACGCCTCCACCGCCCCATGCCGCAGCTGGTCTGCAACCCAATCCTCAAATAAGCTATTTGAGGGCTCGTACTCCGAACAAGCCCAACAGCTCACGTACAGACAGATCTCACCGCACCGTACCTCGATAACTCGGCTGCGGCACATTTCCCCGCGAGTACATGCTCGGCACGGAGACGCTGACGGACGAGGGCAGCGGGTAGCCAGGTATTCCGCTCGGCGGCTGCGGGTAGCTGACCATCTGCGGCGGTGGAGGTCCCCCACGGAGGTCTACTACACCCGGCCCACCCACGCCGGATCCACCTGCAGGAGGGCGGATGAGGGCAGCAACAACAGAGCGTCGTCGGCTTCAGCATGATAGGTGGGATTTAAGTTGATCCAATAATGCGGCGACGATGCAGGTAACGCTATGTGGAGGATAGCCCCTTAGGTACGACCTGACGTAAGATCGACTTATCTGTGGAGGGGACACTGCGCCAAAGCTGTCCTTAACAAAGTAATGAGATCTTAACCTCCTTCCTCGGAACCACCCCCGTACCAAACGAAACAAGGGAGGACGTGAGGACCTATCCCCCCATTGACGGGCTAAGAATGTTAGGGCAGCCAGGTTACCAAGCGCCCACACTGACCCGGTGGTGGCGGCGTCTGCGGCGGCGGCATCCCATGGGGAACCGACACACTGGGTGCGCGGGGAGCATCCATACCGGGCACTCCTGCATAAGGGGATCCGTACGCAGCTGGCGCATGCACTGGATGAGCCGGCTGCTGCTGCTGCTGTTGCTGCGGTGGCGGCGGCTGTTGCTGCTGCTGTTGCTGCGGCGGCGGTGGCATAGCACCGTATGACCCAATATCTGGCGGTGGTTGCATGCTGCTGGCCGGCTGCATACCGCCAACCTGCCGTGTGTAGGGTGCAGCGGGGGGGGCGGTAGAGCGGGCGCAAGGTATATTGTTAGTAATTGTTAGTAGTTGTGCCATTAATGTGGTACTGGTGTGAAACGCTAAGACGCCGGATGTTGCAGAGGACACGGATAACCCGATGAAGATGAAGATGAGAGATTCCTAAACGGGGAATAACTCCCGCCAGCAGACGGGGACCCACATGGCCAAAGAAGCCGACGGATTGCACGGGCCAGGAGTATGACAGCAGGTGACCTAAAACGGCCCTCCCTAGAGAGACGTGACCAGGGACCTCTTCAGGACAGCAAGATGAGGATAACATCGCCATAAGAAATCTAAATTACTTATGGGTCGTTTAAGACAGTTTTTCATGCGCGGGGCACACTGATACGAAACAAACGAAGCTTGAAGCCAGCTGCATGCCCGACAAAGCTATAGACGCTACGATGATTTGACTTCTTAGGAGTGCAGAGCCCGCTGTAACATAACCGAACTGAATCCGTGTTCACCTGCGGCTGAGGTGCGTACTGGTACTGTGGCATGGGGATTGCCGGCTGTTGCGGGTGTTGCAGCTGCTGCGGCAGCGGCTCCGGTGCAGGCTGTGGCGGCATGGGCAGCGGCGGCGCCCCCGGAATCCCCATCGGGCTGATGGCCGGATACATGCGTGCCATGTGGGGCGGGACCGGCCCCTGCTGCGGGTGGCCCGAATGCATCGGCAAGCCATAGGGACCCTGCTGTGGCGCCGGTAGGGCTGGCGCCCCGCCTATTGCTGGCATGGCTTGCAAGACTGGTGCAGCCGCTGCTGGCGCCGGGGCGGCTGGTTGCGCCACTGGAGCCGCTGAAGCTGGAGCTGCTGCTGGGGCCGCCGGTACAATAGGCGCCGGCGATACGGCTTGGGCCGGGGCTGGGGCTGAGGCTGGGGCTGAGGCTGGTGACGGTGCAGGGGCTGATGGCGTTGCCGCAGGGGCCTCCACGGGCGCTGGAGTCACCGCAGTCGGTGCTGCAGCAGCAGAGCTCACGGCGGTCGTGGCTTGCGCCTTCGATACACGCGACGACTCGGAGGACATTCGGGCGAGCATCTCTTGTGCTTCCTGGAGCTCCTGGCGATCTCGGAGCGCCTGGACGCCTCGCTCCACCTCCTTAATTGCCATGTCGAGGTTTGTAAAACGCACGTGGAGATCGGCTGGTTGTGACTCAACGGCGTCGTGGAGGTCGCCGATCGCAGCGCGCAGCTCCAAAACGGTTGCTTCTTGCGATGAGATGCGTCGCGTCATATCCTCTAGAACTGTACGCAAGCTTCGTACAAACTTGTTAAAAGTAGCGTCTAGAGCAGACTGGATGCCCTTGTCTACCAGACTAGAAAGCTCCACCGCAGTGAGAGTCACAGTTGGTTTGCTAGCTTCCGCCAACCCCAGCGCTGTTCCAGCGCTGGTCCCCTCATTACCGAACCCGTTTGTCGGCTTGTTCTTAATATAATCTTCGAAGGCAGCTTTTGTGGAGCTTACAGAGACTGCAGCAGGTTTGCTCGTGACAGAAGACCCAGGCTTTGGCCCTAGGAGATCACCAAACAGCTCGTCGGCCATTGAATTTTAAGCTGAAGGGTGCTTATAAAATATTAGTGCGTCAAAAAATTTTCAAACAAGACATGAACTTTGCCTCAGAGAGGACTCGAAAGGAGCTAATGCGATCAACTGAAAGTATAAACTTGGCAAGCCACAGTAGTCTTCAGATATATAAACGTACAGAAACATTAGAAGGATATGCCATTTCCGATGGGTCTCAAGGATATTTCCGTGTACGGATGATTTGAGCGAGAAGGGAAGCGCAGCTGAGGACGGAGCCTCGTTGTGATTTGGAGAGTGGCCAACATTGCTGGGACAAAGAAATCTTTTCAATTACGAATGTCTTTCAGGGATGAGAAGCGGCCGAAAGTCACCAGGGAAAGTCACGAAATGTTTTACTAGAGATTTACCCACGCCACCCGCGGCATAAGGTCCCGTTGGGAAATTTAACAATCAAAGACGTTTTCAGGGTGAACGCTGTCCAATCCGGAGCTAGTTTGTGGCAGTTAGGCGTTATGTGAGGTTACATCGAAACCCATTCCCGCGATCCCGTCTTTGGGGCAGCAACATCAAAAGCTACAGCCCAATCCAGAGCTGCATCTCTGATTGCAACCCTTTTCTATTACCACCATGCGCAAAATTGATGCTCGTCTCAGCTGTAAGGCAGCCGATGGCATCAGATTAGTCTCGACATTTACGACTCCTGCTGGTCGGCCAGATGCTGCAACATCACTTCGTACACATCCGTACGCAACCGCACGCCCTTGTCCGCGGCCACACCCATAAGATCCGAAACTTCTCGTGACGCCAACAAGCCAGTACCCTGAGCACCGCCGGCGCCCGCGCCCACACCCACATTGGTCCCTACTGCCGCATCGGGCCCCGGCCCTCCAGTCGTCGTGCCGGGGAGACCTTGCCCCAGCAGCGACAGGCCGAGCATCCAGACATCCTTAGCCAGAGGCACCTCCCGAACAGCACGGAGAAACACACGCTTGGCATGGGCGCGCCGACCGGCGCCAGCCTCATGCGCCAGGTATGCCTGCCAAATGGGCGCACATCTAGCCAGGTGGCGCGCCGCCGCGGCGCGCTCCAGCAGGCCACTGACCCGCGGGTCAGCGTGGGCATGGGCTGCCTCCACCGCTAACCGAGCCCACCACACCGCAGCCGCAATCACCGCCGAGAAAGCCGAGTTACTTATGCCTGCGAAGACAATCCACGGGGGCATGCTCGCAGTAATGCGTATCCGTACAAAATGGCAAAGGCAGTAGGGTCCGCATTCCTTATATGCAATCATAGACACATCACGATATGACCTGTTAGTTAATTTTATACACATTGATTTTATACATTATATAGTTTTATAGATTAGATTTCGATACATAGTAGATTACCTGTGTATCTTCCCTTTTCTACTACAGACTTTAACTTGTTTACTGGTTCTAAGGAAGCTCCAAAACAAGATTCTACTCCTGTTCCTGATAATGTGGTAAAACTGGTTCAGATTCCTGTTGATACTGCTATTCCAGCTATACCAGCTCTTCCACACACAAATTGTCACAGATCGTAACAGGTGGCATGCAACCTCAGCCCTCAAAATGAGCAATTCTTCGTGAGCGCAACTGTGCAATCATCTACAGCCCGGGCCACGTAAACGCGCCTCCGCTCTCCGTGGACGCACCTGCTGGTGTCTCTCCTCCCGTACCCGTCGCCGCTTCCGCCTCCGCCAGGGCCTCCAGCGAGCCCTCCGCTCTCCTCCGCAGCTCCACCGCCATGGCGGCCAGGTCGCGACGCAGGCGGCACTGTGCACCGCCGCCTGCCAAGCAGCCCAACTGCACCCGTAGCGCGAGCAGCTGCGGGTTGTGCGGGTACAGCTCCAGCGCCTGCGGCCGGGGCAGAAGGAAGACTTCAAGTTATTGACGTAATTATCATTGACCAAGATTGGACAAGTCTTAAAACTTTGTAAATCTCGCATCTCTGGAATGTTATGTGTCAGGGCGGGCGGGTGCGGGATGTCACGAAGAGGTGATCATCATCCGTACCACCGCCACCGCGCCGGCGAGAAGAGCATCCATGCGTTGCGGATCAGGACGCAAAAGGAGCACAGGTCATTGGACGAGAAGGGCTCTCAAATGGCGTGGAGGACTAAGCAGATATTCAGTGTCGTGAATGCGCGTGAAATCCCCATTGCACCAGCGTTATCTCTTCCTTGTCAATCCGCATCTGACAGGATCCATCAACTGACGCTAAAGAAACAGAATCCCCCCTTAACCCTCGGTCCCCTCCTACCCCCCCTGTCCCAACCCCCCTGTCCCAACTCTCCGTGCTGCATGTTATAAGACCTCCCCACCTGCAGGACCGCCATGCGTGCCCTCGCCGGCTGTACTCCAACACCCCCACCGCCGCCACCACCGCCGAGTCCGCTCCCGCTGGACGCCGCAGCGCTGAGCTCCGAAACCACTAGCCCGCAGTAGGCCACTGCCAGGGCCTCGTGGTATCCGCTCGACTGCCGTACCGATGCTGGCACGGCGGCGGTGACGTGCTTGTAGATCGTAAGCGCTGCACCTAGCCCACCGCCGGCCGCCGGGAAGAGGCGCCCGGTCAGGGTCTCGAAAAGGCCGCCCAGGTAGAGGCAGGAGGCGCTGTGGGCGTCCAGTGCTCCGTCCTAGCAGATCAGGTCAGTAGCGGTTTCGGAGTGCAGAAAGGTAGGGGAATGAGCGGTACGGCACAGGGAAAGATTCGCTCGCCACGGCGTGAGGCAAAGATCGTTATGTACCAGACATCACGACCCAAGGCATGGAGTCGTACATATGTGCCCGCATGTGTAAGGGATTGCAACCCCGTTGAGACTGCTATTAAAAGAAGAGGCGACACAAACCTTTTCCATCCATCCGGTTAATGTCGTTCGTCAAGTGAGAGATGCACAGCACGGATAAGGCGCGCACAACATCATGTTCCCGCAGCAGGCACATAAAGACATACGTCGCATCGACCGACAGCTCGGCATGTAAAGCATTACACTGTGCAACCCGAACTCAGAACGAGGGATGTGGGAATGGTGTTACATGTGCGAGACGTTGCGCGACTCGTGAGCCGCGAATCGGGCCTTAGGAAAGAAAGCGCCGGGACCTGCGGGCGCGGGGAACGTATCCCACTGGCACTGGATGCGCGACCTTGGAGCGGATCGACGAGGCTGACAGCGGCTGGCAGTCCCGGAACCATGGTGTCTATGTGCGACGAGGCATACCAATGAACCGTACTTCTCCTTCGGGACACCATACCTGGGCTGTCAGCAGGCTGGGTATTCGCGCCTCAAAGCCACGCCGCGCTGCCGCTACGATGTCCAGCGTGACCTGCTGTCCGGACTTGTATGGCGTGTACGCCGCCGCCGCTGCGCCGCCGGCGCTCCGCGCCGGCAGCCAGGCCGCCAAGAACCAGCGAAGGACATGGTGCGCCCGCAGCGCCGACTCTAAGGCCACCGAGGAGCTTGCTGCCGACGCCGACGCCCGCTCCGCTTCCGCGTACTGTTGGACGAGTAGCGGCAACAGGCGCTGTTCATCCAACGGCAGCGCTGCCGCCCCCGCGAGCGCCGCGTCCCGGAATTTTCGAGCCGCACGGGACTGCCCCGTAGCGTCCTCCCACGCTGCCAGCGCCATTACGATCGCTAGGCTGTTTCGCCGTTCACTGAGAAGCCCGCGGGCCGCCTCGCGGGCGCGATCAGCGCACGGCAGCGGCAGCTTCGCGGTGAGGGAAGCGCCGCCGCCGCCGTTATCAGCTTCAGCGTCGAGCGCTTGGGAGGCCTCCACGAGCAGGTAGACGAGGCAGAGCTGCGATGTAAACAGGCCGAGCAGAGCCATTAACGTATGACTTGGTTTCGGGGCAGAATGTGAGCGGGATGTCGAAATGCGATAATGTGGCCCGGCAATAATATAAAGACGAATGAAGCACTAATCATAAAATTCATAATCGGAGACTGCTGTACCTTCCTAGTCATGGTCTGAACCCGTCTTATTTTAAGATTCAAATGAGCCGAGGGTTCCCACCTGCGGGTGATCCGCATAGGGCCCATCTATCAGCAGGCTCCGCAGCATGCGCGCAACAAAGGCACGCCGCGACTCGTCCTGCAAGTACCAGCGCTCAGGGCTGCCGTCGCCGCCGCCGCCGCTGCTGGCTGCAGAGGCCGCCGCAGCGGCTAGGGCCGGCGGAAGGAAGGCCTGGCACACCGCGAGCGCTGTCTGCTGCGGCAGACACCTCAAGAAGGACTGCGGGCAGCAGCCCGCATAGCTGCTTAACAATGGGACTGCGCAAATGCTGTCAGCGCCGCTGCCTGTCGGGTTCCCTGGAGCTGCCAGCGGCACTCCCAGCAGGCAAAGACAGCCCAAGATAAGATCCAGCCTAAGATCCAGATCTTCAATCGGAAAAATACCGTCGCGAATCTCTTCCAGGAACACCATTCGCTGTGCGTCCGGCGCTCCTCCCTCTCCTCCCCCCTCGCCTCCGCCTTCACCTCCGCCTTGCTGAGGTGACGGTGACCCAAATGTCTCTCTCGGCGGCCGTAGCGGCCTCCAGTTACGAGCGGACCGCTCACGTTCCGTACGCAACCAACGGCTTAATATGTCCGGGGGTACACCCTGGCGAGAGGATGGGGATGGGGATGTTATAGAGGGTGTATGCATGTTGAGAAAGAGATGCCAGAAAGAGGTAAGATCAATAAATGGCAATACGGCATAACGGATTATCGTGTCATACTAATTCTGTGTATTTAGCAAAAGGGAAACCAAGGCGGTAAGCCAGCAATGCGGCATCAGTAGCAGCATCAGTGGCAGTAGCAGTAGCAGCAGCATTAGCAGCAGACGGTATGTTTCAGGGATGCTCAGCCGGCTACGGCAGTCCAACCCTCAACGGAATCGAATTGAAACATGGAAAGGTGCACATCAAAGGCTGTACGGTATGCACTACGAAGTGGAATGTAGATATGCATATTTCAAATTTACACAACTCGAGTTTTTAATCTTCTTTTCAATACTAATCATAATATGCATTAACGTTAATATGTACATGTACTTAGGTAATATGGGGTGGTAAGACGCGGTGGAGTTCATGGCGGATGGGCAATGGCAGGAGCAGCAGCCAGCAGGCGCCTTTCGGGGCGGCGAAGATCAGGAAATAGATACCCGCCTGTGAAGAAAGAAGTCCCGCTTGTGAAGAAAATAAGGCCTCAACAGTTCGAGAAACCAAGGATGCAACAGTATCACTATTGTTAAGCAGCCACATGGGGCCAGACACCCCTGTCGTACCTGGCATGCCTTCAGGCCCTTTTTCCCGCCCTCCACGTAAGCTGATATATACGAAATAGCCCGAGCGCTAAGTCATGTTTATTACCACCTCACCAAACTTGCACCAGGCCCCTCCAGATCTCTCCTGCAATCTCCCACCACCCCACCCACCTGCCGCTGCATCTCCTCCAGCTGCTCATCAAGCTTAAGTCCCAACTGCGCCAGGAGCTCCTCTTCGGTAAGCTGCAGACGGCAGCAGCAGCAGCAACGGGTTCAATTGGTGTGGGTAAGAATTGCTAGTGCCGGCCCAGGTGGTACCACGCGCGATCAACTAAATCCCAACCACGTGGCGCGCCCTTGTAAAGCGCCTTGCAGGACGGCCAGCGCTCCATACCCACCGCACCTGCACGCCCTCCTCTTCCGCAGCTCCCTCGTCCTCCTCATCTTCTCCATCTTCCTTCTCCCCGCCGCTGGATGGTGCCACTGACTCATGCCCAGGTGCTGCATCCCGTGCCGCAGTGCCCTCGTCCTGACGCGCGCTTGCTAGCGGCGGTAGCTCCATCCAGCCCGTCCAACCTCCCCCACTGTCCCCCGCGTTAGTGTCGTCGTCTTGCCGTTGCGGACCGGTCCCCCGCCGGCCCGTGGAGTCATCGGCGCCTGTTTTCGCCACCCATAGTGCGTCGTTCTCCTTACGGTACCTGCGGTAATCACCAAACCGCTCTTATCAGCTGTTGGTACTTCTTTTGGAACACACATATGCAGCCTCATGAATCTGCACATGTATTTACATGCAGTCACATACAGCGGGGGAGCGCGTGAAGGCCATGAGTTCACACAAACCGCCGCGATGGACATCCATGTTACCATCCTGATCGATGTTACCATCCGCGATCGATCACATCCATTCCTCGGCGCGAGGACACCGCCGCACGGCTCCCAGAACCAATGCCATGCCCTCTCACCACTTGGCCCAGCCCACAGCACCCTCCTCCCCAGCACGCGGCGCGCCTGCCTCCCAGAAGTTGTCAAAGAGTCGCAAAAGAGCCCCCGCTGACAAACGCAAGCCGCCGCCGCTACCGGCGCCCATTCCGCCTCCTGACGCTGAGGCACTCCGGTCAAGGCTCTACGACCAGTGCGGCGGTTGAGCAGGCCATGCGGGTGCAGCACGACGGGTGCAAAAAGGACAAAGATGCAAGGTAAGACGAGAGGTTAGTCGGCGAGATTGCCGTGGGTGGAAGGGACAAACCGGGGTTAAGGATGTCATCACGGGAGAGGGGAAGACGTGCCCCAGGGCAATGGGGACCGGTGCACATGCCCTAAATTAAGATGTATTTGCTCTCACTTCCCACTTCTTGCGCTTTCTGCATGTGTCCAAAGAAATGTTGAACACCTAGCCACGTTGCCGCGCATCCGTTCAGTTCAGTTCCCCCAAAACGGTGTGTAGCAGTGGCGATGTAATAAGCGTTGTGTGCCGGCGAGATATGACCTAAGTAGTAGTCATGTCGTCAGTGGTCGGCTAGACGTCTACACCCGTACACCGTTACCCACCCCAGGAGGGAAGCAGTGGAATTCCACAAGCGCCTGAATGCGCGCGATCGCAACTTCGCTGGCACCAGCCGTTAACTCAAGTTCCACCAGCTCTAAAACCAAACGTACGAGCTCCCTGTCAAGCGCCGAGACCACGGCCAGCGCCGATGGCCGATCTGCTGCAGTCGCGGTCGCCGCCTGGCGCTGCTGGCGTGCGCGCTCCGAAGCCAGCGCGTGCATCGCATTGCCGTATGCCGCCTTGGGAGGCCAGGGGCAACGGAATGGCAAGCGTGAGTCGTGGGTCGAGTGGGGGCTTGGAGGGTTCGTTCGTTAGCTGCAGAGGGACCCGCGGGACCTACACGTGTGTTGACCCCACTCATCGGCTTGGGTGCATTGACGGCCCGCTGACAACCAAATCGTTCTCATTCACGCACGGCATTGCGCGTGGAAAACCCCTAGGAGAACCCTAAACCCAGACCCCTGGGCGCGCAACATTCGCGTACTTGGCAGTAAAAATGCCATGTGGTATCCCGTCAACATGTGTTCCCCTAGCACCCTCTCGGCCTTCCTGAATTCCCGCCTGCCGATAGGTCTTCTTCTCCTACTTGGCGCACCTGCAGCCCCGACAGCTTGGCCAAAGAGAAAGCGCTCAGGCGGAAAGCCAGGTAGTCCCTCCAGAGGGCCGGCTCGCCCGGAGTGCGCCGCAGCAGCCGCTCCCACCTACCAGAAGTGGGGTCGCGAGGGATGGGCGTGGAATGAGGAAGGTGCCCACATCACGAACAGCAAGATGCGAACTCGCAAGCTGGAGATGTTACGTAATTAAAGCTTGCTATGGTCCTTAGAAGGTATAACTCAGGGTCCTAGGATTTTACAGCATGACAAGGAAGGGGAGTGTATTGCAAATTTTGATCATGGCGGAAACTGTGTATGAATTCCCACAAAACCTGCGAGCGTAGGTGCAGTGGCTTTCCCTATTCGTTTTCCATTCGTTCGAGGAGAATATCCTTCGAAAGCAAAATGTCCGAACGGAACCTGGTACTGTCCCCATCTACAACTCAGTTTTCATTCCAACTCGCATGCCACCCCACAAGTGGCAGCAGCTGCGGCTCCTGCATGCGAGGCAGCCAAGTCGTTTCTCGCCCCCCTCCCTCTCTCTCACTGGGTGCAGTTCTTGGTTTCCTCGCACACACACACACACACACACACGCACAAATTAAACACATACGCAGACGCCTTCCCTTTCCCCACCTGTCCCGTAAGTCCTCCGGTTCCACCAGATGCTCGCTGGCGGCCATCATGGCTCGGAGCAGTGCCGGGTGGCCAGGATGGGCCTCCAGGGCACGCTAAGGGAAGGCAGCGAGGCGCAAGGGAAGCGCACGGGTGTAAGGAGCGGAGAGGAGGACGAATGAGCGGGACGAATGGGAGGTGTAAAAGCAGCGCCCGAAGGCGCATGCAATGGCCAGGAGGGCAGGCTCTGTTCCGGTCCCACCACCACGTCCGAACCGCCACATTAGGCAGGGACGACGGTCCGGTGGCCGCAGCGTGTCAGAGCTCAATCCAAATATTATAGTTGTTCCCCATCACCGTGTGGGTTGTGTACAAACAAGGAGATCATTTCTCATCGCATCACACATCCCCAGTCACCCACCAAAGCGTAACGGGTATCAGCTAACACCGCGCGCCTGTGGGTTCCCGTGCCCCACAGGAACCCACGGGTCCGTGTCGCTTATCCTTCCTCCCCTCCCCACCCCACCCCACCCCACCCCGCAAGAATCTTGCACATGAAGGAATGTCGCGTTTATTCTTACGTAGTCCCACATGGTCCTCACATGGCCCCACAGCCTCACCTGCAAAATAGCCAGCTTCTTTTCAGCCGCTGCGCCCGCCACCTCTGCGCCCCGCCGCGCCAGCAGCCGCGCGACAGTGTCCTGGAAAGCCGCGAAGCGCAGCCAGAGCTGTGCAAAAAGGGGGCCCCAAAAGGGGGACCAACCACTTCACAAATCGGCGGCTAGACCAGGCGGATGCCCCGTCACCCGCCTCACCAAGTAACGATGTTCAATTACCTCTATTACGCTTACCTAGCACTGCTATTGTTCCATTACTGGTCAAACGCTAAAAGGATATTGCGGAATGGAAACGTCAAGAAGTAAGCAGCCAACAATTGGGCGTGCACCCGTGCAGACTCCAATTGCCAATTGCAGCAGCCCCGCCTCCAACTCTTCCCGGTCCGGTGATAATCAGAGCCCCATGCAAAGAGCATTTTCGCGGCACCACCGCCGCGCCACCCCCCGGCTCTCCTTTCGGCCACCCCATCTTTATACCTTTTATATCCCGAGCCTCACCTTTACATCCTGCGGCGCCTCCCGCACCGCTGTGTTGAACTCCCGTGTCTTCCGCAGCACCCACTCCTCCGCCGACTCGCCGCCGGCCTCCGCAGCCGCTGCCGCCGCCTTTGCCTCTGCAGGCTGCCGCCGTTCCCAATCTCCTCCTCCTCCCCCGCCACTGCCGCCTGCTGTAAGTACAGGGTCCTTCAGCGGGAGATAAGACGGCATCGGCATCGCCATCTTGAAGCCCCCGCCGCCAGTCGCCATTGTGTTGGACCGGCCTCCTCGAACAATAGGACCTTCTAGCTGCGAGAAAAGCCACCCGCGCCGCGCTGCTCCGCTGGATCCATATGGCGTGCGGCTGTTCGCTTCTTCCGAGCCGCCGCCACCGGCCATTCGGCTTCTCGAAGTGCCTGATGCCCCCCCCGGGAGCACTGGCGCCTCGGACAAGAACACGCGTCGCAGCCGCCGGCTCCGCTCTGCCGCCATCACCTTAGCACCGAAGTACCGGAGCGCAGCACGTGTCGAACCATCATCGCCATCGCCGCCGCGTGCCAGTCCGGCCAGCGCGACCTGCCCGGGCAGCAGCCGGTGCGCGCGTGCGCCTTTCGCAAGCCCCAGCGGGTCTATACGATGGTACGACGCTACGTTGCTTCCGTACAGGCATTCATACACAAGATTGTCCAGATCACCACGGGTGTCGTAGTATACGTCACCAGGCTGCGGTGCTGCGCCCTTGAGGAGGGGCCTGCCGGTGGAAAGGGCGGCGCCCTGACGTGGCGCTATCCCAGCTTCTGCGGCGGCCCGTTCAAGGCGCAGGATCTTCAACCGCTCGCCACCGTTGCCGTCACTCCCGCTGTCGCTATCCCTGGTGCTGCTACTACTACGCTGGCGGTGCGATCGCTTTCGACGCTTCTTTGCTTTCTCTAGCCGTTCCACACCTCTACCATCTCGCTTTCGGCTCCGCTTCAATCGAGAGGGAGAGCAGGAAGAGCGGCGCTTACGCTTCTTATGGCCTCCGCGCCGTCGATCGCGGTCGCTGTCGTCGGTCTCACTGCTGGCGCTGGAGTTATGGCTGCGGTGGGGTTGCCCCTGACGGCTTGGCCGAGTTTCAGCTTGGGTATCTGGTCTCCCAGGTTGTGATAAATCATGCGCGCCTCCCAAGGGACCTGTCTCGGTAACCTTTGTCGCACGGGCTGTGGATGCCTCCCCACCGTCGCCGTCAGAGTCGCTGCTGCTTTCCAAGTACCTTTCCGCCGCCCGCAAGAATTCGGCCTGAGTTGCATAGCTGCCATAGGGGTGGCGCGGTTCCAGCACATCGTGTGACTGATAGCTTGCGTTGTTGCTTAACCATCCGGCTGGATTGTCCGAGATCGCACAGTCTGGCTGCGGTTGAGTACCTGCTTGCCCTCCAATTATTGGGAAAAAACTCATTGTCACAGGTAGCTTGGCGTCAGTAAATGACAGTCCTTAATAGTCTTCAACCAGTCCAACTGCAAGGATTTTTGCCAACATGATTGTTTGCTATATCAAACTCATACCGGTATACAGTTAAGATGTTCCTCATATATTTTGTGCTGGTACGAAAACAGCGTGATATATACAGTTACACGGAAGTCGTTGCTTTCGGTTGTTTGGGTGATCAAGTACCGTTATCCTCGAATGAACTGACAGCATATGTAGTTTATTACTTCTCAAAATCTTTTTCATTTCAAATGCAACGAAAGTTTCCTGTGCCGTTGTGAACGCGTCGTTCACTGCAAGCCTGTGCTCTTACAGGCTGACGTAGGCGCTTCGGCCCAAATCTTATTCACGTATATAATCCGAGAAATTTAGGGCGTTATACGACTATAAGTCCCCGCACGCTCTAAGTCCTACCACGAGGGTTTTGTTGTGTCGACGAGGCGTTTACAAGTCTAGTTTATCTCAGCTGAAGTCGCGATGGGAAACTTTTATAGCAAAAAAAGTAAAGCTCCGACAGGGTGCGTGATAACCCACCGGGATTTGGGGTTTGGGGTTTGTTGTTTGTTGTATGGACCCCGTCACACTAGCTGCCCGCCGGCGTCACTTCATTCCATGCAGGCCAGCCATCACTGAGGTTGATCGAGCCATCCTCAGTCTTAAGACACAACGCAAGAAGCTGGAGGACCAGGAGAAGCTGGTAAGCCGCCCCACCTACCCGTCAGTCATTCAAACCTTACCCCCAACCTTACCGTGGTTGCAAAGCGCGTACGGGCGGGCAGGTATGCTTACACAAGCGAAACATTGTAATTGACATTCTCCCTTCATGCGTATGTCATCCATATTCTTCCTTTTGCGAGGGAGGGCGATTGACTGGGCCCGCTGTCTTGCTGCCCCCGCTATCCGACAATTTCTGCAGCTCAACATGCGGCTTGGCCGCCACGCGGAGGTAGCCAGTCAGCTGGCTAAGGAGGGCCGACGAGACCGGGCGTTGCTAGTGCTGAAGAAGAAGAAACTCAGCGAGAAGCAGCTTGTGCAGCTGCACGGATTAATCCTCAACGTGGAGGAAATGGTGGGCGGTTTGATCTGGGTCGGGATAAAAATGGGTTTGCAAAGCTTATCGAACAAAGAACCTCGGTTAACCCAAAACCCCAAACCCAATAAATGCATTTGGAAAGCACGAGGACGGATTTGATAAGCCGTTTGCAAATCAGGCATGTGGGTGGGCGGATGGGCGCCCACTTGGGGGACAGTAACCTTGGTTACCGGCTGCTGTCGAAGAAGTTAACAGAGCTGGGTGCGCACAGCATATCCCAGCCAGCTTTGTAAGGTGGGCAGTTGACAGAATCCTGCTGGTTGGCTGGCCGGCTGGCCCGCAGCAGTGGGGGAGCGTCCCTCCGTTATTTTTTTCCAAGATACGGAAGCTGGCGAATCCTGTTGCGCAACAGAGGGTCTCTACAGACGCATGGTATATACATATATATATATATGTGTGTGTGTACATATTTAATATATAATATCTGTGTATGTCGTATATGATATATAATATTTATCTATCTACTATTGTATATAAAATGTATATATGTAATTTAGAGAGAGAAAGAGGGAAGGGCCATCGATGGATAGGTAGGGCCACAGCACCCAGAAGGCGCGTCAATTAAACACTTTTCATTTATAAGCCAGCCACCCAAGCCACGTGTATTTATTTCCCGCGACACAACCGATTGCACTGAGGCCACTAATCTTGCTTCCCCCGGGTCCCCTATCCCTTGCTTCCCCCGGGTCCCCTATCCCTTGAGGGCCCCCCTAAACCACTTCCGGTTTTTACACCACCTGCGCCGCTACCCGCCGAACCCCAGTTGTCAAGCATTGAGATAACGAAGAAGCAGAGCGCCGTCTTTGCGACGCTCCAGAGCAGCACAGCTGCGCTTAAGCAGCTGCAAGCTCAGGTGCGTGATCCCCACCCGCCTATTGGCAGGAGACGGCCGCATCTGCTTGGCGGGTAAAATTGCCAGGCCGAGAGTCATGCATCCGACACGGCCTTCTTTGCGAGTAGCGCGGTGCCGCATAATGCGTCTGTCATATTTGGGTGGTCAACCGGTGGGTAGACGCGCAATGGCAACGGCCAGTTTTAGGGTTTAGTAAACCCTTAGGGTAGACGCGCAATGGCAACGGCCAGTCCTTTCAGGCGTGGGATTTGGGAATCATGCCTGAATGGACCGGAGTCTTCTGCCAGGGACCTTTTCTCTCATCCAGCCACAATCAGACTTTCCCTTGCAATCATTCGTCATTGTCTTTGTCATTGTCATGCCTAACGCGGTCGCATTTATAAGCTTGCCTATATCACTCTAAAGAGGCCGCTAAAGACGCCGCTAAAGAAGCATATGGATTGCGTGCGCCTGCAGGTAAAGCTGGAGGACGTGCAACGGCTGCTAGATGACACCGCGGAGGCAAAGCAGTACCAGGAGGAGTTGGCATCGCTGCTGGGGCAGCAGCTATCGGATGTGGAGAGCTCGGAGGTGAGGATGGAGTGGGCTGTGCATGTGGGACTGACGGGCATTTCAATCTGCGCGCAATTCGATGCCCCATCGGAAACGTTTGGACTGATATGATCACTGCGAGATTGTCGGTGATTGGAAGCACCATGCTAACACACAGATGGGAAAATATGGAAGTGCTTTGGGGGACACCACAGGGGAGCTGGTCCCCCTTGGACCCCTCTTGACGCACGCATAGAAATCGTGCCGCTGCTGCTGCTGCTGTGGCGAGGGATCACGATCTCGAACTCTTTCCCTCTTCCTCTGTTGCACCCGGCGAAGCGCAATGTGGCCTGATGCGCAGAGTTGATGTTTCCTGAAACTGACGTTGTCACACATCTTCGCGGTATTGAAGGTAGAGGCGGAGCTGGCGGCGTTGGAAGAGGTGGTCGCAGACGAGAAGAAGCTGGAGATGCCGCGCGTACCAACTACCAAGGTGGGTATACGAGCTATCCGATGGAGTAAGGCGCGGGTTGTTCGGATTGAAGTCCTCTCGTGCCGTTTGAAGGTAGACCCCGAGAGAGTCTAGTTCGATGTCCGGTGCTCTCAAAATAGCCTTCCTCGTGGCTGCGTGAATGAAGGAGGGGGGGAGTCTCTTAAACCGGCTGCAGCAAGAACTACCCGTCTCCATGCCTGCGCGTCCCACGTGCCTTGAAGTCCAGGCCGCGCTGAGGCGCTTATGCGCTGGGCAAACCGTGGGCGGAAGCACCATTGGGTTGACGACAGATAGCGCTTTGGGCACCCGGGTAGCTGCCCCACAGCACAGCTGTATCCAGTCCTATTGAATCTGCATGATCGTACTGCTTCCCCTTGCAAACTCCATGTTTGGCTGCTCTGCATTTTGTGCACCTCATCTGTCACCATGGAGGCCCCTCCTCATGGAAAGCACGGCAGCAGTGCATGCCTTTTCGTGTTGTGGGTGGCAAGATCGGTTGCAGTCGGCCCCTGTGTGGCCCCTTGGTTGGTTTCACCCTACCTTGCAGATCACGGATGCCGAGAAGGCCAGGGTCCAGGAAGCCACAGCCCCGACAGCAGCTACTCCAGAAAAGGGCGAGGCAGCTGTGGAGGAGCCGCAGAGAGAGGCCATGCTCGCGTCATAGTAATCTAGGGTAAATCTGCTGTTTGACTGGATGCGTGGAATGCATGTGGGAGCTGCTGCTCGAGGCAAGCAGCAAGCCTGCCGAGCTATGCGCCTGCACCCACAAAGGGCTTTGCATATGGAGACAGTGGCCCTGTATTGTGGCCAGCCTTGAAGACAGGCTTTTGCGTAACTGGCCATGCAACGCCGTGGATTATTCTGTTGGCCAAAGGACGAGCGTCCTTGCAGCTATGAGCCACGCAAGCACTTAGCTTTGGTGTTATACGATGCACTGATGTCTTGGTATCAGTTATCGAGGGACCGCTGACCCGTTACTAGGAGCTCGTAAGATTGCGCAGGCCTTACTTTGGTATTGTTGCTGCTTACGGCGACGTATTGCGGTATGTTGTTGTTGGGATTTGGTGTTTGGTTCGGCAAGCATGAGGCTGTTCGGAAACCTAGGCTTCGGATGCTTCCACATTTACTCGGTCTCTCCTTGCATTCTTGTGTTCATCCATCCATCCATCCATCCATCCATCCATCCATCCATCGTGCCGGCCTCTGCTGGATCGCATTGCTACCTTTTGGTACCATGCATGTACCAGGTGTGCCTGCCTTGCTCCACCCACAAGCAGGCACCCGCTGCTCCTATTCATCGCAATTCCTCTCTTCTTGCAAATTTTCACGCCCTCGTTTCTATGGTATCTGATGAATCCACGCGTCCTTGGGAGTCGTGACCTTCCTTAGGTGTTGCTGTCATTCCTGTCGCTCAGCCATTTACATAGTGCAACCTCCATCACAATCCCGCACTTCCACAATAGCGGGTTGCCGCAGGCCTCGTTCAATAAGATAACAACGTAGTGGTAAATCATCCGCTGGACTGTAATGTGATTTGTACCCAGTGCCGCGTTAGACGAGGAGGTGCCAGCGGTATCGGCAGGGCTGGCGCTGGCACTTGTGTGGCTGGCGCTGTCCTGTGGGAGGCGAAAACTGTTGAATGATTTGCATGATTTGGCTGAACTGGAGTGGTCCGGCGCTGGCTGGATGGGGGACGCATTCAGGCGGACCGTATTACAGGACATTTGTTGCTGTGAGGCGGTGGCAGTGGCAATGGCATTTGCAGTAGTCGCGAACGGCCAAGAGGCAGCTTTTTGGAACTTTCTCAAGGGACAACCCCAGGACTCTCGCATGGTTCGCAGCTGGAACAGATTTCCACTTGCAACTAATAGGCCGCTTCATGGCGCCGTCTGCCGCATCACTCTGCTTTCCAATTTCCTCATCCTCTTGGCGAATGAATAAAAACTCATGTGCATCTTAAAAACACACGCACCCTACCTTGCACCAAGCCTGCTCGGGCACAAGAGTTATCCTCAGCCTCAACCGACAGCCCACTGATGTCACCGACTTCCCTCAACACCACGCGCAACGCAAATAAAAGCCCAAAGGGGAACAGTACTCCAAAGCTTAGGAGAGTCATCGCTCGCTTTTCTCAGTGACGCCCGGATGTCTCATTCCATCGCCTTGTCTACTACTCACCAGCTCCTTGCTCCCGCTCGCCCTGCTCTGCTGTTAAGGGGCACACAATGTGCTCCCGTCCGTGTGCGGGGGTGCCCGTTCCCACCTCTCAATGCTAGTGGAGCTCCACTACTTTGAGTCGCGACTCATCTTCACCTCGGATTAATAATCCTCAGCTATGTATGGGCCCTTTCGGTCCACACAGCTTTTCGAACCGCTTGGAAACGCCGCGGGAAGTGTAATCGTTGATCCGGCAAAAATGGAAGAGTCGGGTTGCATGTGCCGTGCGGTGCGTTGCGGTGACATTTCCGAATGCTCTCTACTGTAGCATGATGCTAGCTTATTGAGTGTGCATATAACCTAGGAGGCCATGTTGGTGAGCATGCAGTCCTCATTACCAACAATAGCCCATCCAAAGCCACCAACACTTCTCCGCAAGTCAACTTTCGTCAACGTTCAGTGGTACCCTGTCCGCCACCATAATCTAGAGTTTGTACCCTACGCACTTAGCAAGATTAGTATAGGGCTATGCCGGAGTAAGCAAAATTCACCCGACCTTGCACGCTCTGCGACCGCAATTACTAGCCCCTCTGCAGACGATGAGCTCGTTAGCCCGCGCGATGCCTGGGGATGGACCGGATAGGCGCCCGCCTGATGTCCCAGCTTCGATAAGACGGCCGGCATACTGCGCTTCCCCCCCCTCCGCTGTCCTACCTGTGCCCCTTGACGCGCCAGTTTGTGTTGGACTGCGTCGGCAATATCTGGACACTGCCGGAAGTTCTGCTCGCAAGCCTGCAAACAACGGATGCTTTCAGCTCATCCGACAGCCCTATCGATCACCAGCTGCGCTACCCTATCATCTTCCACTTTGGCCACCCAGCTCTGCTTTACATCTAGCATCAATTTCCGGGTCGCAGTGCTTACTTCAAGCAAATATGCGAAGGACTGAACCCAACAGCCCTCAGGTGTGCATCAGCCATCCGCATTTGTTATGGCTGAACCCCGGCGGGAATCCGCTCCACTGTTAAAACCCATTTAAAACCCGTATTCATGGCTCCCATCACCTATATATTGCACGCCGCTTCATCTCGTCGAGCAGTTGTTCGAGAGGAGTGTTGAATAGATGAGGTGAGATGGTCTATCCCGCGGCCGGGATGATTGGCCGCCGGTGCGGGAGGTGCACGGGTACCGCAAGCAGGCCTACGCCTTGCTTAGTGACATGGTTCTGAGCCACCCTGCGCACAGCTCCTGTTTAAAGAAGCTGTGGGTTTGTGATACATGCGCAGGCATGCGCCGTATGGGCACACGTGACAGTGGTACAGCAAAGCCGCAAGTGCTAACAAATGATAAGGGGAACGAGTCGCCATAGTAGTGAAGGTCTACAGAAGCGTGGCGCGCGCAGTTAGATGCCGTGCCCTGTTAAGTTTTGCTCCTTTTAATGGGTTATGAACAGGCGTGGGAGCCATGGCGGCAATCTTAGGTTCAAAAAATGCTGGAGGCTTCCAGACTACCTTCGGTTATTACGACCATTGACTTTGCCAAAAACGTCCATGTTCTTGTGTGTCCATGGCTTTGACATCGACTGCACGTGTTGAAGTGTTTCAAGGAGGAGCTGGTCTGTGTTCTATCTGTGCTCAATTGGCCATCTGGGCCAACGCGCGGAGGCCACAACGGCGCACAAGGGCTTCCAGTTGTTGAGTAAGGTACTTTCTAGTTCTTGTCCTCAGCAGTTACAATCAGCATAACACTAGAAAGGCCCCAGTGGCGATGCCACCGGCGGCTAACCTGAAACGCATAAGAACCGCCCCGCTGCTTAAACAAACCTACCAAATCGACTGACTGACCTGTACTCCATCAAACCGCCCTGCTGCTTAGCCCGGACCCCTTGCTAGACTCCGCCACAACGCCCCACCAAAACCCATATTAAAGTTGGATTAGTGGCTGGCCGGCCGTGACACTTAGGCTCGTAACCACCAGGCCGATCCAGGTCTGGTGGCCGAACAAACGTGAAAACGTGCCCTACCGGGTGGGAAGGGCGGGCACATAAGGTAAACCTAAGGTCACAACACGGCGAATAGCCGGGAACGTTGTGACCTGCGACTAATCTCAAAATCTCAGTACGGCAAGTACGAGCAAGATGCATTTAGTTACTTGCTTCGTCCAAGAACCAGCCTTCTCGCCTCGAGAAGCCAGCGCCTTGTTGGCTATCCCAGTGCAGATAGATCGCTGTATCGATATAGGATTATACGGGATATGGATCTTGGGTTTTAATGGCCTGTATACTTATGTAAAGTTCAATATTGCTCAAAGAACATTTCTTCTTTGCGTTCGTTGGACCGTAGGTAGGTGACAATAGGTGACTCAGTTGGGGTATAGCAAGCAAGGATAGCTACTGCTGGTTGTTCAGGGCTCTGCCAGTGTATAATAACCCGGTTACCATATATAGGGCTAGCTAGGCTGGTCTGGACTCCGGGGATCTACGCTGCTAGGCAGCATTTCCCCTCATTTTCGTTGGCATGGAACATGCGAAGCCCCCCCAGCAAGTTCTGCGTGACGGTAGCAAACCCAATGCATCATTTGTCACCGTAAAACATCAACTTCGAAATCGGGCGACCCGCCTGATTGTGTTGGCCTGTGCTTTTGTCGCTCAGGGCATATGGTTGGCAGTGGTTGGCTTGCGAAGCGGCCTCAGCATGTTATGCAAAAATGCAGCAAAGCCAAATGCACCAACTATCCTTCATTTTCCACATTGTTCCTTGGATTTCGTGAACGGTTGTCTGTTTGCCTACTACACCCCAAAGGTATGCCTTCGACCGGAGATGTATTTTTTGTTCCGCAAAGAAGTACCTAGTCAAAGAATGAAATCGGCCAAGGCTTCATCGCCAAGCTTTAACACACTATGGAGAGTGATGGCGTTAAAACGACATGACGTGAATGGGCTTGCCGAAGTGTTTCGTGAGATTAATTTTCCGGGATGCTCCGGGAGTCATGGAAGCTTGCTTTAGGGCCCAGTATGTGAGGCCGTATGGCATAAATGAATTGTGCAACGTGGCCGCAGGTTTTAATTGACTGATTCTGACAAACTCGTTAGAGCTCGTAAGGCCCGGACGAACCTGGACGCTCAAGGGGCAGCAAGCGGAAATGAAAAAGTTTGGGGAAGATACATAATGATAAGCTAGAATGGAAACGAGATCTAACAAACACTCGTAAGAAAATAGAAGTTTTCAGAGAAACCTAGATCCTACCCAGATTCGACAGGCATATTTAACGGATGTCATGAAAAATTCAGGTAAGTTCTAGTTGGTTTTCCACCGCCATACGTGGTCCTCGGCGTTTGTTGGACCGCAGCACGGAATGGGACGAGATTGGCAAAATGGAGCAACTTCTTCATCTTAGATAACTACACGCCCTGCCTGTAGCGAATTTGAGGGATATTATTAAGATCTATTTAGATTATTACCACAACGGCTCAACCGACAACATTGTTGGTTGTTCTAGTGGCCCTGCTCTAGGCCCAGCTCTCCTCTCTGTACGGCCGTTGCCAGTTAAGATAATGCCGGGACTCGGCTTGAAGACATATATCCTACAATTGCTTCAAGACTACGTGGTTTGGCTTACGTTATCTTTTAAGACCTATCCATGGTCGCACGGCGGCTCCTTTCATGATTGGCGCTACACCATTAACCCTCCGTCTCCTGGGCCAGCGTCCAACTGTTTGGAGCAGTCACCCTACTATTCGTCCTGGAATTTCCCAGGGTTGTCAAACAATACTCTTTGCCGGAACAATCTCCGCACGGTCCAACATTGAGACTGGTAGTCCCAGCGGTGCTTGGAATTACGAAAACATGCACGCGATAATGTCAGTCAGGCCCCACCCGGGTGGCCTGTTTGCATTTGCACGGCATCCTCGGATTGGCTGCCGCGGGCACTCGTCCGTCTCCACGGTTGCAGGGCGGGCGTCCCTGCCTAGGCGCGAAACCAACAGCTTGAATTTCACGGTAATTGTTTAAGTCTTTGGTAATCTTTGGATAATCGCCTATTGCCAGAATTACCTTGTCCACCTTGTACCTGAGATCCGGTTTACTGTAAGGATGACAAATAAAGGTTGCTTCTTGCTAGCTTAGTCCTGAGATACAATTCCATATAATGAACCATGATATCGGTTCCAATCCTATTTTTTATCTCGGTCCTTCCCGAATAAGCAATTGTCGTATTCCTGTTGTCAACAGGACCACCAAGTCGTCTACGAACACCAAAGCACCAGGCATTTCTGCGCCGGTCGGGGCCCTGCAGAGGTTTGGGCTAGAACGAACGGCCTGCGAGCCCACGGCGAGGGGGCCAAGCTAGACCCAGTCGAGATGCCCGAGAAAACCATCACAGCTGCATCACCGGGCCAACAGCCTGATGAAGGGATGATGGTGGAGGATGAGTTTGATCGGCGAATGGACGCACTGATCGCGTCTGTCGACACAGCAGCGGCGATGCCCGGTACGGGTTTTGTTGCCGTACACCTGGCGGCGGTGAGCGGCCCGAGGCTGCTGGAGCGCATATCGGCGGTGCTGCGGCAGGCCCTTGCCACGTTCAATCCGGGTGATGGGTTTACGGATACTGACACCAGCGACGTCGAGCGCGGCATTATAAATGCGGAAGCCTTCCGGGACGGCTACCTGAAGCTGGCTGGTAGGATAACTCATATATTTGGGTTCGTTTTGTCGGTTGCCGAACCTTTATCCGCGCTCGTTATGTTGTTTACTAAGCCCGAAATCTTTATCAAGTGATTGAGTGCATCACGAGCGCTTAAGCGTAGCAGAGCATCCCTTCTGGGCGTTGACCAATTTCCCGATTACCTAATTGCCCTGTGCTCATCACCAGTGTCCTATTGCCGTACTGCACCTACCGCGGCTGCACGCAGTCCCGGTAAGCGCTGACGGGGGCTGCCCCCAGCTACCGATTCCTTATGACGCCCTCGCCATGAGGCCCGACGATTCGGAAGACTCCCATTATAATTACGTGAGCTGGTGCCACTTTGCGGCACCGCCACTTGCATTTTCTGGCTGAGCAACTGCAGCGCCTGAGCGACGAGGAGGACATGGAGGAGGACATGCCGGCGAGTCCGGGTAGGCGAACAGGCGCGGCACAGAAGCAGGAGCTATCACTTTACTGTGTTGCGGGAATTATGAGAGGTCATGAGGATCTCATCGGTATGATCCGACTCGTTGCAATCAACAGCACGTATATCATTTATTTATTTACGCGTATGTTTCATATTTTTTTGATTCATTGGGGTGTTACACTGTGGCCTGACCGGACCGAGCCACAGCGCAGGGGAGGGGCACGTGGCTTTGTCTGTCTGTCCTGCCACGTGCTGCCCTTCTCACTCGGACCAGCTAGAGCAAAGAAAGACTCAGAGGCTCAAGCCTGGCCACTAACTTCAGATTTATACGTGTCTATACAGGTGTCCGTACTACATAAGTTGTGGTATCCGTGCAAGGTGGTAACTTAAGGGTGGCGGGTGTTACCGCTGTTGATGCCGTTGCCGTCGCACTCACTATTCCGCCGCTTCGTTCTCTTCCCGCCTCTTGCCATTATTGCGCATATCGTGGCAGGTCTGTGACAGGTGCCGTTGTTGCTGCTGGCTCGCTTTCATTACATACAGATACATGTGTATACACACACATATATATATATATATGTATATTAACGGGTGTTACACTTTGGGCGAGTCGCCCTACAAAGACGAGCACCGGGGTCCTGACTGGACCGAGCCACAGCGGAGGGGGGCCCACGTGGCTTTGTCTGTCTGTCTGTCTGTGTATCTATAGCATAGTATAGTAGTATAATTATTTATTTTAAGTTAAACCACATATTGTTTATACTACGTTGTATTGTACTATATTGTTTTATGTTCTTTTTTGTTGTATTTATATATTAAATAGCATATTAATATATTTATATTACGCCACGGCCTCAAAAGCCCTCATTGTTGCCAACTCCAGGGGTGGCCGCGCAGAGATCTCCCGCTTCCAACAGGGCCTCCCTGATCTTCACACCGACGGAGCAGCAGCTGCTGGAAAGGCTCCAGATTAGGTTGCAGCAGTTGGTCGAGCGAGCGGTGGAGAAGGTGAGGAGGGGCGGAGGAGGGGTGGGAGGAAGGTTTATGTGATCTTCACAAGGGTTTGCCGCAATTTAAATCCTTGTGCAAGATCGTTGTCGGATGTCAATGGCGCCATAATATAATATAGTATTGGGCGGGTAGCAGTCAGAAGACCACTTGCAGCCCGGCAAATGGCCTGTGTGTATGTTGAGACTGAGACGGTCACCTCTTGCCCGCATATCGTAGACCTATTGTGGATGTATCGAATACATTACGCTATGTTATAGGGATGATAGATGGTACATGTTATACCCTCTATAGTACCAAGGGGGGGTGTTCGCTGTGGGTGACTCGCCGTGCAAGGACGAACACCGGGGCACCTGACCGGGCTGAAGCACCCGGCCGGCCCGCTCAGGGACCCCGGTGTGGTCATGGGGAGTAACGACCACACCGATCATATCCGGTGCGGTCAAATTATTGTGACCGCACCAGACCGGATAAATACTTATTAATTACATTCGGTATTGTTGTCGGGTCCCCGTATACTCCGTTCACCACACTGACACCCGCGCGCCTGAAGATGCTTAACGCCCGCCTTAACCCCCTCCCCTCAAACCCTCCACACGGTACTATGAAGGGCGTGAAGCTGTTGTTCGAGGCGGACAGCCGTACCGAATCGTACCTGTTGTGGCCCGCCCTGGAGTACCTGGCGTACGGGCTGATGCGCAAATACAATGATGCCCCCTTACGCCCGGGGGCGGCAGCGGTAGTGTTCCTGTCGTACGGTAGTACGGCAACGTCCGGCAGGGATGTAGCCGACATGCCGCGGCGACTGCGGGCAGAGCTTTCACTTGCTCTGTGGAATGGTTATACGCTCGGTATCAAACTGGTGCGTGCGGCCTCCGGCTCCGGCTTTTGTCGCTGTCGCTGTCGCCTCCAGTGCTGGCCTTGTGAAGGTGCACCTGGTTGCTTGATGTCGGCGCCTCTTGCCTAGCCGCCTTATCTCCTGTTTGGAGCAGTGTGGGCTAGGGACCCCTCCGAACATGCGACCGAGTCTTAACCCTTGACTCCTGACTCTGCAGGTGGATTACCCGGGCATGAACGATGTGTCGTGCGTCGATTGTGTTATGGTCCTGCTCAGCGCTGTACGAGTATGTCGTGCAGAGCTGATGGTGGGCCACAACCTCGCCTTGGTGGCGGCCGCGGTGGCGGGTATGGCCCGTCTGAGACTGGACCTCGAGAAGGCGCCCGTGTATTTCGAGCACCTGTTGAAGGCTGCGGACCCCCAGAGCGTCACACCGGGCAACGAAGGGTACAAGTAAGTGGGGCGATGGGGGTCGTCTGGGCGGGAGTCGACCAAGGGTGTGATCCTACTCTGTCACTTATAACTACATTACATTTGGACCTCCGGTGCTTGTCTTTGAAGGGCGAGTCGCCCACAGCGCTGTGTAACGCCCTTAGGGTAATTATAATAGGATATATTTTTATCTTGCACTTCCTTACTGCATTATATTTTATTCTGTCATATGACATGACATCACATTATATGTCCATATTACACATCGCATCGTACCATATTGCCTTTTATCGTACCTTGCTTGTTGGCCTCTTTAACTTTTGCTAGGATAAAGTGCGCAATTGTACGGCATGCGTACTTGATGGTCTTTAACTTTCTTGTGGTGGGCTATCGTGTGTATGTAGCTGTATGTGATGGGCTATCGTGTGAATGTGGTGGGCTATGTGGTGGGCTATCGTGTGAATGTATGTGTGAATGGTGGGCTATGTGGTGGGCTATATCGTGTGAATGGTGGGCTATGTGGTGGGCTATGGTGTGAATGGGTATCGTGTGAATGGTGGGCTATGTGGTGGGCTATCGTGTGAATGTAGCTGTCATGTCTTTACATCTTTGCAAATGCGCCGTCCTGGGCCCCACGCACAGGGTGTACAAGTACTGTCCGTTTGACAACGTGGACAGGGCCAAGGTACGTCTAGTGAGCCAAAGGGCTTTGGAGCTGCTCACGCAGTTGGAGATGCTGCTTCAAGTCCGGCAGCAAGCCATGAACGGGTCGCAATCAGATGGGGGGCGAATGCGTAGCTGACGTCAGACTGGCTGAATATTCAATCAGAGGTGTATTCTCACATATGTGCGTATTAACCAGCTCCGCACCAATCATGCGGAATGTTTGTACAAATTGGCTGATTGTGATTCAAGACAGCAGTCGATGACGTTGGGTACCGGTGGGCTGCAGTGAAGAGGAGGAAGGCGGAATGGAGATGATGAAAGCAACTACAGGGCGGGTGGGCAGCGGGTGTTGTCTTTCACCCCCCTCCCCCCCTCCCCCCCAAGCTTTGGTGCACAAGGCTAGGAGGGTGGTCATGACCCGGTAGCCCTGGAGGCTTAAAACCACCCGAAGTCTTATCAATACGTGCGGTCCTTCGTAGTCTCAGGGCCGAGGGGGGTGCATCCGCGGGGGGGCCCCGAGGGGGGATGGAACTATCGATTGTGTCCAACAGCGATGGTGTCACGTGTGGGTCTTACGGCGGAAATGCAAGGTTGATGTGAATTGGTTGTTCGGTAGGTGGGTGCACGGCAGCCAACAGGGGCCGGCGGTACCTGCGGTGGTGGCTAGGTTGGTTATCGGGAAGTCCAGCCCTCCTTGCTTTTCAACAGCCCGCCTTGACTGCAGCACCACCCGGGCTTTGGGCAGCCCCCTCTACAGCTCGTCCAGCAGCCCAAACAACCAGCTCCAGGTTGCTGTCGTACGTAGCCCACCAACCGTCAAGGTCTGCCGAAGGCTCTCGGGGCTGGTCGCGTAGCCAGCAGCAGGCTCGAACAGGGCTCCGCTTGGTATGAGGTGGGCAGGGAAGAGGGGGGAGATAGGGAGGCAAAGGACCTGGCCATCGCCGAAATCACGGTCACGGGTTGCCCTGGCAAATGTCGCACCAAAAGCACAGGCATGAGCCGTGAGAATAGGGAAAGGCCAGGATGGGCGGATTAAGTTGAAAGTGACGGAAGAGGGGCCCCGGCGGATCGTACGATGGTGTCTTCGGTATGCGTGGAGACGTGGGGTCGCGGCCGGGGGCTGGTAAAAGGAGCCTGATGTGTGTGTGAAAGGGGGAAGGGGTTCGTGCACGTATGCTAAGTGGGCGAAATGTATGCGGGTGGGTTCATGATGACCACCACAATATGCCCTGGCGCTTTGTGGTGGTGGTTAACTGCTACTTTGAAATGAGAGTTTGACCCAATAAAGGCCAATTTGGATTTGGGATCGATTTTGATATCCCTTCGCTGCGCTAGGTGGTGAAGTGCACGCCACGCCAGCAGTCTGTATAGCTGACGACATTGATTGTGATGTGGTAGGTTGTGCCATATCCTGTACACTAGCATATACATGTATACATATATGTGTATTTTATATGTTGGAAAGAAAAGTGCCCTGGGGCCCCCGGCCGTATTAATTTTTTCTCATTTCCCTGCATAGGGTATATCACCGTGTGTCGCTCATTCTCAACAATAAATTCGGATGTCACATCCCATCTCGCATGTATGAGTATTGGTGCGGTGCATGTCGCCTTTAAGACAGGGAGGCCAGGCCCCAGCAGTGCCATAGGCACACGGGCAGGCGCATCCATCGATAATTTCATTATTGTACGAAGTTTTGGTTGTTAGGTTGTTAGAGCACAACGCACACACACGGAGGCTTCCACATGTCGAATCGTATCGTGTCGTGTGCTGTCACCTGGTGCCAGGAGGAGGTCGAGGATTTCGATGGAAGTACATACATTTACGCCTCTCCGTACACTCCCCCGTACATCCAAAATAGATGAAATTGAATAAGTAACGCAATAGCTTGGTTGATGCTGGCGTCTGGTGCTACGTGGTCTTCTGCTTTATTTGTGCAAGTCGCACTCCTTTCGAAGATGAAGCTGTCATTGGGCATGCGTCATTTTGTCAGCTGTTTTCCGTCTCAGCTGTTGCCATGTGTCTGTCTATGAGTTTGGAGGTTTTGTGTGTTTTTCATCCCAGCCCGCGCAGTCACTACCGTCATGTATGTGTGCCGGGCCCCGCGGGGCAGAAAGCAAGAACTCTTTGTTTGATCTCATTGCGAGGAATCGTTCTACACAGTAAGGTGCAGAGATAAGGAATGGGCAACCATGGCACCCTGCCCAAAAGCCATGTATGGGGACCCTCAAACGGACCTCCCTGGGGCCGCCTCCCCTTGCTTGCTTGGGGAACCTTCGAAGCTGCCAAAAAGAGGGGAAGGAAATTTGCCGTGGCCGCATCGCACCTCCACAAGCACGCACAATGTATGAGTCCAGCAGGAATGTCCAGGAGGGCACCATGGCACCTACCATGACCTGGCTTGTTTTGCAATCCCGGACCAGCCCGGACCGAGACCTTCAGGGCTACACAACACGGTATTCCAATATTTTTGATGCGCTGCGAGAAAACCTGTGTACGGCCAACTCATCGTGGCTAAGTGGTTGTAACCAGAGCCCTGGCCGATGCCATTGGCATCATCAGGTGCCTCGACTGCTTCACCAGTCGTCGCGACTGGCTCGAGTATTACTGGCTTTGGGGCCTGAGCTTATGCAGGCTGACGCGGATGTGCTTTGCCCTGTACTCCTTCATTCTTTATTTATTCTTCGTTTATCGGATCTTTTACGTTCTTGAGTGAGCTTGTGAGCTAAGTTCGCTGCCACCTGCGTTCATTCCTTGAGCCCCTTCTTCGTATCCCGCAGTTCGCCGAGGGGGGCAACAACCCCCCGCGCTGATGCCGCTGTTGCCACCTCCGCAGTCGCCGTCTTCCGTGTTTCAGATGCACCGCCGCGAAGCAAGCATCTCTGCTGTTCTATCAGCGCGGGCTTTGACAGGTGGCGGCGTTTTCGTCGGGCATATCGCTTCGCTGTCGCATGTCGTACATGTCTGTGGGGTGCGATGCGGCCACGGCAAATTTCCTTCCCCTCTTTTGGGCAGCTGCGAAGGTTCCCCAAGCAAGCAAGGGGAGGAGGCCCTAGTACAAACGGACCTCCCCAAGGGGAGGAGTCTTCGTGGCAGGGCGGGGCGGGCGGGAGCTTCTTTTGAGCAGGGCGTCATAGCTGCAGCAGCTCAGCCGACATACGGTATTTTCATTCCTTCCTTAACTCCCTGCAGTCTACCTGTCTAATCCATAAGCCTCACTGCGGCTTCCATTGCTTTTTGACTGCCAAATCATGTCAACAGTCGTGGCGGAATTTTAGGTACTTCTTTCACGTTCATTTCAGGCTCTGTGTGTGTGTGTGTGTGTGTGTGTGTGTGAGAGAGAGAGAGAGAGAGAGAGAGAGAGAGAGAGAGAGAGAGAGAGAGAGAGAGTTATACCCAGCACTTTGGACGCAAACAGCCGCTTTATCTCGTCAACAACCTCGCGTCCCAAGGTGTATAATGATATGGCTGGTAAATCACAGCTCTGCGGGGCTCCAGCTGCAGTTTTCGTCTTCTGGCTTTCCCCCTCTCCTCTTCCCCCGTCCGAGCATTATGAGGTCCTGCCTGCAGCCGCCATGGCCCGCAACCGCATCTGTTCCACAAGCAGCTCACTGAGCTCTTCAGCTGCCTGAGGGGAGGGTGGGGGGGAGGGAGGCGGGCTCTGATGTGTAGGGACGCAAAGACATCAAGGGAGGAAGGGTGGAGCGGCCGGTGGACGGCATAGGAAAGACGAATGGACGAGACCGGGTACCTCCGTTGGAAAACGCCAACTACTAAGCCCGTGATGCCGGGGACGGGGAGTATGGGGAGGGGATGAAGGGAACCACGTCAATACACCACACGCCATTATAGGTTGAACAAATGCCAAGTTGAGAATTGAGTCACAGAGAGGAGAAGGCGTCCGTTGCAGTGAAGTAACAATAACGACCAACCAACCAACCAACCAACAGAAACAAGCTGTAATTCTGACATGCGTTTGTGTGTAAATATGTTTGTGTGTTTGTGGGCGCGAGCCAGCTAAATCTTAAGCCCTCCGCTGCCCCTTGATAACCGAAAACCCTCCGGCCTTTGCTGCTTTGCTGCGCATCTTAGGTTTATTTCTCACATATGATTACACGGTGCATGATTGCACCTGTCTACGTCCCCACGGACATTTGCTTAGTCTTGCCTTTTGCTCTTTCCAAGTGATAAACCAAGCAAGGTGATGACGTGGTGGTGATGAAAACCATCGCCTCCATAACGCCACCATCCCCGCACTCTACCACAACCCGACCCCCCTTTCTCGCTTCCATCCTCCCCTTCCCTCCCGCCAGCAACCCAGCTCCCGGGTGACTGACAGCTTCCGCACAAGAGCAGCGCAGTGGGTCTGCGCCACCACCCCAACGGTTTGTTGCTTTGTTTACTCGGTTCCTCACCGCACCTGTGCCTCTTGCGTCCAGCCCTCCAGGCCGTGTCGCTTCACGTACTCAGATGTCCACTGGAGGTGCTTATGAGCCGCAACCACTGACGACTCGAAGCTGCTCTCGCCCAGGAGGTGGGGGAGGGGGTGTTTCCCAGGCAGTTAGGAGGTTAGGGGTATGGCGGTTAGAAGGGTCAGGGTATGGCGGTTAGAAGGGTCAGGGGATGAAACGAACAGCAGCAATCCCATTATCGCAGACTATATGATTTCTCCTAGGTATACTTCCTATTCTACATTGGCATTTCTCGAGAGGAAAGCCGCCGCGGAAGAGGGAGATCCAGGAGGGGAACAAGCCCCCATCATGTGTGTGCACGCGGAAGGAGAAGCTGGGAAGGTAGGAGAGAGGGGGAGACGGGGCAGGGTTTTATAACGACCAATGCGGTCTCTCACCCCCCCTGGACTCACCTCCTCTCTCCCCTGGCCTGGCCGCCTTGGCTGGCTCCCCCCCGCATTCGGTGCAGCATGCGGCCCAGACCGAAGGAGGCCATCAAGAAGTACGGTTCGTTATCCGGGTCAACTCGGTCTGGCATGGCTCCGGTTTCGGAGCTGGCGAAGGACTGCAAAAATCGCTGATAATACTTGGCGGAAGAGGCCGCAGCTGCTGCAACCTGCTGATACCGTGGAGGACACCGTGTTGGGTTATACGTACTGCAGTACGGTACGGCAGTACGAACATTAGCTGCTGTGGAAAGGGCGAAGGCAGAAGCTTTGGCGCTGCTGCATATGGGGGCTTGATGTGCCTGTGTGCGTGTGCATGCTTACGTTTCCCGTACATGGGATATGTTTAATAATGTAATATGTAATAATACATGTAAAACTAATCATCCCCAAAACTAAGAAACCTCTCGTACATCCCGTACCTTAGCTGGCGGTCCTCCCTGCAACTCCCGTACATCTGAGATCTCCCGGTACACGTGCGCCAGTTCCAGATCGATGGATCGACTCAGTCCGGGGTAGTGGTCGGGGTTCAGCGCACCAGAGAGCGGCTCCAGCAGCTGGGCCCGGCAGCGATGCATGGCGGCCGCCCGAGTGGGGCCAGCTTCGAAACCAGCCAGGCACCTGACCGCGGCAGTCCCGAAGGAGCGGAAAAGAAAAACAATAAATATTAATTAAATTAATTAATTAATTAGGAAAATGAAAATATTTAGAAGCCAGCCATAAAGCGAAACCGCGTACGACCAATATTTCAAGAAAAACGAAAGAAACGAAGTTAGTTACTGCGTCAGACAGCTGCACGTGGCGTTAAAAATGTTTGAGCTCGGACTTGAATTCCGCGCGAAAACGTTCAGAGCTTTTTATAGGATCTGGATCTCTATTTGCGGAATGTTGGAAATCGTGAAATGCGGGAAATCGTGCATGCGTGTACGTCGAAGGTGAGCGGGGCCAGAAAATGCGAGCAAGGTGTGCATGCGGATGCGGATACCGATGCGGATGCGGATGCACGAGAGAATATGTGGCCTCTATACCCATATGCATGTGTGCCTGTGTGCCTAAACAAGACCCAACCGCAACCAAACAAATCACCATCAAGCCTTCACGTTCTCGCGACTTCTCCCATCTTCCACTTCCACGTCTCATCGTAGGCGGTACGCGGTAAAACCCGGCGCCAACTGATCGCTCGGACCACCAAGGATGTACGGCCCGAGTTGTACTGCTGACGCTGGCCCCCACGACCTGCCAAGCTGCCCCAAACCGTCGCCCTCACCCCCTGGACCAACCAACACTACCAGTCTCCCCCCCTGGACCAACCAACACTACCAGTCTCCCCCCCTGGACCAACCAACACTACCAGTCTCCCCCCCTGGACCAACCAACACTACCAGTCTCCCCCCTGGACCAACCAACACTACCAGTCTCCCCCCCTGGACCAACCAACACTACCAGTCTCCCCCCCTGGACCAACCCACACTACCAGTCTCCCCCCCTGGACCAACCCACACTATCAGTCTCCCCACCCTGGACCAACCCACACTACCAGTCTCCCCCCCCTGGACCAACCCACACTATCAGTCTCCCCACCCTGGACCAACCTGTACATATTGCTCATGTCCATGATGATACCTACGTGGTCCGTCACCCAGCCATCCAGCTGGTAGTACGACAACGCCTCTTTAAAATACGGCATGCCGGTATTGAGCAGCTCCCGTGCTGCCTCAAAGTTCGCTGCGAGTGCTTCCTGGCCCCAGGGGAAGGAGTCCGGGGAAGGGGTGGACAGCCCGGAGAACCTGATTGGGGCGCGACGCGGAAGGATCAAAAGAAACTGATGTTTGCGTTGTCGTACATGAATGTGGATTAGCTACAATGCAATAATAACTACCGTACACAGAAAGAAATGCCGGGCTCGGCCAGAGGGTGTGGGAAGGGGAGGGAGGGGAGTGGAGGGGACGCAAGGGGAGAGAAGGGTCCGAAGGACACACAACAAAACACACACATACTATATACATAGAGAGAGACAGACAGACAGACAGATATTCCGGATGACCTCTAGTCTTAAGGACATGCATACACGCCTCAGCCCAAATAGACCCATGGGTCGGAAAAAACCTGCCTCAAGTAGTCAGGGAAGTACGACACATCTGGGTAGTGCATTTCAAGCTCCCTGCCCTCCACGTATTTAGAGTGGCTGGCGGCCAGTCGCATGTTGTACACACGTGCCGTGGCGAGCTGTACGACATCACCCAGCACCAGCACCAGCACCAACAGTGGCAAAACCATGACCAGCAACAGAGGCAGCAGTTCAGTTCGCGACTCAGAACGCACGGCGGTGGAGCTACAGTCCCATTTGACCACTTCCCCGCTCTGAAACCATGGTTCTCCTCGCAGGCCTTGCCGTACGTCCCTCTGGGCGCTAATGACTACATCGCGCCGTGCGGCGGTGTGCCCACACCCGACCCACGTCCCTTTTTCTTTTCCCGCTTTGACCCCCCACTGTCACCTCTTGTATCTGAGCAGATACAGGGGGTTCTTGTTGTGTCAGTGTGTTTCGCTTCCGTTCAAACCCCCCGACCCCCAAAAGGGGGGAAAGGCCGCCATGAGGCTGCAAAACCAGAGGGGCTCTTCGATGTACCCCACCCCACTGCCCACCCCACTGCCCAGCCCGCTGCCCACCCCGGTGTCCAGCCCGCTGCCCAGCCCGCTGCCCAGCCCAGTTGTTAGGGGGCCGAGGTCACCTTGAGGTTTGCCGCGATGTCCTCCCCCAGCACCGCCCCGGCAGCCGTGTCCCGATCCACCACTGCGACACAGGGCCCACGAGGACAGACGGAATGAAGGCAGGTGCGGCGGTGAGTGAAACACAGCAGCGACTGCTGCTGCTGCTGCTGCCACTGCGGCAGTAGCTTTTGCGACCGCAGCTGCGGCGGCTACTCCCGATCCTGCTGATGCTCATGCCGATGCAGGTGCAGGTGCCGATGGAGTGTCAGCAGCAGTGGAGGATAGGGGCCATGTCCGGAACAACAACACCACCACATGGGGGATGAACCCCCAACAGGGCGCAGCGGCGCAATGGGGCGATGGAACACTGCGGCCGGGCGGCTGGGCGGGTGGGGCACACGACACATAACTCAGGCGGCCGGGCGCGGGTGCGGGTAGCCGGGTGGGGGCTGAGGAAATAGGAGCAAGCCAGGAAACCTGGAGGAGGAGTCGACTGCGAAACTACTGCTGAGAGTTCGCGACCCGGGGGTCGCGGAGGCCGGGTGGGGGATGAGCGGTGTAGCGCCGACATAGTCATGGGTGCAGCTCTCGTTGCCTGGTCGTAACGTGGTTGCTCCGGTCGTAACGTTCGTAGAGCGAAGAGGGGGGAAAGCAGACCCTATTGCAATCCCGAAACCGGCAATGAACAACTAACAACGGACATAACGACCCAGGTACCGACATATGCCTCGTTCGCCACGTGCATGCCCCATTACTAAGCTCGCAAACTCCGGTAGTCGTACACATTTGAAGTATCTCCCTCCACCCCTCTGACCTTACCTGCCTGAGCCGCTGCGTGGCAGTACATGGCTAGGCCGTACGCGTGGACCTTGGCGTAATAACCGCCCAATTGGAGGCAGTTATTCACCCAGTCATCCAGGTCGTATTTCCCTACGTAAATGGTACGGCAAGTACGAATAACGGGCCGGGTGAATCTTAACCCCAGGCAGGGAGATGCGATACTCCGCCTGCTGGCCAATCATCTTAGGCTTTCGTTGCTTGCACATGATCAGAAAAATATGGTTTGATAACATCCGGTACGAACTTGTACGGAATCGGGAATGTTAGTATTTGCCGTACACATGGCTAGCTACAACCCGAATAACTTGCCGCAAATCCGAAGAGCACAGCTGCGTGGCCGACGCTGGACACAGTCCAAGTGATGTAACACGTGCAGAGAATTCTTATGTCAACGAAATTAACCACCAACCGCTAAAGGTCACCCACCTGAAGCCAATTGGCGGTACAGTGTAGCTGCACAGTACAGCGCGGAGCGATCAGAGCTTTTCATATGGCCGTGTACCTGAGCCAGGTAGTACAGCGTCTTGGTGTATTGGGACTGTACGGCGTCCGTGTCATTGTACGGCAGCTGCGCCGCTAGCGACAGCGGCGTTGCTACTCCCACTGCCTCCGCCGGCGGGACGCCTGCCCCATCCACTGCCTCCACCGCCGCCGGCGGGCGATCTCCGGTCGCGGTGTGCAGCTCCGCCGCCCCGGCAACGGAACCTACCGGGGCCCCTACGCTGCTCGCGGACGGATCCGTACTGACTTCGTGCTCCTTCGTTGCCAAGCCCACTGCGGCGGCAGCGGGCTTGGGGCCGCCATCACCTTCCGCCAGCCCAGCCGCTAGCGCCCCCTCCTCCTGATCCCCCTGCCGTCCTTCCCCAGGCCGTGATGGCGGCAGCGCCTCCGTCCGCTCTTCCGCCGCCGTTGCTCGCACCTCCGCGCCGGAAGCCTCCGCCTCCGCCGGCCCCTCCGCCTCCCCGTTAGCTCCCCCAGCTGCCGCCTGCCGCCCCTCCTCTCTTTGTTCCCGCCCGCCTTCCTCCCGCCCCTCTCCCTTCTCCTCCTCCTCTTGCTGCTGCTGCTGCTGCTGCTGCTGTGTCAGCTGTTGGGTCGGCTGCTGCTGCTGCTCCTGCTGCTCGGGGGCTCCCCCCTCCGGCCGCCTACCGCGGCGCGCAACCGGCAGCACCAGGTGCGCGTGGCGGGTGCCTGTGCCCGTGATCTGACGGTAGAGCTCCTCCGCCCGCTGCAGCCACCTGAGCGCAGCCGTCAGATCCCCCCGGTCGCTGAGAGGGGGGGGAGGGGGACGGGGCAGCAGCAGCGGCACCAGCAGCCGGTCAGTGCGCCTTCGGACAGGCCGCTGAGGCTCGCCGTCACTTCAGCCAGGAGGGCGGAGAGTATGTGGTGCGCGCGTGCGTGTGTATGTGTGTGTGTGTATGTGTGTGTGTGTATGTGTGTTTGTGAGAGAGAAAGGGGGGGAGGAAAGCGTAACGAGCACTACAGTTTGAAAACGAGGAAGCATCCACTTCCGTCCGGAGTGCGGGGTCCTAGAGGTTTAACAGATGACATTACCGTACATGTACCAGCCACGTACTAGCCACGTACTAGGCAGCAACATGTTCCCCACAATAGCGGCTTCCAATAAGATGCACATTTCAACGTGATTATAGAAAAACCATCCATCATGAGTTGTCGTACATACGGAGCTGTTCTCCGATCGTGGGTTCGAGCTGGTTGTAGGGGGCTGAAAAAGGGGCCACAGGGGGCTAACTGCCCCTGGACCTGGCCCCCCTGAAGCGCTCCCATCGCTCGTACACGACCCGACGTCATTTCTCCCCCCCCTTCCAGGTGCGTGCCTGTACAGTGCGCCCAGCGCGTTGTACGACTCGATGAGCCATGCCAGGTAGGTTTCGGGTTCCAATTCGAGCGGCGGCAATCCTGCCTCAATACTGGACTGGCCATCAGCTAAGAGGTCGGTTTCCAGAAGGATGAGGCCGCAGCGAATGCGCACTGCAGCCTCCGCGAGCTCCGCTTCCGATGGCCGCGACGTACTGGGCACCTTGCTGTTACCGCAGACTGCATCTGGAGAGCTTGAAACAGAGTCCTGATGCCCCGATGATACTGCGGCTGATGAAGATTCGTTTTTGCTGCTCTCTGTGCTGGGCGGGGACCCATCTGCGGAAATTGCGCGCTCACCAAGAAGCTTCCGAAGCAGATCCGCCGCTTCGTATTTATTTTTGTAGGGTTCTGCTTCATCTTCTTCACGGCAGCTAATTGAATATGCTTGTCGAATGCCATCGACAAAGTCTTGTATCGTGGGCATGCTGTGGACGAATGCACAGCGGCGCACCTCTGCAGTTTTTTAAGGCAAGAAGTATCAATCAACATCAACATCAATCAATTATGCGCCGGATGATGAACGTTGCACACGACGGCATTGAACAATGAAAATGATTTCCGTAATAGCTCGCGATTGGCCCATTACCCAATTTACCCCATTTGAGATGGCATTAGATTGTTTGCTTCTACACTGTCAGGTTGTACTGTTCCTAAAATTACAAAGGAAAGCTCTTGCCATACTTCTATCCTAATTCCGCTCGCCCATCGTCTCCATCATTGGTTTACCGATATCCGCCACTGCGTCTTTCGTACACCGTTCATCACAGGGATCAAATAAGATTGTAGGATCGTGAATAACGACACGACTGGAGGTCAACCGCCGTTACGGTACCAAAGCGCGTGCTGTGGCTTCCAGGCGCCATGATAAATCGATCAGACGTTCCATATTCTCCTTTAGACGCAGCTCCCTCAACCTCTGATCGTGATTACAAGCTTAAGCCTAGACCAAGCGGCGTGAAGGATGGGCCGTCGCTTAAGCGCAGCAACTCCTTATCCTACAAAGGAGTCTTAGGAAGCGAGCTGCCACAAGGAATACGACAAAGAGACAAGGTATAACAGGATGGTCTTGCACAACACCGGATGCCATCCTCTTTCGCCATCAGCTCCGGAGCCGACATTTCGCCATGCTATCGTCTGATTGCGTCCGCAGTTTGTACCCTTACCTCTGGACAGCAGCAGAGGTGGATCCCCCGGTCGCGCGGAGGAGGAGGCGGCGTTTAACGAAATTGCCTCCATAGCTCCGGGCACCTCGGGCCGGGCCAGGTGTGTATGTGAGAAACCTTGGACTGCTTCATCATTTGCCCGATCACGGTCATCCTGTCTGTCTGGTAACTCTCCTCAAGAACACACATACACATAGAATGGTAAGAGTGCCGCAGCTGCTACTCCGCCATCTCTCCCGTCACTCTCTATCGTTGCCGCCATTACGCTTTCTCTCTCTCTACACACACACACACACACACATGACACACCCACACATCTGGCACCCAATGCAGCCATTTCTGCCAACCCTGCCGCCTGGTCAGCCAGGGCAGCAACGTGCCGCGTTCCTCACCCTTTGCCCTTTTGTCCCACCTTGTCGCCCAACGCCGCGACACCCTCCCCGTTCCTCACTCGAGCCAAGATAACCTTTGCCATTTCCTTTCCTACCGGATCATGAACCCTCCTCTCGTTTCCGTGTGGAACACTGTGTGTGCGTGTGTGTTTGGGGGATGTCCTGATGCTGTGTATTGTGTATTGGATTATCTCATTCGCTGTCCCCCCCGTTTCCCCCCCTATCCCTCGCGGTCAGGATCACCGTGTACTGCATAGCGGAGTCCCTAGACCGTGAGAAGCTGGAGTCGCTGATCCGAATTAAACACCCAGGTGAGGGAGTACGAACGGGGGCAGTTAGGGAGTTGGCGGTTATTGACCGGTTGTGTGGTTCGGTTGGGACTGGAACATGCAGTTGGGATTTGAGCTTGGGCGTAGGCGGGAGGGAGTGGCGGGAGTTGTGTGTGTGTGTGTATCTTGCTAATGCTGGAGAGGTGGTGGGAGGGAGAGCATTAGTAGAGGGATGGCGGTGGGGTGAAGGGCGCTGGACCGTACGACACGCTCCCGTGCCATTGACCATTGACCATTGACCATTGACTGGCGCTTCTTGTTGGTGCCCGACGGCACCGGGCGGTTGAGCGATCTGCCGAGTGGTGCGGGGCGTGGAGCGGGCAGTGGGGTCGTGATGATGGTGGTGGGGGTGATGGTGGTGGGGGTGTGGGGGGGTGATGGTGGTGGTGGGGGTGGAGATGGTGAGGGTGGGGGTGAGGGTGGGGGTGAGGGTGGGGGTGAGGGTGGGGGTGAGGGTGGGGGTGAGGGTGGGGGTGGGGGTGCCACTTACAGCAGCCAGTTGCTGACCAAAGTCAAGGTGCGCAGGAGTCAACCCAATGACGGCCGGAGTATCATGCTCGGTACCTCTGCTTGCTTCAGCCGGGTGGGCAGTTCGGGGAGTCCATCGGGTGCGCTGCAGCATCCGCACAGGGACACAGGCGGACGTATCCCTTCCGATCACGGCGGGGGAACACTGTCGGGAACGTGACTCCGCACCCAACAGCACGTCTTCTGACTTGGGGTGGGCAGCGGGGTTAGCAGTGGGGTGGCGGCCGCGTTCCTGCGGCGGGTCTCTGGCGGCGCTAACAGAGGACACGGGGGTGCCGGTCCTGAGGGCCAACCACTGGCTGACAGTGACTGTCCGGTGTTGCTGCCATTCGGTTTGGCGGATGTGAGGCAGCTCGGAGGTTTAAAACTTCGGGTTTAAACCCAAATTTTACACCTGACTGACAGACAGATAGACATGAGATCACAAGCACCGCCGCATTCACACCACCACTATGCGCCTGTGTGTGCTGTCACTGCAGCCTGGGAGACACATACGTACGAGGATGTCGTACATGCACGCCTGCCAGGCCCAATGACGGCCAGTGGTGGGTACGGCAGTACGACAGGCGGCGCCATCGCGGATGACTCGACAGTGGGGCTGCCGTCAACGTCAGGGATCGGCACCTCGGGGGGTTCGGCGGTGGGACCACCGGATGTCTTCTTCTTTGATGTACGGCATTTCGTTGGGGCGGGTTGGGGAGGTGCTGTGGGGGGGACGGGGCAAGTGTTAAAAATGTTTACCAACCATGCCGTACCTCGCTGTGTTGGGTTTTTCTGTGTGGCTCATTGTGCGAAGGTGTTCATGCAAGCGGCAGGGCACTATTTATGGTTAGCGGGTGCTAAGCGTGTGAATCACAAAATGTGTATAATGTATCATCGCTATCATCATCATTTACTCGCCGCCTTCTTGCCGCTCTCCTTCGCCCCTCTTCGCGCTCATTTGGCTAAACCCGATGCTCACGCCCTTGTTGTTTTCTCGCAGTACGGCGTTGTCGCATTTTGGGGTTTACAACAGCAGCAGGTGCGACCGGGCAGAGGGGTGGTGGCTGGCGCAGGTGGGGTCGTGGGTTGTCAAGCGGGTAGTCAGGGAGGGGTGTAGTCAGGGAGAAGCTGAAGGACCCGTGGGTCACTGGAGCCAAGCAAAGGCCACCGGGCTCCTTTAAGTACTTACCAAAAGTTGTAAACCGTGCAACTGCCAAGTGCGTGTTGAGAACTTGCGCTGGTAACTGGAAGTGACCCCTGGGGCGCTGCGACGCTGGGGCAGAGGAGGCGGGTGGCGGGTGGGTTTTTTCTGCTTCTGTACGGCAACGAGCAATTACAAGATTCGACGGCTCAGGGGGTGCGGAGGCGAGCTCCTTCTCGTAGGCCCAGTTTTTTCCCGCCGTTTCGTCCCCCTCTCGCTTTGTGGGCACGTGGACAGCCCCATCACGTCGGGGTTTGGACGCGGAGCACCGTTCTCCGATCGAAGGGTTTTTATCCCCCGTTCCCCTCCCCTCCCCTCCCCAACCCCTGGGGTCGCCGACGTCTTCTTTCTCTCGCCACTGTACGACAGGAAGCGGCGATTCTGCGGTCCCTTGCGCGTGCTGCCGAACGCGGTCCACTGGCTCGGTACGACATGGACGAGTTTATTTTCAACATCAGTGTTTCGGAGCCTCCTCACATTCAGAATGACACCATCACCATTAACCGGCGCCAGGCCACTGACCACCAGGTGGGTGGAGCCAGGGGTGGGGGAGGGGCCCGACCTAAACACACGACCTCCCCTCCTCCAAGGGGTGGTTAGTGATTTGTGTTCCTCGACAGCAGCGTACGAGGTCTCGTGTATTTTCCTCCCCCTCCTCCAAGTTCAACCCTTCCACACAAACACATATGACACCTGGGAGGTTGCCACCTGCCGCCTTTTTCCCGCCGTCATTTCCAGGTCCGCCTCGCAATGAGTCACGCCCTGGCTCAGTCCACCAAACTGTCCGTGTACGAGGAGCGCGTGGTGGCGCTTGTGGAGGAATCACGACACCTGCCACAGGTTGGTACGGTGCCGTACGATACGTACGGGGATTTTTAAACGTTCCTTACATTTTGCCTTATCAGTCCATCTGGAGGCGTTGATTCTATGGGCGTGGTCACGCAGTTGTCCTGAGAGACGGGGTCGGGGGTTCAGCGGCCCTCTGGGGTCCCGCCTGGAAACCGGGCAATCGTGATACGACGTATGGGGACACCGCCCCGCTCTCGTGCCCGTCACGAACCCCCCTGCTGTACCCCCCTTGGCTAGCTCCCTGCTGTGATGCCGCTCTCCATCAGCGCCAGCCCGCTGCCTCTTCCGTTTCCTTTGACTGCCTCCCGAGTCTGGGCTCCCGCACACCTTCCCTCCCTCCCACTGCAGCTCTTCGAACCAACCCAACAAACACATCCCCACCTATCCTGCCCCCCCTGCCTCCCTGCCCCTCCCCCTGCCGTCCAGGATCTTGCCCTGCACGGGCGGGTGTCCATGAGCACCAAGAAGCTGGCCCAGCTGATCGGCAAGGTGTTCCTGCAGTCCTCCACACTCAACCTGCTGTCAACGGTGATGGACACACCGGAGTTCTTCTGGAGCGCTCCCGACCAGCTGCAGGTGCGTGTGTGTATGCGGGTATGGGTGTGGGGTTTGTGCCGTGGTGTGTGTGTGTGTGAATGAGAAGGGGAAGGGGACAGCGGTGGGGTTTGATGTAGAGGGTTGTGGAGTGCGGTAAGGTGGGGGTGTAGTGATGGTGAGGGATGTTTCAGCGGGCGGATCGTGATGGAGACAACGGCCCGGGGCAACGGAAGCCCACCACGGCGCGGGGCATGTACGACTCACCGACAGCTGTGAGGTGTGAGCGCCCCAATGGTACGACAGACGCAGTAGACAATTCAGGTCGGGTTGGTGGCCGGGAGGTGGAACGACGCGACGTCGCTCCCTCCGCTGAGCCCCCTCCCTGGACGTGCGCTATCATCATCATCATCCCCCTATCCATTCCCCACACGGTTCTTTGCACCTCGGTGGATTCGAACACCTCGGCGTCGTTACACCCGTAACACACACACACACACACACACACCTCTGAACCCCTTGGCAGCACTTCAACAACTGTCGCAACAACTGTTTTGTTTCTCCCCCTTCCCACCAAAACACACATCCAATGTTAATTTCCTGGCCGTACTTCTCCCCGCTCGTGCAATGGTCGTACTTGATGTGCGATACCCGTACGAAATTGGGACTACGTAGGCCCTGTACGAACGCGCGTGCGAGTACTTGGAGCTGGATACGCGCGCCGAAGTCCTCAACGCGCGATTCCAGGTGCTACAGGAGATGCTGGACATGCTCCGAGACCACAAGAACAACTCCCATGCTGCGAGGTTAGAATGGATCATCATTTGGTTGCTGATGGTGGACGTCATCCTCATGCTCTTTCAGCTGCTCAGCCTGTTTGGACTCGTTTGATGGTGTGACGAGCGGACTGAGAGCGGCCGGGAGGTTCACGAGCAGCTGCTAACCGGCTGATTGGCTGACAGCGGCCGCAAACGCACAGAAACACACAGACAAAGCACAGGGGTAAAATATTAAAGGTTCGCTGGCGGGCAGTCCGGGCTTCAGACCTTGCGTTGACTTTCTAATATTTGTCGAAATGCGCATGTGTTTTGTGTTCCTTCGGAAGCCGCAGGATTCAGAGCTAAATGTCTGTGTTGAGATTTGCGCTGGTCTTATTTTCACTGCTCTCACTCAAACCTCTCCCTGTGTGTTAGTTAGTAGCCGCGTTGTTGTCGCGCTTGCCATGAGCGGTTTTCTGTTAGACGGAAGCGGTTTGTTCAGTGTTACTGGTGTTTTATGCGGTTAGGCTGCCGTCCGCGTCAGGGGTGCCAACTGCCAAGGCTGGATGATGGATGGTGCCAAGGGAAGTGGAGAGACGCTGTCCAAACAGTGCGTGTGAGGCCGGAGCCGGCGTGTATCGTGAACGTGCGCGCTTAGAACACCCTTCCAGAGAGGGCCGAACAAACTCCCGTCCCGGCAGCAGCAGTAGCAGCACCAGCAGTAGCAGCACCAGCAGTAGCATCAAGTTATGGAACTGCTGGCTGCCAAAATGGATGCCTCCTGTTCGTTGTGCATCTCGTGTGGTTTTGTTTGCGTGGTTGTCTCCACCAACCCAATAAAGAGTGTACTGCCGTTCACTGCGGTACACTGTTCGGTACGGGAGCTGGGATCTGGCCGGCAGACGAGATGATCGCTCAACGGAAATTCTACTGCTGTAAGCCCTGTCAGCGGATGAAGGGGGGCCCCTGGGAACGTCAGACATGAAGATATGAAGATAGATATGAAGATAACGGCTTCTATCACTGATATCCAGTACCAGCGGATTACGTCCCCCCTTCCCCCGCACTGTGTTTGGTCATGCTACCATTAGAAGAAATACGCGCCCTTGTCGGGACAAAGTACTGAAAACTAAACCTAATAAGTGCCGTATCGTGACCGTCTGTCACGACACCCTCCCGCACTTCTTGCACATTCATGCAAAGGTGGGCTTGGAAGTGTTGGGCCCATTCCATTGTACGGCTGCGGACATGCACAGGTGCTCTTCCCAGGGCCCCCGCCTACACACACGCCGACCCCGACCCGCCTCAACCCATCCAGGCAGCCTAGGAGGCGCAGGGGAACTAACGTCCCTGTTTTGGAAGCCCCACGAAACTATTTCGCCTCACGGATAGGGGTGTGGTGCTGACACGCGCTTCTTCTAGGGCCTTCGGTCTCCCTGAGGGTGCAGAGAACGAAGGGCCTCCGGAAGGACGCACGGCTCTCCTGCAGTTTCGGGCGTGTGTGATTTCCATTGATTTCCATTGATGTGATTTTCCGGAATGTGCTTTTCTTCGCCATAAGCCCCGCACAGCCATCATAGTGCCTCGCTCATTGGCATTGGCACGATCGGAGATATGGGGAGAATGTGTTTTAGGAGTTGGCCGTGTTCGTACGCATGTCCTTGTCTGCTTGAAGTACTCCCATCTGTCTGCCTTTTACTTGGTGCGCGGATGTGGAATGTAGCAGAGGGCAATGGAACCCCCCCCATCAAAGATCAGATCAGATCACCGAGCCATCGCTCTGGGTGTCTGAAGTGTCACTGAATGGCTTCTTCTAAACTTGGGGGGGGAGCAGACTTTGCACTATGTTGGTTTAAGCCCTCCAAGCTCCCAACCCACCCGCACGAAGTATATTTTACACATACAGCCTGCACATGTACCATGCACCATGCACCATGCATGTTGGAGCAGCTGTTACCGGCCATGGACCAAACGCATATTGGACCAATGAACCTTATAGCCAACTTCATCGCACCATGGGGACGTCATGCCCGACGCAGCCCCTCTTCACGTACAAGCCAGCACCTCCCGTACAAGCCATCAAAATGCACATTGGTCCGGCACCCGCATTCTCCTGGCACCCTCACAAGCCGAGGCACGCACCCTTCCACTCCACAGCTCAACGGGACTAATAAGCTGAGCAACTCAATAAAATCCGCCGACCGCCCAGAAGGGAATATAACAAGTAGACAGCTACAGCTACAGCCACAGCTACAGCCGCAGCCACCGATACCGATACCGACAGGCACAGATAAGCACAGACAGACAAATTGACAGACAGACAACCAGGCGGGTATTAGCAAGTGGCTGCAAAGTCAGTTAGCATGAAGAACTCTGTGGGCGCATATTACACATATTTGCCTGCTTTCTGTTGCCAAATAAAACCCATTTGTCCTAGCAGTACGACAAGTATAAGACACACCGTTACAGTTATATTATTTCATGTCGTGAAGGGCAAGCCGTACATCGTACAAGTCGAGCGGGCCTTGCATCTTAGTAGTGAAACCCCGACGAGCGGGAGAAAAGTAACAACATTAACTGAACGGCTGTTGACCCATAACCCCACCTCTCGTGGTCGCCATTGCCGTCTCAATAGCTGCAAAGTCAACTGCTGCAAACCCAAAGTCACGGCAGTACGACATGCATTACCTCGTAATTTGAATAACCTTAACATATACTATAAACGCATGCCCCTGCCGGACTTTGATGAATTGTACAGCTCGGGCCAAGGTCCAAAAATTTACTAGAAGCAATTACGGGATGCTCTCTCGAGCATACACAGCATCTGCTTATTATCTAGGCATGCACTAGGCACAAACTAGGAACATTGTGGAAGACAAACAGTTAATGTAATGCACGCGGCGAGGGGTATGCAGTGCCGTACTCCAAGTGAGCCTTTCGCACACACGACTGACTCGGTCGTCCAGAGGCAACGCTCCCATCTCAGTGGGTGAGCCGTTGGCGCAAAGAAAGCCTGCCGTACAGAAGCAACCAATCAGCTGTCAGCGACGGCGCACAAAGAAAGCACAAGGATGTACAAAAAGCACCTAATGGCTGTACGGCATGCACACAATCTGATGTACAGGCACGTGAAGACAGTGTGCAGACGTCCCCACATGCCTTGCACATGGACGTCCCCAGCACAAATGCGAATACGGCGGTACGAAGAGCTCTGTACGCTTGACCGTACAGATATACACGCATGCGGCTTCAGTCGCCACACACAGACACACAGACACACAGACGCCGCGCCTGATCTCAATGCGCTATCAGAAACGTGGCCGATTGTGTCAAATTACGATCTTTGCGGCCACACAGGCCACACAGGCCACACAGGCCACACAGGCCACACAGGCACCGGCGCCCCTAATGAACCTGCACCCGCGCTTCCTCACGGTGTGCGGACTTGCAGCACGAGACACGGACAGATAGACATCCGTACATCCGTACAGCCGGATAAACAGACAGCGACACGGATTTGCACCAGCAATGCATGCCCCATGCCCCATGCGCCATGTGTATGCACGCGTACCCACGTAAATGAAGGCACACACGACGTACGGCAATGTAGACTTTTCTTCATGACTGCATGCAGGGAAATGACATGAGTGATGCAAATTATCCGTACAAGATACCAGTACGATGGCAGTACGAATGATGGCAGTACGAATGGCCGCCACGTGATGATAGCGGACTGGCCCACGGGTCGGTCGCACCGCCAACAGGAAGGGCAACTCCGCCATACATAGAACGTGTATGGGGCCGGTGTCCCTTGCCCCATCATTTCCTCCGTGTATGGGGCCGGTGCCCCTTGCCCCATCATTTCCTCCGAAGCTTTAAGGGTCGCCTTTTCAACGCTTCACGGTCCTTGCCTTCTCTCCCCCTGGCAGGAAGTTGGATCTGTCAGATGTACTTCTGTCTCCGGCCTCTGTCCATTATAATGATAGTGCCGTACAGCAGCCAATTCAGGCGCACCTTGGTGGTCTCCACACTGACCGCCACCACAGCTATTCGGACGCAACCGGACGCAGGCAATACTCCAAGTCGCATAAGAATCACGATGTCGTTGTTAACATTGATCTCGCCGTGTCCCTTGCTGGTTCGTACAATTCGTACAATCGTACAATCACAGAAAAATACCGGGTGAGCAGATACTGAGTCCAAAGCCAGTGACACAACGTAACTGGGCTCCTGGGCCCCCGAGGCTCCGAAACCTGCGCTGAAACTACTTCAGTGCTTTAGCGAGGACGATCACCACGGGACGTTCGATGTCACAATCATCAGAACGCCGAATCAGCAGTAGCTGCTGCTGCTGTGTGTATCACCCCAAGGCACAAAGCACAGCATCTTCACGGCATCGTCACAGCATCTTCACAGCACGGAGGATCCATCGGTGTGTATTATATCCGACATGCCAACCAAGTTAATGAACAACCCCAAGACAGTTGCATAACGAACCGATCCACATGCCCACATTGGACTGGCGCAACGTGACGTAATAACCAGCAACAGAAGCAACTAACTCAACCGCTTCCAACGCAATACCACCAATACTAACAATACCCTAAACGTAGCGGGACGAGAACTAAGCGAGATGGTAACACGCACATGCACATATACACGCACGTAAAACACACAGAGGTGGTTAGTTAACTCGTGGGCGTTTCCAGGCTTAAGACGTTTCAGATGAAGTACGCGTTCTCGACCCAGGGCCTAACGTATTGGCCCGCGGGTGGAGAGGAAAACGGCGAGCAACGGGGGGGGGGAGTTGAAGTCGACGGCCAGGCACATGCCCATACGTGCCTGTGTGTAAAGAAACGAGACTCCACTGACGTGTTCGTATCGAGCAGGATGACCAACAGGTCAGATTGTAACAATATGCCCATGGACTCGAAGACCTTTAGGGGCCCAGCTGACGCTGACAATGGGTCCGGTCAAGAATGGCCCAAGGGTCAAAGGTCGACGGCGACCCATTGTGCCAATAATATTAATGAACGACCCACGGGTCACAGGTTGATCACGGCAATGGCGCTGAGGTCAACTTGATCAACCCTCCTACACGCAATCTCTCCTTTAACAAAGGCCATTGAGAGGCAGCAAAGACATCGATGCATCGTACCCGCAGATAATGGGCGATCTACATCCCCATCCACACAAGACGCAGCAGCACTGCAACATAACTGAATCAAATCGCACCGAAACAAACCAACAGACATAACTGAACTTAACGGACATTGGAACCTAACTGAACATCCCGTTAACAAACCGGTCATGTCAGCTCAATCCAATTAAATGCATATCATGCGTTGATATCATGCACCCACCATCGATCACACCTTTCCATGCGTTCAGAACTCCCAGAGACATGTTGGTCGGACACTACTCGCGGGCTCGTTCATACACACGCAAACGTGTCGATGTTAGTTGCGGTTGGTAGTTCCGGCCCCCATCCAATCCTGCGGGTAGACGCTGCCGTGATGCAGCTCTCAAACCTGTGTATGGGGCGCAAGAAGAAGCGCCGGTAAGCCTAGACCTCTGGCCTGTCGTGAATTTCCACAACGTGGGCAAACGATAATGCATATGACATACAAAGCTTTTTTTCCACATTTCGCCTCGTGTCCAACTGTTCAGGTCTCCAGCTCGAATCCCTTGGCCATCCTTTTTTTCGAGATGTTGTGTTACCCCCAGAAGTTAGGTTCAGTCCTCATTCGACGCGGCCATCCTGATACCATATTCGATTATACTTTGTTTTGGAGGCGGCGAAGGTGCCGGCTTCCGCAGTGCCGTACTCATCTGAACCACCGCAACCGCTCCCCCAATCCGCCCGCCTTCATGTCGACCAACATCGTTCACAATCACATGGCAGTAAACATTCCCCGCTATCCACACTACCTGCATATATACACATTGAAACACGCACGCGCACATACAGACATACAGACATACAGACATACAGACACAGGCATACAGCTCGACCATGCCAAGCCCACCTGGCTATGTGTTACCGGATCGAAAGACTACCGGCCGCAAATCCCACATAGCTATACTTGTAACCATCGCCACCCCTGTAGCATCAACCTTTCCTCCCAGACTGCTCCGTAAGGCAAGCCGCGAAAATACAATACTTTGCGCTGCCCTGAGCATCGAATTCACTTCCGAACACTCCCCCCACGTCGTCGAGTCGTGGATCGGAGATGTGGATCGAGATCTGTGGAGGCAGGTGCGGAGCAGTTCGCTCCACAATGCAGCCATCCGGCAGGAGGGCGCGTCCCGATGCATCACGGAGTATTGGGACACACACACACACACACACACACGCGCGCGTGCGCGCGCGCGCGCGCGCACACACATGACACACCACCGCCACCGCCACTCGTGACCTCGCTGCCACATTGATGTGGGGGCACTCACTGACACCCACCGGGTAGTTCTCAAACAGGGGCTTAAAACAATGCGCGCACAAACCGGAGCGAAAATACGTCCTTTGTTCCGGCGGTTGCTGTGTTTTTCGGAGCTTGCTTGCAGCGGGCGACTCCTCAACATCAGATTGGTGGAGGAGCCCCCCACGAACCTGGCGCAAGAAACGCAGCAACCACCCCTTCATGTACTCATCGGGATAGCGAAGCATCCCGGTGCCGTCTGATTACAACACAGTGTTTGTGTACAAAAACCCCCCGGCCCCTGTTGCTACTTGAGCTGTTTACTTCGCATATTATATTAGGCACGCCGACTTCAAACGCGGTTAAGAGGCCGCTGCGACGGCTGATATCGTACACTTCACACAGTAGACCCGGCCCCCCCATAAACCAGGCCGCAGTCGTACAGCAACATGCGAATGCTCATGCACTTGCCGTAGATCCTGGGATCCTGTGAGGGCACAACGAATGTACGACATTATGAAACACGAGAGGAAAGCTTTACCTCCTAGCCTCGCTCCAGCCCGCCGTACGTCCTTCCCCATCGTTCCAGCATAAATCTTTAAGTGCCCCCCTGCCACCGCGATCGACGCAACTTGGGGTCAGTTTTCCCTACCCGGCTATTTTTTACACAGACTATTTTCCAAGTCGCTTTCAAACTCAGGTGGCAGCAACCGCGGTGGCCGCCTCGCACAACCAATGCCAACTCCTCCTCAGGTGAAGGCAGCAGCCGCGCCAGCAGCCTTGCGGCCGAAGCGTTGCGACATCATGACCTTCAGCTCTTTTAGCCTTAACAGCGCCGCCGACAGCTTTCCGCCACTGGCCCTGCCGGCGCCACCAGTGGCCCTGCGACCCGCAACGCCGCTGCTGCACATGAAGCAGCTTCCGATTCCAGCTGTCTGCGATTCAGCAGCCCCTGGATGATGCGGCTCGACGTTAACGGATAGCGGTCGGGTTGGCTGGGTCGGGCTCGGCAACGAGGGACTACCTCCGAGGACAGACATACCGCCGTTATCCCGCTCCGTTGCAGGAGGCACCAGGGCAGCTGCCGCCAATGGCGTGGAGCCCTGAGACGCCACCTGCCCGCCGCTAGCAACTTTCAAACAACGAGGAGGCGGATCCGCCATCGCCCCACCATCAGTGCCAGTAACTCCGGCACTACTGCCCGCAAGGTATGACGTAGTAGCTGGCGGGCGGGCGGGGAGCAGCTGCGGCGGCGCCGTCAGCGGTAACGGTGATGCTGGTCTCGGAGCCGCATCACAGGCCGTCGCAGGTGTAGGTGTGATCAAGAAGGCTGCTTGTGCCATCGGTGAGGGTATCGACGGCGGCGCTGACGTCACCGACGCTATCATTCCGTCTCCGGCGGGGATTGTTCTTGGCTGACCGTCGTTAGTTGCTGAGCCATCTGGAAGGTGAGACAGCACGGGTGCGGTGGCGGCGCCGCTGATATGCACGGCATGCGACAGCGAAGCAATATGCCCGACGAATATGCCACCTGCCAAAGCCCGCGCTGATAGAACAGCAGAGATGCTTGCTTCGCGGCGGTGCATGCGAAAAATGGAAGACGGCGACTGCGGAGGTGCCAACAGCGGCATCAGCGCGGGCGGTTGTGGCCCCCCCCGGCGAACTGCGGGATACGAAGAAGGGGCTGAAGGAATGGACGCAGGTGGCAGCTGCAGCGAGGTTCGCCCTGCTGCGGCGGAGTATGCTCGTGAGGCATCGATGCAGGCAGAACCAGTAGCGGCGGCTGAGACATCCGTGCCGCAACAACCCCGGCTGGCGGCGCCGTCAATGACCGCAGAAGAGGGGTTTCCGCTGCGCGAGGACAACTCACGTTCAATACTGGCAATTGCGGTGGTTGAGGCCCCTGGTCCTAACACCCCTAAAACCGCCCCCGCCCCCGCCGCTGCCGCTGCCGGTGCCTCCCTAAGCTGCGGATGCGGCTCGGATGGGAACGAAAACAACGCCAAGGCTGGAGAATGAAGGCCAGTGACATTTTCCACATGTGGGGGCACATAACCGGCAGCGACCGCTGTTGTTCCGGTTCCGGTTCTAGTGGTGGTGGTGATGGCTGTAGCAGCAACAGCGGCTGTAGCGGTAGCCCCCCGCAAATTGCGCTCTGACGGGGCCGAGGCCCTCCTGATGACCTGTGGGTCTCCAGTTCGTGCCATTGCATCCACCGTCGCTGTGTCGTACGATGTGGGTTCCTGACCCGCGTCAAGCAGCGACTGCCGTGGCGGCTGTAACTGGGTACGTTCCCGCTGGTGCTGGCGCTGTACCAACTCGCAGTGTTGCAGCATCAACAGCTGCTGCTGCCGGCGCCGCTCAGATAGTGGACGAGGCTGGTCCTGCGAATGATAGCGCTGGTGCTGGTGCCCGTATTCCTCGTGCTGTGGCAGAGATGAAAGCTCGGAAAGCTGTCGTTGCTGTTCTTGTTGTTGCTGCTGCAACAGCAGTTGTTGCTGCTGGTGTTGTTGTTGAAGGCTACGCTGGGCAGCCCGGACACAGGCACAGTGCATGGCAGCCTCAAAGGCCTGCAGGCCCTGCAGGAAGATCTCGGCCCCTACGGCGGAGCGATGGTTGGACATATGGAGGGCAAAACACAAAAGCTTTAAAACGTTGGAAAGTGTGTGTTCGCAAGGGTGAACCACATGGAACCACATGTGCGCCGCGCGGCCATTAGGCCCGATACCAGCCCGTGTGATCGTCGAGTCGAACACCGCGCAGTAAAACCATTTTTGACGCACTTGAAGTGTTGTTATTGCGAGCTGCTGTCAAACAACATGCTGGTAAACACCCGGCAAAATGCTTTACAGCTTCATTCCCGCCTGCTTTTTGCTTTGCGTGCAATTCTTCATGTTCTCGTCCCAGCCGTTTCCTTGCAACCGCTCTTCATGCCCGCTTGACGACTCCCCATCCCTTATTCCGAAGCTATCCGCGTGCCTCTTATCTACTACCGACTACGCGACTGCGTCGGTTGCCAAAGTTGAGGTGTGAGGTGGGCTGGGTACTCAACTCCTCGTGCATGGACTGCAGCGTTCTTCACCCCGGACGGTATCCGGAAATTTTTCAGTTTTTAGGAAAACGCCCGGAAAAATGTTGGGGCTGCTCCGGGGATCCCCGGAAACGTTTCTTCCAGTGTGAAGCGCAGCTTCCCGCGGTTTTTGGCGTAACCAGGTAGAGTTCCGCGGAACCCCCCGGAAAAGAATTTTTAGGGTTCCAGGGAACCCCGCCGGAACAAACAGCTGCCCCCGTGAAGAACCCTGATGGACATTCTCTTCTTTGCCAGCCCCTCAGCCTAAGCTTACCCGTATCGGGGCAACGACATCGGAAGACGAAGTTGACATTCGCAACATCGCGTCCAACGATGACCTCAAGCTGTCGAAGGAATGCCCGTAAACCGTCCGGCCCGGGCCTCACTTTCATCCTGCACATCCACAAACGAAGGCATCATCAGCACAACAAGTGCTTACAGCACAACCGTTTCATGGGCCGGGTGCACAGCAGTGGCAGTCGTGTGAGGGCTACTGCCATGCCGACTTGTCCACTGTGCGAGTGAATCCAAGGCGAGCCCCCGATATACATTGAGGACATCTCAATACATCTCATCAATGGGGACCCCAAAAGCGATTTAGCTAAAATGAAAAGGTTATAAATATGGTCTAAGAGTCCTAAAGGCTGAGAAGGTAATGTTTGAACATGGTTAGATGGATACTATGAACCGTACGAATTGTGTGTGCTACGGATCACATAACCCTGCCATGATGATCATGCAGTCATGGACCTTTACGCACAAGGCTTGAAAAGCCCCAACATCATAGCTGTTATGCTTCAGCCTCAATAAACCCCACCTGCAGCAAGTGTTGTTGTAGTAGATGCTCAGGATGGGAACGGCTGGAGGAAGGGCACGAGGCGTCAGGACTTCCTTCCAGTCAGGGAGAGTACCTTGGCAGAAGCGGCACGATTTCTCCTCCCTTGGAGCAAAGCACAGTGCAACGCACGGTGGAAGCGAGCAGATGCTTAATGGAAAAGAAAAAGAGGGGGCGCCCCGCGTTCCAGCGTCGAAGGGCAGTTAATCCACAGATACATCCCAAGATACAAGTAAACGGAACTGCCGTAAGAGCGTCAGATTAACTGCTGATAGTAATAGGACAGTTACACCAGCAAGCTGTGTACGCTTTCACACCTTTCGCTGTCTCACCCAACAGATGTGATAAAAGACCCGTTGACGCATCCCAAACCCTTAAACATGTTAACATCTGATAAAGCCGTTGAGTTAAAATCCTTCCATGCTGGAGGCTGGGAGGACAAAAAACCATTGTATATTGCCTCGTGCAAGCTAGGTTACAGTTTGCATGCAAAAACGCCATTTGCGCCATGTGCTATTGTTTTTCTAAATCATCGAAAGACTGTTATTAAGGTAACGTCCTAATCAGCCAGCGTGCCGACGAGGAAAGCACCCGTACTCGCCGCAAGCTCCGCCCTACCGTTTTCCGGCAGAGTACAGTTGCCATCGCGCAACGCATCTTCGATGCACTCTCGTTGGGCATCTGCAAACCTGCAAATAATTTCGGCAACAGAAAACCCTTATAAGCCACGCGGCACGAAACCGAGAGCGCGATAGCATGGAAGGATTTGAATGATTCTCATAATCTGTTAAGCATAGTGTGAGTCGTTGAACTGGCAGTGGACCTATCATTTGCTGCCGGAACACGTACTGGCCTGAACTAGCGGCTCCAATTCCCCGGAAGGCCCTCGTGTAGCTCCTTCAAAACAGATATAACAGAAATCGTCAGTATCGACGTCATTAATTTGAGCCATCCTTTCCGAGGGCTTCTGAATGAAACCAACTGCCGCCAAGTTTGAGTAAAACACCGATTGATTAGTTCGTCTTGAAATTATAGGAAATGGCTAATCGATTTATTTGGTTGGCGTGCGGTTCATGTTCTATAATGTTACTAGTGAAAAGATTCCGGCGTACGGCAGCAAGACCTTTCCCAGCTTACACGCCATTAGAAACAATTTAAGAAGCTCGATTTTTGTGCAATTTTTCAAATGTTAAATTTCTGCATGATTTTATTTACGGACTTTTTACACGTGGGATGCAAAACATCCGGCCAGAATCCTGCGTGATCACGATGTCCAGATTTTCCGGTAAACCAAAAGTCACCATTTAAAGCGCAAGCGTATTGGACTTCACATTTTTGTTTTCGTATTGCTGATGTATGCCCTGTGTCTACATATTGCTCACGTATGCGGCTTCAACCGTCGCAGTCGAACGAGGTAACCTTTTCCCCTCACATCGGAATGGGCGGATGGCTACCTCGCGGATAGGATTCAGCCTAACAGACTAATTGTGGGAAAACTATTGTCATTTCCTTCTGATGTGTTCTCCTTTTATAACATACAGCGCTATCGGGCCAATACGTTCCAGACTTGTCCAGCGCTGCAGGACAAACCAATACAAACATTGCAATCATAATTATGAATTATGATAAATATGGATTGATAATTAAATTTTACCTCCTAATTCTTTTAGTCAGAATGAACAAACTTTTACATGACCCGAACCGTCAACGGCTGGATACTCGCAAACACATGGTTGGGATTCGGGAATGAACCATTTCCTGACACTGATAAAAACATTTCTGTGGCCACACGAAAAACTGCAATATCGCACCCCGATTATCATCTAATCGTTTTCTGTTATTAAATTTTGCTAGCTGTTTGCATTACATGGATCGCAGGTCATTATACAAACCGTGAACGGATGGTGACTTGTGAAGCGTCCCTAAGCATATTCGCTCGCCTCGCTCGCCATACCCTAGATGCCATGCCCGAGAGCCCGAAGACACTCGTGTAAAATGCCCTCTGTATTTTGTTCGGGGACGCCGAACACTAAAACCTGCATCAAGAACGTTGTTTCGTCCATATCTTTAAGTCCAATACGCCACACCCTAAACACTACCGTTTCCCGTACTATTACTTTTGAGTCCCGTTTGCCGGTTGTCAAGGGGATCACAAGAGGATCAGGCAAAGCCGACAGGAAGATGCTATCTGGGAAGCGCTGCGCCAGCTGCGTATTCGCTTAGGTTACCATACATACCATATTGTGCACCGGCCCTCAGGCCAGCTGGCAGTCTTTGATAGTTTACATGACGCTCCTCTGCACCACTTCCTAGCGATGTCGAAATCGAAATGTTGTGAGAGAAGGGAAGCCGTGGAGAAGAGGACGGACAATCCCGAACAAGAGATATATTTCATGAGCTCAACGCGTGCCGCGTGCGCAGCACCGATTAACTCTTCCTCCCGCGCAGGACGCGGCCTGGCGGCTCCTGTACTGGACCTTGGCACCCGCAGGTGCGACAGACACCAACAAGATGCTGGGACCAGTATCGCTGGTATCCTCCCTGCTTCGATGATCGTATTTCATAACTGCCTTAACGACCTAATTGGAGCTTACCTCCTCCAAGGAGCACCCTTTCGACCCACGTACCCACGTCCATTACATCAGCCAAATAAAACTACCGAAGACAATTTCTGTACGTTATCTCTACCCTAAAACGAACGAGACCATGATGAATTGAGCCTCCCCGCGCCAGCCATGCACCTGACCTTTTCCATTACATCCCATAAAACTGACGCCGCTCCAACTGACCCAACTGGACCCCAAACCCAACACTCATTGAATTTGCACCCCCTGCAAAAGCACGTTGAACTGTTCCTGACACGTAACCAGCAACGCAGTCAGCTCCTGATGTCCTCCCCCCCCCCAACACTTAAAGCTTTCGGGCCAGCCATTCGGAGACGTGCCCCTGGCCGAAGAACGTTCCCACCAGCTGTCGAGAGTGGACAACACCATCCATCGGTGAAGTACTTGTCGATTTATACCCAGTGCCCTGTAAACATTTGCTACGTCAGCAGCAGCAGCAGCAACACGAGCGAAAACCACAACTGCTCTTCTTACTCGCTACTGTCGCGCCGCCCGTTCGGCCATGAGCTGCGTCTCGTATTGCTGAAGCGCCGCAACCGCTGAGGAGCGCAGCGCCTCAGCGTCGGGTGATTGCGAGGCTACCACGTCACGCAGGTAGTTGATGGCGTCCGCCAGTAGGGTCAGCCTCTCCCGGCTGCCGACGGGCTTCGTACGGGACATGCCCGCCATTGCCAGAGCGCACCTTGAGGGGGCGAGGTCGGAGGTCGGAGCTTTAAAATTCCAATGAGAGGCAATAGGGGTTAGAAGGCAATGGGCACGTAACCTCCGTTCCTAACACATACACACACACACACCCCTACCGTGTCCTCCACGCCGTATCCTAGCTGATGCCGACGTCGGCCTTGCCTTCCCCCTTACATCTAGCCATAAGAAAGTGGGTCGTCACGTTCGCACACCACCGTGAACTGCTGCCCCTCAGGGTGCTCGTACCTGTACTTGGCGGGCATCATGTCGGGCTCGCCCTCCAGCACCCCCTCGAACTTGCCGATGGCCGAGGTGTACAACTGGGCCACAATGGGTAATGTGGGGCTGCCTGGCTTCAGGCCATCAGGTGTGGCTGCCAGCAGGTCCGCCCGAATGACCAGCGCCCGGCCCCAATTGACGAGTGCTCTCGAGCTCCAGCCATCCATTTCCAGAACCTGAGAGTTGCAAACGAGCGTTGCGATGCAGGGCCCCGGTCAGACACAGATTAGAGGAGAGAGAGAAGAGCGAGGAGGAGATGTGAACGAAATGTGGTGTAAATGAAAATATATTCCCTGCCAGACAAGGAACGAGGGTTTGGGATGCGCCAAAGTCATGAAGCAGACATGTCGTAACTTGACGCGCGGTACTGTCAGGGGGGAGCGACAAGGAGGCCCTATGCCGAGAGAACCGAGATTGCGGGTCAGTCCCTTTGGTGCATCCCGGCAACGGGGAATGCGCCGTACAACTGCGCCGTGTCTTCTTTCCATGCCGTATGAATGTACGTACCTTTAGGAACATTACGCCCGCTTCCGTCAACAGCGCATTTGCCTCCAGAGTCATGGCGCGCTCGGCCTCCATCTGGGCGGTAGCCTCGGCGGCGGTACCGGGGGCTGGGCCGGAGCGGAGGGTCTCCAGGTATGCGGCCTGAGGAGGGGCGAATAGGAGTTTTATTGCTATGGAACCCCATAAATTATGCCCAGATAATAATAACAATGAAAACAATAAATTATCGTTATTATGCCTGGGAAGGGGAATAAACAGCGGCGCATCAAGGTGCAAAAAGCTCCGGAAGCACCGATCCAAGGAAAGGAGGCGAAGGGGACAGACAGGAAACATCGGATTAAGTACTTGGGCACAAATCCAGTTAGTGAAAGTACGCGTGAGGAGATCGCACTACCATCACAGCCGGCGGCACTGACGAAGGGTTGGGGCGGTCTGTGCACGGATGGACAAACATAGACGCCGAAAGGATGGGCTACAAAGCTATGATATCATCTGGATAACCGGATAAAAGATTACCGGCAGGTTGAGATCACACACTCGCGGCGTTGAGGGCGCGCCTCTGAGATTTGCCGCACAGTGCGTGTGCCGGTATAAGACCATCACCACTAACACCACAACAGCACCCCCAAAGAAACAAATATTACGACCAATATGAGGAAGGGACAGCACATGCCCCCCCCTCTGTGGAGCGACTCGCTCAGAACGTAAACTTACCCTTTCCTCATTCCTAGGTTCTTTTCCGACAAGGTGCTATTACAGAATTTCCAGAACTCCAGATTCACAGATCCCTCTTTAAGACCCCCATGATATAATGACACTACATGACCATGTACGGAGCTATGACATTATGAGATCGTTTTCAGCCTCGCGCCTTTCTTCCTGATACCGGTAAAGAAGACCCCCTCCCCTCCCTGCCGTACATCCTGCGGCCGTGCATGTACGCACTGCCCGCAACATGGCGCCTAAGCCTCCTAAACCCCAAGTCAACATCACATCTCCCGCTTTCTTTTCATCCTTTCGTCTTCCCACCTCCACACATCCTCGAAACATCCACAACTCCAAAATAGCATTTCTAACTTCCTCGAGGGCTCTTTCTATCCGGTTGCCGACCACCTCGCCCCCAAGCGACCGACTCCGCTCGACACATGCAGCATCACGATCCACCCAAGCCCGGTCCCCCCCCCGCATATGCAGAACACAGGCGCCATAAAAGCCTTCCTTAATGCACACCTTAAGCTCTCCCCGGGCTAGCAATGCGTTGCCCAAGTTGCCCATCGCCTTAGCATCCGTCGAAGACTGCTCAGAGGCGCGAGTGAAGGCAGCGATGGCGCCTTGGATGAGTGTGTCGGCAAGTCCGTAGTCCTGGGGGGCGAAAGTTGGAATAAGCACTGTTCTAACGACTAGGATTATATTATCTGTTGGGATTAGGGTTGAAGAAGAGCTGCGATTCGGGAGGGAGGGGGAGAAAGACGACAACACGGAGACGGTAGCAGAAGGCCGGAGCTGTAAAAAGCATGTTCCGAACAGGTTACTACTCTTGGGACGCGCGGGGTGGGGTCTCGTGTGGTGGCGGACTGGACATGCAACAGCCAGTGCCGAAACCCCGCCGGCCTCCCGTGCTTGTGAACGGAGCACAGAAGCTGACAGAAGCAATGGCTAGCTGCATTAGCAAATGGATATACCTAGGTATGTAACCTTATAAAACTGCGCCCCGACCTCACCGACACAGTAAGTGTCGATTTCCCGCCGATTTCACATTCGAATTGTTTTGTTACTCGTTCCTTGCAGGAGCTGAGGAACAAACCAGCTTTTCAATTTCTTCCACCACAGGGGTTCACAGGATCCTTCCCATCTTTCCGATCTAATGCTAAATCCTCACGACACACACACACACACACACACAGCCACACACACAGAAAGGCAAACAGACAGATAAACGCACCCACCTCCCCTTTTCTAGTTTCCTCGCGCCCGAGCCTCAGAAGCCGTAGCCCCTCACTGATCATCTCGTTGGTACTCAAACCGTCCAGCGGCCGTGGGCGGTACTCATTAGGCAACGTTAACGGTGGCACCGAAACTGCAGGAGCAGCGCCGCGGACGGGCTGCTGCGGCGTCGGCGTCGGTGGACCCGTCAATGTTGACGACAGTGGGCTGAACCCCTGTGAAGGCTGCTGAGGAGAGGAGCCAGCCGCCATTGCAGACCGCGGCTCAGCTCCAGTTGCGGCGGCCATCGGTTGTTGAGGTGGCGACGGCGGGTGTGCCGAAGTACGAGGCGGTGGCGGCGGCGGCGCCTGCGCCTGAAGATTCGGCATAGGCCAGAACGGAAACCTCAGCTGTCGCTGCTGTTGCTTCTGCGACGGCACCTGGGTGGGTGCCTGGGTAGGTGTCGTCGCCGTTTCCTGAGGAGGGAATGGCGGATGCGATGCCGCCTGCTGCTGCGCTTGCTGCATGCTGTACCAGGACAGCGCCTCAGGTGGCTGCTCCGTTGTGAACCCGCCCATCGTCGCGGCAGCGACCGGGGACGATTGCGGATAACTGAAGCCTTCCCTTTGGACAGCCTGGAAGCTGCTGTCTTGCGGCTGCTGCTGATCATATAAATATGATGTTTGCTGCTGTTGCTGTAACCGCGGGTCCCATCCGTACACATCGCCCTGCGGACTAAACCCCACGGCGTCACCAGCGGGGCCGCTGCTCTGCATCGGGTAAAGCTGTGCGGATGTAGGAGGCTGGGGAGAAGGGGCGAAAGGGGTCTGAGTGGACGACGCCACAGGAGAGAAGGGCAAGGAGGAGGAGGATGCGGAGGCCTGGAACGCAGGCGCTGGTGGCGCCTGGTCGTATGGCAGGGTTGTGGGTCCGCCATACGGCGGCAGTAGCCCGTCAGACGCCAAGGTGGCTATGGGCGCTACCGTCGCCGCTTCCGCTTGCGGCGGCACTGCTGCTGCTGCTGCTGGTGCAGCAACTCCTACGGCAGCGGCAGCGGGCCCGGACCGTATGTCCAATTGGGACTCGACTTCCTGTCGCGCCCTAGCCATAAAGTACTCCTGCTGCTGCTGCTGCTGCTGCTGCTGTTGTTGCCGCTGCTGTTGCTGTTGTTCCATTCCTTGCTGTTGCGGTTGCTGTGTCATCCATGGCTGCGTCTGTAGCTGCTGCTCAGGTTGCTGCATCAGTTCCATAGCCGCCACCGTTGCAGTTGCAGTTGCACCATAATTATCACCGGCCGCAGTGTCGGGGAACGGGGCCTCAAATGGGGGGAGCCCTTCGATGCGCAACTGCGAATCAACCGCCTGACGACTAGAGGAGGCTGAAGGTCCTGCCGCCACTGCACCACTGACACCGCTGCCGTTGACGCCGCTCGCCACGTCATTCCTGATGGCGCCACTGGGACTCGCCTCGGAGCCTGACCGCCGTCGGGCTTCCGCCAGCTGCAACATCATATCGTACGCTTCATCGCGCGTTGCGCCAACCGTGCTGGCCAACGAACCCCCATCGCTCCCGCCATTGCGCTCCGGCGGCGCTGCCGACGCCAGACTTGCCTCAAACGACAGCACATAGGCAACAGCACTGGCAGCCGCTGCCGCCGGCGCGGAGGGCTCGGCAGCGCGAACCACCCCTTGCGACTGAGTTGCGATAAGGCCCACCTGGGTGGTGAGTGCTGCGAGTGCCTCTTTCATGGCTTCAATGCCCGACTGGAGTTCGTGCTGTTGTTTGGCTGTCGCCGCCGCTATTGCCTCGGCAGCAGCATCCGGTGTTGGCACCACCATCGGCGCTGGTGAAGGTGGGACAGCTGCTGCCGCAGGCAGCTGAGCCATAGCCGCTGTCATGCAATCCATTTTTGTGTCAACGTCACGCAACAGCTGTGCTACAGCCTCAACTCCTTCCAGCAGGCGCACCAACTCCCCTCCTGATGACGGCAACGTCTCTGCCACCGCGCCGACATTGCCTACTGTCCCTCCAGGCACGGCGTCCTGCTGCGCCAGCTGCTGCTGCTGCTGTTGTTGTTGCTGCTGCGCCGTGGATACCGCAGATACAGCCACCTGCAGCTCCATCACGCCAAGCTGTAGCGGCTGTAACGCCGCCGCCAAGCTGTCCAAATTCTCCCGCAGCACCGTCTGCGCTGCCAGAACGTCGTTTCGCACGCTCTCTGCCTCACGTGCTGCCGCGGCCATCACCTCCGCCTGGGCTTCCGCCACCTGTGCTGCCAGCGCCTCGCCCACTGCCGCCGCCACCGCCGCCGGCACCTGCCCTCCCTGCAGTAGCGCACCCTCTGTGCCCGCAGGAACGCCTTCGACCAGGCGCTCCAGCCTCGTGAGTCGCCGCCCCAGTGCGCCCCACTGCTCTTCATCAATCGGTACCGGACGTACCGTGTTAAGGCGCCCTAGGGAAAAGCAGACGCGGTGACATGGCATCACACAATTACACGAGCAACTCGAGATCAATTAGCACGTGGTGGGAGAGCACCGCAGCTTCCGCAGGCGTCAGCTTTAAAATGACCAGACGCATTCAGGAAAGGGCTATCGTCCTCCGCCCTCCGCCAATGGAATTCTCTGCAACTCAGGGCACCGTGCACACAGACGCCACTGCGACTCCAGGGCGCACCACCAGCCTGACTGACCTGATTTGAAGAGAAGGCGCTTTTGCAGAAGCTATTGTCCAAAAAGACCCACCGCTTGCTGAATCGGGCAACCAACCAACCAACCAACCAACCAACCAACCAAACAAACAAAGCATGTCAAATCTCACCAAATGCCTCTACTTGAAAGTCCAGGATGCGCGCAACAGCCACCTCCACCTCTTGGCTCACGATGGCCTGCGATACAGACACACATGATTCGTACATTGGCACATTCACACATGGGCAGATGGGATTTACCAGGTAAAAAAACCACCCACCAGGTGTCAGGGAGCTGGCACCAAAGGGTTGTCCCAAGAATGGGTGTTGCGTCCTGAACTGTAAATTTTTCTTAACCCTAGGAAATGCCAGACGCGCCAAGGCTTTGGGTGTAGACGATGCTCCGAAAGCCATTTTACCTATCCCCACCACCGGTCGCGTGCAGGTCTGGTAATGGTCACGATATCCGTGCCCGCAGCCCTGTCCGCGGCATAGCTTCAGGCATCAGCACCCATGGTGCCGCATTGCTGCTCCCGATAACCACTAAAGCAGCAATCGAGCGCATGCGATGCGAGCGCGGTACGGCGGGGAAGCGTTACGGTGACGAAATATCGTACTGTGTTTGGTCCCGCTTCGGAAAGGGGTCCATCACGCGGGGCCTTACGTGGCTCGGGGGAAAGATGGGTTACAGTCACCCGCTGCGGGCGACCAGGACGCTAAGGCGACCAGGACTTGGGTACCGAGCACAGCCTGGGTTTTCCTAGGCGCCTTCCCACCCCATCGTGGTGACTTTCTCACCGACCTGAAGCTGCTCTGGTGTCAATCCCACAGCCGCGGCACCGCCAGCCCCAACCACTGCACCCGCAACGGCGGCCGGGCCTACGGCGGCACTGGCCTCGACCGCCTCCGCCGCCGCCAATGCGGGCGGAAGCGCTGCAGCCAACATCTGGGGCAGCCGTCGGACCGGCTCCATTGATCTGAGTGAGAGGTAGGCAGGTAAAGAAAGGGTTTTGCCAAGTCGTGCAGGAAAGTAGTCGATTAGGGTTTTAGGGTGAAAAGCCTCGGGGTCTAAATGGGCCTGTATCGGGATCTGCAAACCTAAGGCCACCACCGACACAAACCTAAGGCCAACAGAGATAACCTCCCCTTTGGGGGTTTTGGATTATTACGGCAATTTAAACCTTAAACCTTCGCAAAACTCCCATTCCCAACAGGTTCCATAACCCGGCCATCAAACTGCTCCTTCCTCCTCACCTGGCCACTTCGTTCCGCACGCTGCTCTGCAGGGTAGCCTCTGCATCCGCCAGTGCGCTGTTGAGGGACATGGACAACCGCCGCAGCCCCTCGCTCTGAGCCACCTCCAGACCAGACAGGGAGCCCTCCACTGCCTGGCAGGGCCGACGGGCGGAAAGAATCCGATCGGGATTTGGGCGTTTGGAACCAGGACTATCGGACCAGACCAGAGTGTCGGAGCAGGGCGAGAAAAAGGAGAGAAAGGCTCACGTGTAACATAAAGCAGTAAAGCACACGCCTCTTTAAAGCAGCACACTGCGACAAAGACGTCGTCGGATCAGAACATGTAGTGCCAGAGGACCAGACAACCAGTAGTTGTCGGCAAGTGATGACATGGAAATGAATCTCACAGCAGGCCCCATAGCACACACCCACACAACCCCGTGCCTCTATTACAGCAAGACGCCCTCGCTCTGTCCGCTCTCGCTTTAAACCGTTCCCTTGTCAGTGATTCCACATCAGCCACGGCTATTTGCGCCGTTTGTCGGTGTGCACCCGCCCGCACGCGTAAGGAACCTGCATCCTCACCACAACGCTGTGACCAGAACCCCGAGTAACCTGCGAAGCCTTAAGGCAACCTAAGGGGCCTGACATTGACACACCCAGAGCCAGAAGTAAGGTATTTAAAACATCATTATCTGCGTAGCCTCTCATTATTTTCATTTACCCAATACACGAGCTTTCTTCCTCCTTGGTCGCTTATCCCTTGCGGCGGAACAAAATAACCGTGCACACACCACACTGCTGTCCAAATCTTCGCAACCACGCCACCCACCGCCAGCCGCGAGTCCAGGCGCGCCAGAGCCGTCGTTTCGTTGTTGGCCAAAGACTCCGCAGCCCTACGTAGCTCCACCCTCATGGCCGCCACCAGCCCCTCCAACACCGCCCGCTGCTCCACCTGCAGCCGCTCGGGGAGCACCCCCAGCCCGGCAGCGGCCTCACGGGCGCTGCGGCCTGCGGTGTGGGTGCGGGTGAGTTCCCGACCCCCCAAGGTCAGACAAATATAATGACATCGGCATTAAGTTAAATGCGGATTCATTATAACTCATACTAATATCCTACTTTGGCAACATCTGTAGATGGACTCCATGATCTCGCAACCCCAGCCGGTATCAATCGACGGGACATCTACCTGCTTAACCTTGCTGGGAGGATTCAGCTGAGCAGGGGCCCTCATGGCGCCTCCCCTCTTCTCTCTGCTGCAGGTGCCGTGTGCCCGCGTCCCAACCGCCCGGAAGCCCAAGGACCCCTTCCCCCAGGAACCTCCTCCCGCGTACCAGCACTGAGAATAGACCCCTCTAGGGAGCTCAACCGCGCCTCAATGGTGCCGAGCCGGGCGGCCGTGGTGTTTTGACCCCGCAGCTCACGGCGGACCTCCTCAATTGCGCTGCGGGCCTCAGCCAGCAAGGTGTTGCTGTCGTGGGTCAAGGATACGCGCAGAGTGTCATATGCTCGACGATTGTCCTGCGGATTGGAGTGGTTTGCCGGGGGTCACGGCATCCGAATCCACATTTGGGGGTTCACGGTGGTGCTTGGGGGGTTCCGGAATTTCTGCATGTCACGAAGATTGCGCTCGAATGCATGCTTACGGGCGAGAATAACGGTGCAACAACGCGTCGGCAGATAGGATTCCGTGCAAGCCATCATGAGCTGAAGGGTTTCCGTCATTGACCCGCCGCCGAGACGGACGCACCTCGGCAATCAAACCTTCGCGCTGAAGTGCCGAGAGGAGCGAGATGACCGGCAGCACAAGTGGCAGGAACAACACATATGTGCCCGAGAAGAGGTTGAGGATGGCCGCCAGGGCGCCACCAACCGAACCCAAAATAGCGACGACATCAACAAAAGTCCAAAATCCCTTTTTAAGTTTGAAGTCACTATCTGCTGCTGGGGTTGCTGACGCTGGACGTGGTGGCGTTGCTGCTGCTAGCGTGACTCGGCGCAGATGTATTTGTCGCGGACATTGCACCGGAAACAACACCCGCTGCTTCGATAATACGAATGGACACTTGGGAGCTGAAATAGATTTCAGGGATGGCCTCCTGGTCTTCGACCAGTCGACCAAAGTGCTCGATTTCAGCATGACCCCAGCTGTGCGCCTTTGTCGCTTTAAACTTAAGTGTAACCTAAATTACCATCTTTTCAATTGCATCGATTACAATCTTGTCGCGGCCAATGTCATAACCTAGATGAAATGGAATCCTCGTCGTGCGCCGACAGCTTTCTGAACGTCAACTGATTTGGTCCCGAAGACGTTGCTCGGCAGAACTGCCAGTACACAAAGATACTATGCTCAATATTAATTTTGTGAGCTTTTCAACCAACCGGAATCGTCAGTTCACTATTCCGAAGACGAATGCTCTATCGGTACTAACTTGGGTCATCCTTGTCACCTTGCACATCCCCACGGCCGTGCAAGCCCCAAGCCTTCCATGTCATGGAGGCCTTGTCCCCGAGCCCGGCCCCGGGGCCCCCTCTGACCCCTGTGCGGATCGATCGGACCCCGCAACGTAGCGCACGACGTTCATGATGCCTAACCCGAAACCCCGGCCGCCGACCCCACGGCCCTTGGTCACGGTGCCGCTACTGGGATGATGCACTCCCACGGGGCCTGTTGGGGGCAGAGGCGGCGGCGTCGCAAGAACGGCGGCGGTCGCGGGCTTCGGTGGCGTCTCATCCTTAAGGAACGCAGCGAAGGCGTCCGTCAATGAAGCTGGTTCGCCGACGCGGGATGACGAGGATGATGCTACCAAGCCGCCCCCACGCGACGCCACGCGCGGAACGCCAGCTCCAGCAGTGTCAACTGCTGCTGCCGCCGTCCCACTTGCCAGTCCAGGGCCCGACGTACTCGCACCAGCATCGTAAAAACCGTTTCGCTGCGTCGCCGATGCAGCCCCTGGAGACCCCGTTGCCAACTTCACGCCTTCCACGCTTTGACCAGCGCTGATTCCCCCACCACTGCTCTCACCCTTCGTCCCCGGACACGCTGCAGTCGTCGCCGTTGCCGCGTTTGCGGCACCCTGTTGCTGGTGCTGCTGTTTGCTCTTAATCTCTGCTGTGGCGGTCGTTGTGTTGAGGTTGTCCATCAGCTCGCTGTTCAGCTCTACAAGCTTCTCAATAACCTGGGACAGCAGCAACAGTTACAATAGCAGCCACATGCACGGAAATTCACGTGCTCTTTAGATGGCGCTGTCCTGCTTTCTTGAACGAACATACCACACAACACTGTCAGAATAGGTTTCGCCGAGTCCTGAATTGCCTTTTCAGACTCCGACATCCGACAACGTCACAACGTGTGTGGCATCGACATACCTTGGCATTGGTCTCGAGGTTGACGCTCAGCGTGCGACAATGCACCTGCGTCCACCGCCAGAAAACCGGTTTTGAGTTCGCAGTTTTGGCTTTCGCTACCTAAAATGGGCGCCGAGCCACGCGTGTAGGTGGGTTACGGAACGGCGACGATGGTGTTGAATGGGCATGCTGGATCAGGGATGCTTGCCTGTAAGTGGTTACCGGTGGCAATCGCTTGGATCATTGGATTCGAACATATTCGCACATATGCGGTAAGGATGATGGATCAGCGGGTAAGTGGGTTGCTGAATGATGAAGTAAGTAGACAGGTAGGTTGGGTGGGCTGCGTCGATGGTAGGGTGGGTGGGATGCGACGAGTAGGAAAGTAAATTCCCTAGAGGATGTGGTGGCAGCCTTGTGGGCCGGTGCACACCCGTAAGATTCATTCTCCTGTTTGGTGGTTTCCAATATTGTTGACATCCAGCACGCAGCCGTGTGAGCTCTGGACCACACCCAGCCCACTGATAACACATCACAAAAAGCGCATAAGGGCCTGCGTCCCTATCTGTGCCCGGTACCCTCACGCAAGTGACAAGGGGAGAATCATCTAGCGCGTCCTTGGCTGCCGTGCACTGCCCTGTCCTGCCCTACCCAGCTTGAAGCCCCACCTGCAGCCTGCTCAACTCGGCCGCAGCGGCTTGCCCCTGACTGGCGCTCGTCTCAGTCCGCTCCATCAGCTGCTGGATAACCTGCGTACGTTTGCGAATACGAGGGTGACTGAAAGGATATTCAGTAGCCAGACCGTCGCATGAAGATACCAATAAGGACGATGAAGTCCAAGCCCCTTATTTGGAAGATTGTCAGAGTGAAGACGGCAAGGACCATATCCGTAATGACGGCGGAGGAATGATGGGCCCTGTGGTCCTAGGAGCCGCTTAATCAATCAATCAGTGACTAATGCCACCCACTGCTATGCTGGATATGGTGTAAGACAGCTGCTTTCCGTATACTCTTATCTAATCCGACTTACTCATCAGTCCTTACCCGACAGCTACAGGCCCAACCAACGACCCACGTTTCCGGTAACACCACATTAACATCACCCGCCCCTCCACCGACTCCCCCGGTGGACAGCACCGACGCGCCGCAACCAACATGGGTTAAGTCTCTGTTCGCAGTGATTAACTAACCTCGCCCGAGGCATGCGGCCTCGTCTGTTGGCCGTAGGTCACCCACCACAGCCACTTCCTCCAACCCGTTTGCCGATCTCCCACCCACCCGTCCGGCCCACCTCCATCCTGCTCGACGCGGTGCTTTGCGCCGCTGCCAAGTCCGCGCGCATGGCGTCCATTTGCTGCTGCAACGAATCACGCTCCGCTACTAGTAGCTGCCGACATACAAGCAGGGACGCAGTGGATCCGGCCATTCGGGGTGTGAAACCGGAGTCCAATATTCCTGGCATTCTATTTCCTGCTCGTAACAAACTTCTGATAGGGAACCTGCAGCCTTCGGCGCAGTTGCTCTTAGGGTGCCGATGGGTGGCCGTGACCAGCGTCGCGGGCCAGGAGAATTCTGCTCTGCGTTCATGGCCGACTTCTTAAGGTCTCCTAGCAATGTATCCGAGTTATCAAGTGTCCTAGTTTATTTCTTCCACGTATCATCATTCCACTTCCAGCCCTGTCCCTGTCACAACCGCTGCACAACACGTTCCTGGGACCTCGATCAGCTTTAGCAACTGGCGCCAATTATACCGGACCCTCTCCGTTGGTCATGTCCATCCTCCGTTTGCAGATGGGACGGCCTTTAGCACCGGCACACATTCCGGGCCGATCCTTTCTCCGGACATTTGCCTGCACCCACCTGCATCTGCTGTTGTGTCGCCGCCACCTCTGCCCGGCCCTTGTCCAGCTCCGCCCCCAGCACCGCCACCTTAGAGCGCAATGACAAGAGCTCCTCAGCAACGTCAGAGGGAACTGATGTGCGCTGCGGGGAGGATGAGGAGTAAGATGAACAATTCATAAATTAGATATGATGAAGCTACAGATTCAGGGGAAAGGAAGGGAGGCGAACGGGCCAGAACTAAGAGGCTTTGTGGATGCAGTACACAACAAAAGGAGGTTTCCACTGCACGATTGCCGCAGTGAACAACTCGGAAATCCATGTGAATGAGGAGGAAAGAAAAATTGTCATGCGAGCATTTAAGACGTAATGCACTCACAGCGTCTAACAGGTGCGCAGGCAGGAAACTAAATTCGCGATCATCCTGGGTAAAGCTAGCAGCCAGGCAGGCTTCGCTTCAGGACAATCTTCCACGCCCAAACTACAACGGGCAATACTCATACCCCGCCAGAAAACGACCCTTATGGGATTCTGTGTCCGCTCGGCTCGCCGGGCCCTCGTGCTCAGCGAACGGGTCTATCTTCTGGGCCTGCCTTGTACCTGAGCCGTTTGTTCCACCTCAGTTCGCGCCACACGCAGATGCTCCTGCAGCTCCGCCACCTGCTTGGAATAGGCTTGCAGAGCCAGGTCTAGCTCCAGCTACGGAAGGACACGGCAAACAATGCAGGGCAAGTAGGTATGATGCGCGGGTTTGGAACGAGGACCCCGAAGCTGTCTGGCTTGCCGGCATACCTTTTCGCGTAACGCCCGGTCGCACGCCTCCGCGCCAGCAAAGAGCAGCAGCAGCAGGTTCAGCCAATACTGCTGCTGTTCCGGGGAGTAAATCCTCTCCTGGGCTAACGCAGCCACTCTGTATGATTTGCCGCCCGGAGAGCATGGTAAGGGGCGAGGGAGAGGGTTAGGTGCTGTGACAGGTAATGCTATGCGCAGTCAGCGGGTTTCGTGTGGAGACAGCTTGTGGGCATTCGAAATTTACAGTGCGGGGAGTCAGATAGGGGCGGACGGAAGATGAATGCCCAGCAGCCACACCCCGCTGCACTCCGAACATCAACTCACTCTTCCTGCAGCCATTGCCCCCGCTGCTCCCACATGGCGCGAGTTTCGTCAGCTGGCAACGCGGCAGTGGCCTCGCTGTAGCGCTTTACCAAGCGGACCAGCTCAAACATCCGCGGGTAGCTGGTGCGGGTTGTAGCGGGATCGAGTGGTAGAGCACGGAGCTCCGATACCAAGGCTTGCGCACTTTGAAGCAAGCTCCGCTGCCGCCCGGAGTCCACAGCGCTGTGCATCTGCGCCATTCCGGTCCCTCAAGAGGTCCGGCGATGAGTGCCTCAGTACCAGAACTTTTTTAAGCAAGTGGCAGGCGTAGCCGTGCTGCTGAATCGTCTGGAGAGTCTGTTGCGGTCGCGAAAGAGCAAGAGGTAGAAGATGTGGTAGAAGACCGACATAGAACGCCTACAGCAGCAATTACTTAAGCCTGACAGCAACTCTATAGGAACCCCATCGCCCGAAAATCAGGAAACTGTGTATTTTTCCGGCCGATTTGTCCCGGTGGCACTCATAAACACGACGTAAGGCTTACACGCAACCAAGATCCAGAAATTCAGGATGTTAATTTATACCATGCGAAATGAGAAATCTTCCTCAAAGATCATTTAATGCCATGATGTCTGTCGTGTCAATGAAGTCGGTCCAACTGTCCAGCTGCTCGTCCAACTTCCGTAGCCAGACTTTAATGCAGAGCTCTGCGTTACTTTCCAACATTGGAAGTTTGGTTTAAAAAGCTAGGGCAGCATTCTCTGTTGCAGGAAAATGAATGTGTCAGCCTACTCTTTGAGCGTTGTAAAACATATTGTTACGTGGGACAACTCTATGTTCCTTCCTGTAGCCCGTAAGGTCCTCCTCGCTGTTTCAAAAAAAAAGAATGCACAAAGCCGGAAACTATCACGGCGCACATTACACCACTTAACCCATGCCTAACCACATCCCCAAAGCTAGCGCCGGACTTCAACGGACCCGCCTCAGACCGCGCTGGGAAGCTGGGTCGTGTCCCCACAGCCTTCCAAGTTCCAACCCGCAGCTTTCTCCTTTGACTACTACAAATTTTCCATAGGACATCCGAGATAGGGAAGATTTATCCCACACCCTCACGTCTTATGAGTTACGCAGTCTGCGATCACGCTCGCTTGTTCCTGCTTATTCCGTCAACCAAAGCAAAGAGAGTGCCCACGATGAGTGACAGGCACGCTAAATGTACGGTACACGGCAGCTTTCAACGGCGCTGTTCAGAACATGGCCCGTGCTCATATTTGCTGCAATTGAGTTTTGGCTTTGTGAAGCGCCGCCTTTGATGGGGTAAAAAATCATGCAGGTGAGAAAAAAATCATATCCGGATGTATCTGGAGAAATTGCGGAATATAGAATCCATGAACTTGCCAATTACGGTGATGACTGGCTCCAAAACCATTTTCATTCCCGATACATCCTTTGATGGCTTACGCTCAACCCTTCTGTTACACACCACAACATAACAATCCTGAATTTCGTGGGCCTTACACACCCTTCGCTAGTACGTGCTAGTAACAGTGACAAACCATTCAGGACAATTCTTAAGGGACGGGTTAGGGCGGGCTAAGAGGTAAAATGGAGATTCCATTCCGCATGACAGCCTATTTGCTGGGTCTGGATTTTAACCACAGAACAAAACTTCGATGACCTAGTTTTCGGTAGGAATAGCTTCGTCCCCGCAAACCTCCCCGGACAGGTTTGGGCGTACACGGACATATGTCCGGGAGGCACTCGGAAGAACTTTTGGAGGGCTGCGGGGACACACAGATAACCCATTGCCTTACCCTTTTACCGTTACATGCACGCGTCCCCTTGTGTCCACTCGTGTGCAGTAGCCATTAATATTCGACGTGCATGGCAACTGGCTTAAGTGCTTGTTCCGCGCAACTGGAAATGCCCACCCGTGCTTGCGAAAATGCACATCTGAACGACACAGGAAAGCGTCAAGAACACAATGGTAATGATAAAAGGAAGTACATCTTTTCCAAAATTACTACAAATATGCAATATGTCACCCCCTGCCTTAACAGTAGATACATCCTTACACGTGGCGAGTTGAATTTAATGGACATTGTATTTCCCCTACCCCCAGTCTCCCAACCCCAAACCCTCAAACCCCAGTGCACGCAAGTCACCGGCAGTGCAGGGCACAATGTATCCACTTTGAACTGGCCCCAGCGTTCACCTGGCCTCGGTCCCATCCTGTGCGCCCCATGCCATGTCGACGTTACCATGATGAACATGACGGGACAAAAGGACCGCGGCTGTACACCTTAATCATATTTAGAGAAGTAGTGACATATGGTTGACTAATATCCCGCTCAACGCATAGGAGATTGGTAAAGTTTACCAGATCTGCCACTGCTTCCATCCAGGGCATAAAAGTGAGGCGAGTGAGGGAAACCTACCGATACACACGGAGCGTTGGACCTTAAGCAGTACGAGAGCAAATACGGGTGTTGCAATATTACACAAGTTTTTGAAGGTGACGTGGCCTTCGTGCACCTGCGAAATCCCGCCACTCACTCAGTCCCAGAAGCAGGTCTTGGTAACACCGTAAAGCATTAAACACCTGCCAGTGTTGCAAAACATCTTTCGAATCAGTTTGATGCGTTCAATCAATCTCGCAACGCAAGCTCGCAAATCTCTAGGGGTAGGGCAAAGGAAAAAGGATCTGGCTTGCCCTGGGGACTGGCTGCCATTGAATGACCCACCAGAAGACGGCTATGCTCCCATACAATCGCTGTTTGTCTGGGTTGGAGGTATCCGTAATGATCGGCATAAGGCGGTGAACACCGGCTATGCCAATCCCTATCTGCAAAGTTACAACGACATCTTTACATAATATTGATTATGTAAAATATACAACATCCCAATACATCATCACTTACAGAGAGGAGTGTGCCCGCCAGCTTTAGGTTCCAGCTTTGTCGGTCAGGTTTTATCCTTACAAGCAAGCAAGAAAAAAATTATTTTTGCTGTGGAACCCATCCTTACGTACTTGTACCCCTCCCACACGTACTTGTCAATCTGGGCATAATCCTTATTTAAGGGTAAGGATCCCGTCGAAGAAGGTCCAACGATTCTGGACTTCTTGCGTGCCATTACTGACCATCAATAATCTAGTTTAAATTCCGTTTTTCGCCATTCGGGCGTAAGGAGCATTTGGGTCAGTCAGTGCAACGACTCTGCTCTCTTGCGGTACAGATGGTCAACGCAGTTCCGTTCATCTAACTATCATTTTGACCTGTCTTATTTCTCCTAATTCCTAATTAGATTTAAACACAAAATACTATAGCTGCAATTGGATGCTCACTATCAATTTCTACGTAATTTGAGATGCCACCAGTCGAGGGCGATTCCGCATGCCTACTCCTCGGCGTGGCCCTTTGCGCCAGCCAACAACATGGCGGGCTACCTATATTAACATATCCCAAAGATTCACCGCTTTTGATAGACTGGGATTGTATATGCCGAGCCGCATCCGGCGCTGCGGACGCAACGTCTGTCGGTGTACTCCAACTGCAGTCGTGCGTCCTAGCGTACCAATCGTCCCACCATGGATATGTGCTACTGCTGGTCGGTAATCCTCCATGTCCACATTCTATCCTGCGCACCAAGGCGGCCGAGTTGCTGAACCTTACGGACTTACTGCTGGGCGAAACGCTAGGCCGGACTCTGTCCGCCGCGCCGACGCGCGAGTTACTGCAGCTACGATTGCCCAAACATGCCGACTTGCTTGAGGTGCGAATTGGAAAGTACTATAAACGCCTATCTTTGATATCAGCAATGCCAAAGCAAATCAGGTAAAGTACGAGGTAACATACGGCACCTGCAATCCGTTCTCAGGGTACAGCGCGCATCGGAGCGGACAGCCCGGCACCAAGCTGTAATTTTTCCTGGGCCGCATTTGTCAATTGGATTTATGTGTAAATCCCAGCAGCGCGTTACCCCCCCCCTTCCCGACACCCCCGGCCTGGCTGTCAGACGCTGCTCCATCCGAACGTCGGCGAAGACATGATGGAGAGCGCATCAAGACCCGCGACAGCCTTCTCGACAAGCAGTGCTCTGTCAGCAACAGCTGGCGTGATAAACGCGCCTGTGCCGCCGGGCACATTAGAGGCCCTTTTGGAGCGTCGCCTGCGTGCGGTCTCAGTTCTCCCCCTTCCAGCCCCCGGGGTCGGCTCCAGACCCGCGGCGGCTCGTCGGACTTTCCTTCCCGACCCTATCGCCGCTGCCTTTCAGGAGCTCCGGCGATGTGTGCCCCACCGCATTGGCAGCCACCACGTGGATCTCACCGCCGCATTGCCTCAGCATGCAGTGCGGCTAGTGACAGCAGACATGGCGGCGGGGCGGGGAACTAGGGCGGGGATGCGGATGGTCACGGGTATGGACAGCGTGCTGTTCTCAGATCTGGCAGCGTTTTATGAACACGGACATGACAGCGCCAAAACCACGCCATCGTCCGAAGGACAGCAAGAGGAGCGTCACGCCGCGCGCGGCATGCGGGCAATGCGGGACATGTTGCAGCCGCCCGACAGCCAGCTTTGGGCGCTCATATTGTCGGAGTTGCACGTAGGTCTTAGATACGGGAAGAGAGTGTCGCGAAACCTCTACCCTTGCTAGTTGCCCATCATGCCAGCTTCGTGCATATTTGAGTCGATGCTGGACGGCGTATTCCGAACAAGGTTTCACGAACTTTTCTGGACGACTACTCAGATCCAAAGCCTTATGAATCCCCGTTTCAATCCAGATCCTATTGCCCGAAATTGACCCCGTATAACGCAACCATCCAGGCACTCGACGTCGTCAATATGACTGTCGACGGCCTTATCCAAAACAGCAACGGCGCGGCTACGAGTAGCTGCGGCATAAGCTCGCAGCGCCAGCTTTGCAGCATCGATCTGTCGGCCCTACACCCAGGCTTGATCGCCTCGGTCGTCGTGCTGCACCTCGGCACTCGTCTACCTGGTGACGTGCAACCCGAATCGTCAGCTGGCAGCACGCCAGCAACGCATCCGTACGATGGCGGCAGCGGTATGTACCGCAATTACGGTAGTGGCGGCAGGACCTCAGTTACAGGCCGGAGAGAGGCTGGCCCCGGTGATGCTGTCTCTTCGGCTGTTGTTGTACGGCGCCACTGTCTTGTGGCTATCGTTGTGGTGTATGTCTTAATGGATCAGGATAAGGCCTCCTGGGAGCTGTGGAGCCGGGATGGGGCTGGCGGTGGAGCCGCCGACACTGCTGCCGCCGTCGCCGCGACCTGCATGCGCGAATCTTCCTTTCGCGGCCTGCAATACAGTATTGCAATTGGGCCGCTGGCGGCGCCGCCTGTCGTGCGGGCGGTGCTGATGGAAGCGGCTGGGAAGTACGAGCAGGCCTTTCCCAGCACCGCGGCGGAGGTTTGGCGGGAGCTTCGCATGGTGGCATCTGAGCGGCGGCGTTCGGTGCGTCCAGTAGGGTCGGGGTCGGGGACAATCGCATTGGTCGACCAGAATGACGGTAACGAACGACGAAGCACGAACGGAATGAATTTGTAAGATGATACTTCTCGAGGATTACGTCCGGACAGGGCTGGAAAAATACAACTGACGACTCATCGCTAGGGGTCCTCAGATTGTTGATAACATCTAGGCTTAGTCATGGGGACATGCGATATGTCCCATTCTATGATGTTGCCTGGACAGCTCTAAGCTTGCTACTGTTAACTGTGGCTCCATAACGTTGAGTTTCACACCACAACAATTGCGATGTCATGCGATGTGCTGTGCTGTGATGTGATATGCCATGGTCCACGAAACGCGTCGAAGATTCTCTTAGTTAGTTAACAGTGTCCTGTAATTTAAGCTGTGTGTAGATTCACGGGACAAACATCCAACATCAAGGACAAACCCCTAGGGTGCAATTTGGCCATGAGCTGTCTTGTGCGAGCAGGGCGCTGCGCAGTCATAGAGCGTCCTGGTTTCAAAACCCGATGTGCCTGAGTTGTCGTACACCTTGCCAAAACACCTGTGCATTTACTCTTCCCGTGCACATCGTTTCTTGGCCATCAGGCATTAGAGTTGGAGCTCGAAGAGCAGCCCGCCGCGAGACTAGCGATTAGCGATGGCCTGCGAGCCCAATTGCATAGCAGAACCAGCTTCCAGCCGGCCGAGTTGGATGAGCCCACTTTGACGCCAATTAGTGCAATGTCCGACAGTCCTGAGAAACTCTGCTCACCTTCCAGCCAGATGCTGCTGGACACTCCGGAGGTTGAGCCCCAGTCGCGGTCATCTGCACTCGGGGGAAACTTAGCCCCCGCGCCGATGGGGGATGGCGAGGTTACGGATAAGACCGCAAACTTCGAGAATGCTGCTGAAACACAGAAGTCAGCGGCTAACCAGGGCGCACCCACCCAGGGGTCGGCGGCGGCATCCCGCGGTGCCAGTGCCTTCGCCACACGCGCATCACCACCCGACTGGATGCTGGGCAGCCTTTCTTCTTCCTCCTCTTCCTCCATGACGTCTCCCTTCTCCAGCCTTAACATCAGTTCTTCGATTCGGCCAGCCCGCGCCTCATCGTCTCCCGCTGCCTGTGCGTACCCATTTGGCCAGCATAAACCAGCTAGTCCGGCTCCTGGGCAACCCGATCCAACATTAACAGCCGTCGCGACTGCAGCCGCAACCCCGGTCAATCAGAACGCTGCGCTACCAGGCTGGTCGCCAACCCGAGTGTCATCTCGCAAGTCAGCGCCGTTGCCATCGCTTTCACAACCGCTGATGTCGACAGACTCCAATGGCCCTAGCCTACCTGGCTTAGAGGAAATGCCCGTTGCATCACAAGCGGGTTCAGTTGCTGCTGGAGCCTCGGAACCTGCGGGAGGGAGCTTCAGACCCCCGCCTACCTGGCTGCACTCCGACAAACAGCTCTCCAGGGATCGCTTCGTGCCGTCACCCTTACTCGTTGTGGTCAGTGCCGGTGAGCAGTGTGGGGCAGCGGGCAGCCACGATGACGATGACACGGTAGTAATGGTGTCTCCGGACGGCGATGCCTCTGCTGCAGGGGCCGCCGCCAGTGCTGACGGGCCTTTCGCTAGGGCATTGGCGTCAGCCCGGGCGGCCGCGGCGGGGAACGTTGAGGAATCGGTCTCCGGGATATCACGATTTGGATCTGCAAAGCATATGGACGCTTTGGCGCCGGTGCCGGCACCAGCCTTAGTTGCAGTGGCTTCAAATCTCTCCCCGCCTCCAATGGTGGCCATGGCACTGGGCGAGGGCAGAGAGCTCGCCGCTGCAGATATCGGTGGTACTATTGGCGGGCAAGAGATTCCCGTCAGCACCAGCACACGGCCCGAAGTGCTGCGGTCCACAGGCGGCGACAGCCCTGATCTACGCGTCAGCAACACCAGCAGTGGTGCGGACGCGGTCGCGGCTGCCGTGGCGGCCGTTGCGGAGGCGGCAGGTGGATTGGGCGTGTCGCAAGGAATGTCTGGAGCCGGGGGCGTTGCAGCTGCGGTCGTGGTACGGGGGTGCAGTCCAGTCGCAGTGTCAGGCTCACGTAGCCAACATGGATCGGAGAAGGCAAGTCGGGATGGTGCGGCCCATGCGGGAGGTATGGTAGCTGCATCGCCTGCTGCTATCTCTGCGAGCTCAACCGGCCTTGCGGCTACGATCTCTACGGGTATCAATGGTGCAACGACAACGTCAGCAATTAAGGAGGAGCCAGGCCACGAGCCTATCGGCAACCGCGGCGATGCATCTGGCAAAAGTGGAGGTAACGGCAACAGCAGGCCTCCCGACCTGGGGTCGAGCGGTCCTTGGCCGCCACGCCGCACCTCTGTCCCAATCCTGCGCTTGAATGAGACTGCCACAAGCGGCGGCAACTCCGGCGCCATCGATGAATGCCCCACGCCGTCTCTTATCCATTTTTCGTCATTGTCGTCTTTAAGCAGGTTCAAGCAACCCAGTAGCCATTGGCCCGGCAACTCGGAGACTGATGCAGTGCGAAACACCGCCGTATCGGCATTAACGAGCCAACTCCGTCAGGGGGTTCCTGCAGCGGACCCTCGCGCTGCCATACGCATTGCCGAGTCTCCCCGGGGACTGCATCTCCGGAGCGCGCAACCAGGATCACCTGGAACCTCGGGTCCCACTGCCAGCCGACAACAGGCAACCGCTGAGCAGCTGCTACTGCTACCAGAGCCAACCGTCTCTGCACATTTGAGCGCCGCCTCCGATGATCGTGGTCGTGGTGCTGGCAGTGGTGCTGCATCGGCTACTCCACCGAGGCAATCTATTAGCAGCTCCGATGAAGGCAGTGCTGCCGCTGGCCGCTGCAGCAGCGGGGGTGGTAGCCTGGGGGCCGCCAGCCTGCGCGGGAGTACTCACAGCCTGGTCAGCATCCTCAATGACGTGGAGCGCCAGTGCCTGCAACTATCGGCCAGCCCCGAAGCTGCCGCCGTGACCGCCGTCCGTGAGAGTCCCGATCACGGCAGTGGCAGCTCATCACCGCGTGCATGTGAAGGCGACGCCACGGTTTCTCCCGGCACCGGCAGTGGGTCATTTGATGCTGTAGTAAACCGTGCACCTCCGGCGGCCAGTTCGCCAAGTGGAATGGTTCAAGTTCCTTTTTTGCCTCTGCAGGAACTGCAGCAGCAGAGCTTGGGCGGCATCGTGACGTCGCCGCGAATGACAGGCCCGAAAGCCGCCGGCAGGTACGCGGCAGCAACAGGCAATAGCCCACCAGGAGCGCTGGCTACAGTGGCCGCGGCACAGCATCAGCATATTCGGTTTGCGTCCGCGGTGGCAACGGCTATGCCGGGCTCCATGCGTATCCCGCATTCGGAAGAGCCCATGGCAGCTTCACTCTCGCTTCTGCAACTGCAAGAGTTGCAGCAGCTGCGACAGCTGGACCAAACGCAGCAGCTGCAACAGCTGCTCCAACCGTCCAGTAGACAGCTCATACTTTCTGGGTCACTTCAGCAGCAGCAGCAGCAGCAGCAACAGCTGCTGGTGCAGCTGCTGCAGGCATCTGGGGAGATTCAGGCAGCGGCATTGCTGCTGCTACAGCAGCAAATACAACAACAGCGACCATTGCCACAGCGCCTGCAGATGCAAGAGCTACCAGAGCCGGCGCAACAGCTTCAGTCGGGTCTGCCGTCTACGCAGCAGCTTGAGAATCATCACCAGCATCGACATCCTATCCTGGATCAAACGCAGCAGCTATCTCAGGGCCCACAGCTGAGGCAGCAACAGCAATTACCTGGTTCCCAAACAACAACAACAACAACAACAACTGCTGTTGCTCGGACCCCGGGCGTTGCGCTCCTTGTCGGCACCGACACCACATCACTGCCACTGTCGCCATCGCCGCCACCACCGGGCGATACTGCCTCTACCAAATCCATCACCGCCAACACCACCGCTACACACGACAAACGAATGGAGGCCTCTGTAGACGGTTGGGCCAGAGAAACATTTCCACTTCACCCGCATGTCCATTTTCAATCACAACTACAGGAATCGCAACCCGGGGCGAGACCAGGTCAGGCACCAGCAGCAATGGCCCCTGGTCGCCAACACGTTTCTATTGACCCAGTTCAGAGCATCAGCAATCATACCTTCAGACCTCACCTCCCCGCAGCCAATGCTACGGTGGGGCACACAGCACAAACTGCAAGCACCGTTTCAGGGAAAGGTCTAGGCGATGCTGCGGGTGCTGGGGGTAGGGCTCGTGGTAATGGTAGCCGGCACGCTGGTTGTTTGGAGTTGGCGGGTCGGCCGCAACGGATGGAAGGTAAAGAGGACGGCTGCCGCCCGGGGAACAATCCGCAACCGGGGAATTGCTACCGACAAAGACGGTGGGTGTGCCGCAACACGCCGCCCCTGCATCAGATGTCGTCGTCTTCCTCACCCTCGGGGTCCTCTCCGTCCTCCCCTACGTTGCCGTCTTCCTCATCTTCTCTCCAATCGTGCTCTTTGGGGATGGCATCGGAGGTGGTGCATGGTTCTGCAGCGCAACGTGACGGGTTCCCTGGATTTCATCGTCACGAGGAAACCGGCCGACACAGACAAAGCAGGAGCCGCAGCCGCAGCCGAAGGAGTCACAGCTGCAGCTGCAAGCGGCGGTACCATGGCCACCAACGTTCTCAGTCTCCACGCATGGGTCGGCTCGGCCAAAGCTGGGACGCGTTACGTCCCCCCTTACCACCGCCACCCGGCTGGATGTCGACAGCGCCTCACCTGGTGGGGGTTTCCCGATTGGACCGTAGGCAGGGGCAGCACAGGCGAGCGGGCGTCACACCGAAGGATACAGAGGGTGGGCCCAGCCCTGTTGCCGTAGCCGGATCTGGGGCTAACGCCAACACAGCCGGTGCTCAGGGTCTGAGCTGGTTCCACGCACCTGGTGTCCACGCACAAGAAAAAGGATTGGGATACACAGTGCCCCATTCGGCAACGGATCCCACCCTCGGACGAAGACCTGCCCCGGCTCAGCAAGGTGCGGCTGTTGGCGCATATGGAGGGGGCGTCGACCAAGATCGGAATCCCAGTAATTCGGTACAGCAAGTCAGTGCTGGTACTGGGATCGGAGCCGTGACCTATAGTCACGGTGGTGGCGGTAATGGTGGTGACCTGAGTGCTTATAACGCAGGTGCTGTTCAGCTGGTATCGCCGCCGCCACCACTTTCCGCCATTTTCTACCCGCCTCCCGCCATTGAAGCCGGTGCCGAGGCTCTCCGGCATTTCCTTTCGGACCGACAGCCGGGATTGCCGATAGCTGCCTACGGCTTAAAATTGCGTGATGCCGTGCATTTGGTCGTTGGGTCAATTGTGCATTCCCGGCACCGGGGCCCTGTGGAGATTGTAGCACCTCCACAGCAGTCGCAACCTGCGAGTAGAGTGAATGCCGGCAACCCCTTTTTCCGAGGCCTTGCGGCAACCACCCTAGCTACCACTTTTACGACTGCTGCTACCACTGCTCCGGTCACTTCCACTAGCAACCCCCTCGATGCCGGCACTGGACACCAAGGCGTCAGCAGCAGAGGTGCAGCAGTAGCCGCAAATCTCCGTCTTCCAGGCCGCTGTGGTGATGATCGTGGTAGTGCTGACGGTACCAGCCGAAGCAACTCGCCCTTTCTTACACATGGCCGTGCTGGGAAAGGGTCTCCGACCCAGGGCTCACAAGATGTGACCACCTCCGGTGTCAATTTAGGGTCCGTACGAGATGACGCCGTCAACTCAAAAGGTTCGCCAACACCGCCACGATTACCATCGAAGTGTCAGCCACTCTCATACGTACACGGTATAGGTGGTGATTCAAAATCTTTACAGCCCTGTATGTCAGGACTCGAGTTCGTTTCTGTTACCGCCGCAGCGGCAGCAGCAGCAGCAGCCGCAGCGGTGATGGCGGCATCACCAAAACAGTCAACAGTACGACCAGGAGTTTTAGCGAGGCAGATGGGTGAGCACCTTGCACCTGAGAAAGGTAAGGTTGTCTCCCGTTCCCTGCATGGGTTTCCCTACACCAAAGAGGAAATATATTGGATGTATTGGATGTAGTTGATCGCCCGGTACACTGACAGGCTTTGGAGGCTGCGTACCCTAGAGGGGTCGATGATTGTACATGTCTGTGTAACTTCGAACAATATGGCGAGGTTGTAGCTGCTTTTCCTATACCGTTGCACGAAAGGGGCTCACAGGCGACGACACTAACGTCGTACAACATTGCTGCAGTAGCGTTTTCATGCGCCAGTGTACATTTAATTCTCAATGTGTGCGCTGTAATGCTAATTGGGTCCCCCAGATCATATTGCAGAGCAGCTGCCGGGGCCAACGTTGCCACTGCAGCAATCCCCGGCTTGGCACGGCAATGCGGGAGCTGATAGAGCATTGGCGAGGTCTCCGTCCCTATTACCCTCCCGTAAGGTAAGGGCCATGGCCATGCAGGCGTGTTCTTGATATATTGATATGCACGCCGGACGATGGACAGGGCCAGATACCCTGCACCAACACAACGATCGTCGAGGCCGTCCCATAGGCGAGGAGGAACGTGAGGGAACTCAAGCCCCTCTCGCTTGAACAAGGGATTAAAGGGGGTTATGTAAACAAGAGATGCAAAGGGGGAGCCTCAGCTTACATTGCGGCTAGGCCCGCCAACTGTTTCCACGAAGGGCGTTTGCCCGCCTCTGTTCCTTGGGGACCCGAGGTATATCTACAGCCTAGGCTATGCTCCACAGCTTCAAAAAACGGCGTGGGTCATAACGACACACTTGGCGCTTTCCCGATGCCATCCAGCAAAAAGCCAACCCTCAATACATGGGAAGCTCAGGCGCGCAGGGTCAGTGGGCCCACTGTTTGTGTGTGTTGGTGTGTGTATTCCCGCCAGCTGATATCCTTTTACTTGTCCGCATTGCATTTTATGGCAACACATTACAACTTATCATATCCAGGCAAATCTGTCCTCGTGCTAAAGTTATTTAACAATTTAGAATGCCACGACCATCTTCTAAGAGATTCGCACATGCATGCGATGGTTAAACTGCCAGAGCCGAGCTTTTTTAGCTCCCTTATCCGCCCGCTGCCTTATCCTCGGTGTCACCTCATTAATTGCACAGTCTCTGCATCGAGGTTCACCACGAGCAACTGTCACCACTGTCCCCACGGATTTGAATGCGGCGGCTCCCATATCGAGCTCCGACATGCCGTCAGCGGCCTACATATCCAGCGCCGGGGTTCCAGCCTGTCAACAGAGTCATCAGCACAGGGCGCAGCAGCAGCATATACCCCTCCAATACCAATACCGGGCAATGTGTAGCCCAGGTGCGCCCAGCCACCACCAGGGACGCTTTGTTCCGCAGCCCGTGGTGCATCGCCTGGTGAAGGTGCGGATGCAGCAGCAGCAGGGTGGGCACAATCATGAGCGCATCGCGCCTCAGGAGAGGCAGTCGCCACCTGATTCTCCACACTATCATCACCAATGTGTACAACGTCAGCAGAGACAGCGGAGCATTTTGGCATCACCACGAAGCCATACGGCCAGCATTCTACAGATGGGGGCGAACTCTACTCCGACGCGTACATGCAGCTCAGCCTGCTGGGTCCCAAAGAGGTCCGGAGCCCAGGGCCAGCACCTCCTGGGTTTGGCAAGGCTGGCGGCAGTTGAGCGGCGACATGGGATGTCAGCGCATGTGGACATGCAGACCGCCATCAGCAACTGTCCCTTGAGCGTTAATGATGACAGCTCCGCCGCAGAGGAGATAGTGGTATTGGGTTCACCGCACACCAAGCACCCCTTCAATGTAAGAGACCGGGAGCGACGGGCATTGCCACACCATCAGATGCTGCTGCTGAGTCCAAAATCTTCACCAGGAAAGGAGCAGCGGTTGCCTCTCGCGCAACAAACGAAGCTGTCACCGCCGCCGCCGCAGCAGCAGCAGCAGCAGCCGCAGCAGCAACCACCGCCGCCGCCGCCTCTTCGGCCGCCGCCGGCGCCGCCTCTTCAGCCGCAGCCGCTGCCTCAGAAATCCCATCAGCCGACGCCGCCGCCATCACAGCAGCCGCCGCCGCAGCAGCAGCGCCAACCTCTTAGTCGGTTAGGCAAGACACACATCTGGAACCATAAATTGCCCTCCACGTGGCCACAGCCTCCCACATCAGTGCCTCCACCGACAGATAAGCAGCAGCAGTCGCTGGCTAGAAGCTTGGCGACGGGCGTCATAGTGCCATGGGTGCGGATACTGTCACGCGCCACCCGACTAACGAGGGCGCGGCGTGCAATAGCGCTTGCAGCTCAGGCTGCACGCTTCAGTGAGGAGGACCATCAGGATGCCAAAGATGCGGGGGGCCCGCCGATATCGTCCCTGCCATCACCACAGTTATCCATAAACGTTCTCGGTAGAAGCAGTGATTGTAACGATGGAAGCAGTGGTTGTGAGGTTGACTACTGCACCATCGCCGAGTGCTCTACAGCGGAGTGTCAGCACCTGAACAGAAACGGCAGCGGCAGGAGAGCCATGCACCACTCAACAGGTTTCGGTTCGACAACATCCCCGCTAGCTTCCGACAGTGATTTTCTCATTAACAGTAGCGGCCACACAGCCAGCTTCGCAAGTGCGGCAAGTGCGGTAAAGGCAGCAGAAATGGTAGTCCTTGGGGATGTGACTGCCACTGCTCTGAGCACCGGCAGTAGCAGCCGCATCACAAGCCTAGGTAATGCCGGGTCCGTGATCACCCTCTCCCCACGTTCTGGGCAGAATTGGAATGCCGAGTCACAACAGTCATTGGACCTCACAGAAGGGGGCCAGCAGCAGCTGCAGCAGCAGCAACAACAACAACAGCAGGCACCTGCAGCGCACCCATTACAGCAGCAGCAGCCTGACCTTTGGCCATCCTTCAGTGGATCTGATGCATGTGTGGTTGATGCTGGTACTCGCACTGCCACTGTGGAGAATCTACATATCGTTACTTCTCCACAGCAGCACCGGACCTCAGGGGCCATTCGCAACCTGTCCAGAGATGAGAGGTCTGGTGAACGCTCCATGGTGATAGCAGAACGATGGCCTAGCATCAGTGGGACGACATTCAATCCTCCCACTACGAGAAATGTTGGGGTGCCAGGGCTGCTGGGGCCATTGGCCGGATCTGCGATCAGTAATGAGAGTGGTAATGATGGTGACAAGAGGCCAGTGCAGTCTCCTGATACAATTGACTTGCTACCATTCTTGCGGCCTCTGGCGCCAACCTTACAGCCAGCAGGTGGTGGTGATGGTTGCACCCGTACCTCTAATGCAAATGCGACTGCTTTGCTGGGTGCAGCACACCCACCTACGGCTGAAAGCTGGATGGTTGCTTCACCATCGGGGAGCAACACTGCTCGGCTGTTCAGTATTTATGATGGTCGAGGTTGGGCCAGAAGTGGGGCCGGTGGTGCAGCCATCACCAAGGCACGCTACTCACCTCGGCATTGCAGTAGTAGTCAGGCTGTAACCGAGGGTATCATCTACTCCAGCAGCAGTAGCATGAACTTCTGTACCGGGGCGGCCGGTGGCCCAAGTTTTAGCAGTAGTGGTTACAATGGCGGGGATTACCTCAGTGCCGACTTTGCAAGCTCCTGGAGTGTGAGCATACGGGACAGGAATGAGGCTTACAGTATTGCTGAGTAGTAGAGCAAGTGTGAAAATTACGCATTGTCGCCAGGCTCAGCAGCTGGGCTGTCAGCTTCCACACTGGTCCTGGTACCAGCTTCTGTAAGCTGCTGTTGACATTGCCTTTTTTGGGGCCAGCATTTTCGCCAGGGCCAATGGAGGTAATCCAGAGTAATCATAATAAGGAGAAGCAGAGGAATTCACCAGAAGTGTCTCTGAGGTTGTGAAGCATCGGTCTTCACCAAAGGTACTGTGCAGTACTTTGGTGAAAGAGGATTTGATGGAGAGGCATTCCTGCCAGTATTACTACTTTGCACGGGAGGAGATCATTTTTAGTTGTAGGGGCTAAATGCCAAAAATTGACTTACCACCAGCTAGCAGCTAGCTCCAAATAAACAAATGTAAGTAGGTATGAAGTATTTTAAAGCACCCGCCCCCATAAATATATTATATGCATGCAGCAAATTAAGAAATATATACAAATTAACTCACCCGACACCGCCTAGCAGCCACTATGACAACAGATAATCGCGTTACCTCGCGTTAACCTCGCGTTACAGAAAGTTAACGCGAGGCTAACGCGAGGTAACGCGATGCCTAACGCGCACTATCGCTTACAATAGCAAGTGCCTTCGCAAGGACACCGCGCGAATGCCGTTCGCAAGTGCGCCCAAAATAGACCCGGTGCGAAAGTTTGGCTGGGCGTGCGAATGTATTCGCACCGTAACGCACTTTGTAACGCGTGCGAATAACACTTAACGCGCGCGTTACAAGATTCGCATGGCTTTCGCATTTAAAAAGTTTTGTGCGTTAACCAAAATAGCATGCAATCGCGCGGGGATATCGCAAAGCGTTAAGGTAAGATCGCGAGCGAACGTTAAAACGCAATATAAAAGTATAGCTTTAGCAAGCTTTTTCGCGTGCATACGTATTTGCGATTAAATGCGAATAACATAAAACGCAATAGCTAATTAAATTCGCATGCCACATCGCACGAAATCGCACTTGTTGGTACCGTATTTCGCCTGCGTAGAAATGGTTTTAGCACTGCGAAGACAGCACGATTTTGAATTGCTAGCTATAACGCAAACAATTTTTTGTGTGTGTTTGACATACGCATTGCCCGTAATCTTGCTTCTAGCGCTGCTACTACTGTTTGCTAATAATGCAGTTAGTGCATAATCAGCAATCCAATACACATGGACATTTGTTACATATTTACTAAGCAATAATCGTACATGCATGCCTTTGCATGAGTGCTGGTCCTTAGAGCAAGTATCTTATACATTGCGGGCGTGCACACTGCAAACAACTTAACACATGCTTTGTGTGAAGACATCAAGTACCATAATAAACAAAACCGGATAAGTAAATGAACATATTCCCGCATAAAAAGCTTTTGTAGTCAAAATTTGCGATAGCCAGAGTTGCCTGTCATCAGCCAGCAGCCAGCGCCAAGTCAACACACGCACGGCACAAGCCAAGAACAATGGCCATTTCCTTGACAAATCACTACTTCGTTGGCACATGAAAACCCCACAACATCCACCACATGCAGGCTGCCAGCCTTAATAGTGTTTGTGATATTTTCAAATTTCTTCCTAAAGACAGATCAGCCCTGATCACCCTTGGCCATTTAACACCCTTTCCTCGTCCAGACATTAATCGGAAATGGTAATGGACCAACGTCCTCCTGCTGGTTATCTCCAGGTTGCCTTAACATCTATCCATAAAATATCCAGTTCATCTGAGGTAGACTCTTCCCTCTGCTTCTTGGCCTGTGTGAGAGGTTTTGGGAAATGGTGGGAGGCAGGAATGCGGGAGGGGGGTTTATCCAGGCAAGACGGCCTGCATGTCAACATGCAGGGAGGGTGATAGGGTGAGACTTAGGTACATACGGTGAATGCATTGGGGAACAAACACGACATGACATTAGTTGGGATAGCTTTAGGGTCGATGAAAAATGACGAGGATTTATGGGCAGAATTCGTTTATATATGGTATGTATAAAGATCTGATGATGGCAAAAGGAGAGGCAGGGAGGCAGGAGATGACAATAAAAATGCGCAATTATTATAGCATTCACGTGCTTCTCTTTTCCCCCCTATCCACGAACCTAGGTCTTCAACTGTCCCGACTTAACCCCACATCAATGTCTATGCATTCCCTACACACACACCACGACCATCCATTATAAATCCCTGTCCACCATCCAAAATTTCCATTACCCCAAAGGACCTGTCGAAAATCAACCAAACCCCATACCCGGATCACACCTTCTGAGCATCTTAGCTGCATTTTTTCCCGTGGTTCTGGATGGCATATTAATTACGTAAGCACCTACACCGCCTAGCATTTATGCATGGCCCCGCCAGTTCCTCTTGAATGTAGGGACTGCATCAATTTTAGCCGTTCCTCCGTGCCCTGCATTAACAAGGCGATTTAACCGTACAAGTTAATTCTCTGGCTGGCGCTCCCCAATCTATGTAACTCCTCGCTCCTACCTGCTGACTGCATGCATACATGTCCTTTCGGGTACACGAACACGTTCACGACAGCACAAGTATGTTTAAGGCACGTGTCTTATCGATTTGCCAGCCATGTTGCTTAGCCTGTAGCCGCACTAGTAGCCATGGCTTTCACGGCCGGCCAAATAATGAACGAGCGAGGGCTACTTTCAGAAGGCACAAATAACAGGCGCAGTCACAACCCCATTCATACAACTTGCCGATTTCTTTTACCTTGCCATGTTCGCTTCGCCTTCAGTGCCTTTGCGATTTGGGAAAAGCAGCCGCCAGCCAGGCAACCTGCAGCCATTATGGGGACTAAATGAAAACTGCATAAGCAGCATGTTCACCGATAGAAAATTACAATACTGAAGTATTTCCACACCTCTTAAAAGCAAAAGGACAAGTATCAGTATGTACCCATACTTCAGCGAGCCTGACGCCCACACGCAAAACAAAACCATTCACACATTGTAAATAATATGTTTACGTTCGTGTATAAAAATGCAGGTTGGCATGACTTACACTCGCTCGTCGCCAGCGAGCGGCATTTTGTTGTCCTTATCCTCCTCCTTCTTACACCGTTCCAGTTGCACATTCAATCCGTTACAATCACGCAAAAACAAGCTAATAATTATTATAGCTGTACCGCTTAGTGTTAGGGTCTGCGTCATATCCCCTTAGCCTTCAACACGCAGCATGATGAATTTCAACATCTCGAATGTATAGGCGTTATATATGCATTTTGCACTTTACATGATGGGCCAAATCAGTATCGCATGGGTATTAGTCTTTACCTTCATTAGACATGTACCAAGGTGTCAACTCCAGGGAGGCAAGGGACGCAAGCTTGCGTCCCTTTTCAGATTACGTGTCGAGGATGATCCATAAATTCCAATGGCGTCTCTAATTTATTTAAAATTGTGTCCTTGGTGGAAGTACTGTTGTTTGGGACGTGTATGTAAGTCCACGACGAGGAAATAAATAAAATAGTGATGAACGAGCAAGTTTACTAATGACCCTAAGATTTTCCGTCCACGTTCCCACGTTTTCACGTTTGCGTGCTGCATGCATGGCTGGAGTGCGGGGACACTGCCATGTGAATGCAAATTAATATCACGCGGCCACACCTAGCTACATACCCCACACATGTTTCTGTCCAAAATTCAAGCCTTAGCGAGGAATTAACGAGGCAATCTCTCTCCCTTTCTCCCCTGAACCCAACTTAAATTTGGGGGTGCATGGGGCGTATGGATAATGTGTTGCCGGATGTATCTATCTATCTACACAAATAATTCTTGCACTCCCCCACTTACATATATTTAGGTAGGGGGCAACCAACACAATTGTGCTGATTATCATCACGCTGCCAATAATAATGGCAGTTTATGTTACCTGGCACCGGCATGGTTTTGCCATGCTGGTGCAATTTATTATTATTATCTACGAGGATTTATATGCACGCCTGAGATGTCCAGGGAGGGAAGGTCGCGGAATGATGAGGCAGGGAAGGAATGTGTGGGGGAAAGATGTTCCGCACTTTTTGAGATTTCGTTGCTGGGGTCTCCACCCCTCCGTTCATGTGATTGACCCGCCTTGCTGTGCTGTTGGATGAGGGTGATCTCTAACTGCTGTAAGCGCCCGGCTCCTTCTGTTGTGGCCCCCACTTTCACTACCTGCCGCCCCAGCAACGAACCCGGCCCCAACCCACCCGGTCCAACCCATCCCACCTGGATACCTCCCAGCTCCCTCACAGCTTTGGCCCTCATTCGACTCTTCATGCAATGTCCCCAAATCGTTCATGGAACGAATGATGGATGGAGGCGGCCAGTAGAAAAAATGAATGTACTGCACCATACCAAGTGGGCCGGGGGGGAGGTTGGCGGATGAGGAGCGAGCTGGACGTCGTGATGATGATTTGCGTTCAGGCTAATTGGGTGGAGGACTCGATCGAAACTGTAACAAGGGGGACTGAGGAAAAAGCATACTACCTGCATTATTTGTACAATTGTTTTCGTATAATCAGGATATCTTATTACTGTTACTGCTTTATATTTCGTCGTTATTGGTGATTTTGTTGCTGTTGTTCGTTCGTGCGAAGTCATTATTTTATTTATTCACAAATTATTTGCTGTTACCCACCCCGCTGTCTTCCTTCCAAGCCCGGCGGGTGCCCCTAATGCCCCCGCGTACGCTCCCTTTCCCACACACACCTGGCGATGAGTGCGCAGTCTGGTGTTACCGGGACTAGCTTCCTGAAAGGCCGTCAGCATTCGTTGTCGACTGCAGCTCTTCCGTGTCACCCATCCAGATTGTTGTCAATGATGACTTGTCCTTGAACCACTTGCTCGACGAGCGCCTGTGGCCAAACAGATCGATCAGACAAGGAATTTGAACACAAACACATGCAGAAGGTGCAGAGGGTATGAAAAACATTAGATATTGAGGTGAAAAAACGAAGGTGCTTATGTCTGTCTGTCTGTCTCTGCGTGTGTATATGTTGATATGTGCGTGTGTATTTTCTGGTCTGCATTTCGTACGATTTCAGTGTGAACCCCCATTTGTGGACTTTATCCCTTACTCGTTGAATCCCCCACTAATTGGGCGGCCGCACGAACTGCAGGAAGGCGCAACAGCGGCAGAAGCCCCCGTGACCCCACTCCAGGAGCACACATGTCGCCTTGCCATTGAAACAAATGACGCACGCGATCTCAGGATCAGGCCCTGTTCCATCAGACTCTGCGACACTTGGCGGTGGCAGCTTTTCCGCAGAGACTACCGTCCCTGGACACGCGAGACTCACCGGAGTTGCTGCGCGCCTCTTGTGGCATGTGGTCGTCCGCAGCGGCTGGGCAATCCTTAGCCACATCCTCTCGTCCCACGGGAATTCGCGGTCCAGTGACACCCGTACCCTCAACGGGCGCTTCTTGGGGCCTCTCAAGCGCCATTTCCGCCAACGGCAGCACAGCTGGCAAGCGACGGGTGAATGATATTGCAGGCAAAGCAAGACCCATCCCCAACGCTGCTGGTCTTCCGGAGACTAGCGAAGACCGGGATTCTTGCTGGTGCCGTAGCTTCCCCGTCCTGTTCCCTTTTCCCGCCGAGGGTATCGGGGGCGCAAGCATTTGCAGCTGCATCCTCCACGAGTGCTGGCTGATGCTCCTGTACGGTTGTAGATGTAGCTGGAGGTGCCACTGGTGTCGCGACCGTCAACCCTGATGCCGTTGCTTCTGCTGCGGATGGCCCCGCATTCGCTACCGTAGATTGAACGTCCATGCTGACGGCAACAGCTGTGGCGCCAAGGGCAGCAGCGGCTGAGGTTGATGCAGCTGCTGGCGTGGTTGCCGGCGAGGGTAACCGTGATGGCAGACGCGTGGGTCGGTCTCACCTATGGCCCATCGAAGCAGCATGAAGAGGATTCCCAGCACTGGCAGTGCTGGATGCCGCAGTGGCGGGGAATGTGGGAGATGCACGGCTGCCGCTCTGCAGATTTATTTAGGAGGGGCTGGGGGAGAAAGAGTTCCCCGCGAGGGATTTTGGCCACGAGACTGGTGCTCTCCATGGGTTTGGAGAGACTGCGCTGCTCCGCTCGAAGGCCTCGAGCTGTGATTCTGATTACAGGACACTCTCTCGCCGCTGCACCCGCAGGTAAAGGAAAACGGGTGGTTGGCGGAGGGGAAACGTCCGTACAGTGCCCATACACTGGCAAGACCCTGTCCTACTAGATGTACTGCTAACTCACTTTCCCGCACGCATTGAGAGGACGCACGCTCGGGCAGGACGCAAGTGCACGCCACCGGGTAATGACGGTAGTCGTGGGTAATGTGCTCAGGGGTGCTACGCGTCTTGGTGGTTCGTGGCAGTTGTGGTACGTGATAGAACGCGGATAAATGCCGGAATGTATGGAGGCATATGCGGATGTCTGAGAAGTAGGGCATAACATGGACAAAAGCTAACTCCCGTACCCGTACCCATCCCCAACCTCTGCGTCCTGGTCCCCCATTAATTTAACACCACAACTCACCGCTCGACATCACGGCCCTCTTCCAGCCTCTGCAATTCCACTGCTAGGTCCCTTGAGCCCTCTACCAACGTGGGCAGTCCTCCTTCCCCAGATGCCCCTGCCAGCCAGCTGTTTCAACTAGCAAGGAAGACATTGTGGCGTCTACGACCGGTCCGCCGGGCGACAGGCGCCTCTGCTGCGGCCGGCCACATTGCAGCTGTGGATTCTAACCCGCTTGGGCTCCCCGCCGCTGCCATTCCGCCTCCTACTGCTGTTGCTTGCCCGCTCACAGTCCTCATCGGCGGCGCTGGCAGCACTTTGTTATTTCGAAACAGCCCCAGACTGCTGGCCCCGGGCCCGCTGCCGGGCCCGCTAGGACATCCACTCAGAGCGCCTCTCTCACCGCCAGTGACGGAAGACGCATTGTCGCTCAAGGCTGCGGACGCCGAGGCCCCAGCGGGGCCTGACGGAGCCAATGACGGTAGCTCAATACCAACAGCTGCTTCCAGTGCAAGTGGAGGCAGTCCGTGAGACAGCGCCGCGGCCTCCACTCACGGCTATGGCCTGTGCGGCCGCATGCGTGTGATGCCTACTCGGCCAGAGCTGTATTAAAGGATGCTATCCGCCTGAACAGGTTCTCACCCACACGCTGGAGCCGGCCGGGCTTAGGCTTGCCCGCCATCCTTGATTTTACCTGCCAAGCAATAATCTGAGTAGGGTCTCCGTGAAAAATGACAGTCAAAGAGCGAGTAGACGAGGTGTAATAAACAAACCGAGGTGCACATGGCGACCGACCTTGGCATGCAGATAGCAGGGGCCGCCACTCCCCGAACACTGAATACAAGGTCTCCAGAAGTAGAGCCCCTTGGCTGCCCGATTGGTTCCATTTACTAAACCCGGGCCCTTTGCACTAGAATTCCTCCTCCACCCCTCTCCCTTGCAGCATGCAATCGCAGGCCCTTGAGCCCTCTACCACTGTGGAACGAATGAACGAAATGGAGGGAAGTGAGATCAACAGGGTCTCCTGTGCTCGTTTAAGAATTTTGAGACGAACCGACATTAGAGCTGATGGTGGTCGGTGGGTGGTGATGGTGGTGGGGGGGAGCGGGTGGTGATGATTCTGTCCACCATCAAACTAGACAGAATCTCTGTGCATGCGAGGTCGCATAATAAGTTCGTATTTCCCAAAGACAACCCAAGCATGTGATGATTTGTGGCCTGAGTGAGCTGGTTAGATGTATGGCATGTAGGCATCAGCGAGAGCCAAATCTTTTTACCTTCAGATACTCCATATCCTCCAACAATGCTGCCCGCTCGTCCAGAAGTGCCGTACGCAACATCTCCCGTACAGCATCGATGCGTAATACGTTGAGTCTGTCTGACACGCTCACAATCACGCTCGGCGTGTCCGTGTAGCGCGTGGCTGTGGAGAAGGCTGTGGAGGATGCCGTGGAGGGGCGACATCCAGGGATTCTGGGTGATGTGGTGCCCGGTTGGGAGAGCGGCGAGGGTAGAGAGATGGAGGCCGAGGCCGAGGCGGACAACAGGGTGGGTGGGTGAGAGGAGGTGCCGGGTGGGAGGAGGAGGGGGCGGCCAGGGTGGGAGGCCAGTGGAGGGCAGTCAGCCGCCGGTCTCGACAATCTGTAGGGAAGCACACCCGCATAGTCGTGGTGAGGGACCAACGTTTGAGTAGAAAATAACAGTCTTAACAGAAGCGTGATTATTAGTACCTGGGAATTCACTTGGCCCCCGGCGGGTTCAGGCAGATAGCAATTATTGCTGCTACGGGCAAAATGCGCGTGCTCTTGGTGGCAAGAGGCGGCTGGGGGGCCCTAGCATGTACTTTCGCCAGGGGGACATTCGTAACGTGCAGGGAGCTCGGGGCTCAGCTTAACCCAGCAGGCGCCGTACTGACAGGGCCAGTGCTGCCTGGCGTTCCCGGGCACCGGCCCGGGGAGTAAATGCAGGGCCCGCCACCCCCCCATTTGTGTGGCATTGAAGCTGGGCTGAGTCCTAAAGAAGCCTTTCCATCCATACGCCGCGAAAATAAAGCAACAGCCTACAAATGCACGAAATAGAAGCAGGCCCAATTGTCGGAAAGTCATATTATTGTATTATATATGGGCTCCTTGGAGTTTTTCTTTGTAAACTGCTGCACATTAATTTTTGCGTTCCGTGCGTAGGATCGCGATATTGAAGTACGCGCACGTACCGATCGCTGGAAGACCTTACTTTTACATGAGGCCTTTACAAAATCTCCCAACGCAATGAACCCATTATTTGCTCGACAATTATCAGGTTTATTTTTATTGTCCCTAGGCGTCCGCGACTTTTACCCCGTGTTAACAGTTTCGCATATTTAACGCAAATCGCGTATGCGAGCGAACTTCGTGATATTTGTGTGCGTTCCGATGCGATTGCGTATTCGCTTTTCAGGATTTTTGTACTATGGTAAAACTGCGTTTTAAATTTATTTTTGTGCCTAAATCTTAAAGAATATTCTCGCTGAATCAAGTTTTTTAGCAGACGCAAGCTTTAGCATATAGTTTTCCGTCCGCTGCGTTACGGGTGTGCGTTACATTCGCACGGATTCGCACCGGGATTCGCGTGCTTACGCTCCTTACGCAGCCAAAAGCAATGTAACGCGCCCGATACGCAGTTTTCTGTAGCCATAGTGAGCATCATTTTGATTGCAGATCAGAATGACCCTGTCGGTAATCATCACGCGCATAGATTGCATCCCTTTGCATTGTTGATTGGGGTGTTACACTGTGGGCGACTCGCCCTACAAAGGCGAGCACTGGGGGGCCTTGTTGTATCACGGTTCACCTCACGCCCATGCATCGGACCATGTGACCCGGTAAGGCGCCTGGCAACCCGCAATTAAGTGCATTGTCATCACGCTCTATATTTATGCACCAATAGATCGGTCTTATGCATGCGTTCTGGCAATGTGACCGGTAATGCGACAACCAACATTGTGCGAGCGACGCGAGCACATGAGGGATTTAGCATTCTATTGGCATAATATAATAAGCATTAATATCCCTGTCATTATTGTGCAAATGGTTCGACTGCACGACGCACAAGTGTGAGAATGCGGCTTGGAACGCGTGACACCGCGCGGAAGCTTTAGTCATGCGACCAGAGCAAGTCCGTGTATGCACACTAGAATAATTATCTAAGAGCGTGCATTACCATATACTGATTTATCATGCAATATCCACTACACGTGCGTGTGCGGAACGTGACTGTGTGAGTGATACCTGCATCTAATCACATGGCGGTTAGGCTACATGAACAATGCCAATTGCCGCAGATGCACTGCTTTAATACTGTGAAGGCTAACGTACGATGGAATATAAGCCGCAACACAATTATGACTTATCACACATGAGGATCAAGGATCTGTGTGAGATGTACTGCAAGCCAAGTATACGACGTGCGATGACGGCCTTGTTTGTATCAGATACAACTTGCTTTCGATCTCCTTAGATTGGACTATCCTGAACATTGATATCCTGAGCCTGGATGCGCTCTATCTGGCCTGAGCTAAGCCTGAGTATTGCTAGGAGCGGCTAGATGATGAAGGAGCATCTTCGACTCTGATAGCCTACATTCGATATTCTGCATTCTGGATCATACATTGTAACCCCTGGCCTCTGAAGACTTCCGCTGTCCCTGACTCTCATCACGGTATGCTTGGCTCGCTGTGCTTGTGCCTTAGCACTTAACGCCAACGCGTGCAGAAACATGCTTGAAATGCAGGAGGATTACAACAAGTTTGGTATTGAGACGTAAGGTTCGTTCATGGCCTGATGTCTCACCCTGATCTCTGTGTAAGTAAGTCACTTACATGGCTGGAGCAAACACTTTGCTGTGGTGCAAATGTACAATCCAAGGACAGAACAATGCAGAACATTATGCAGAACAATGCAGAACATTATATATTAGATGCGGTTATCAGAGCCATTCCTAGGCAATCATCCTCTGACCAATGTAACTCTCGGTGCTCGGGCCTATCCAAGAAATCCAGCCAGGAATAGTACATAATAAGATGTAAGCTCCATGAAGAATGGCTTGGCTAGCTTAAAGATATTGGGATATTCATTCATCCATTGATGACACAGGCCACTAATGTGTATAGCATAACATTCTCACAATAATGACAGTTTGCAGTACACATCCAGTACACATCCACAGAGATCTCATATCTGCATCAGTTTGACCAGAAATTGAACACTCTTGCGTGATTCGCATGCGGCAGGTATCTATATTTTATAAGCCATTATGGCAGCAATGCAATGCTCTGTATGTTGCTCATGCATAAAGGTGCATGCTATGCCCATGCGTGTGTTTCCATGGCTAATGCGTCACCTGCCTCACGGATACCATCGCTCCGTGATTCCTGTTGTATCACTCCTCATAATCGCCCATTGATTCTGCGGAGAACCAGGCTCAGTGCATCATGCTCGATTATATCAGAACGTACCAATCGAGGCAGCGGAAGTCTTCGATGCGAGGAGTTACAACGTATAATCCAAGACAGGCGAAGATGACGTGATAGGCTATCAGTGCCTAGCCGAGGCAATCATCATCTAACCGATGCGAATCGGTGCTCGGGCTTATCCAAGAAATGCGGCCATAAGCGGTATATAAGGTGGAAGCTCAACCAAAGCGCGGTTAGCTTATATAAAACGCCGATCGAAATGTTCGCGTAAAGATTCTCTCTTAGGCCGTCAATGCGCATAGCAGATATACTCGCAGCGACGGCTCGCGGTACAAGAGATCTGCAAGTAGTAAGTGTACTATCGTGATCCCGCGTGCGGATATTGCTATATAAGCCGTCATAGCAATAATGCAATGTTCTTTACTCGCGTAAAGGTGCCGACTACGCCATCGCGCGTAGTGTTGCATTCGACGCGCCGCATCGCTCGAGCCATTGCCTCGCGACCTCAAGGTGCACTTCGCCTTATCATGCTCGTGCGCGCGCGTATGCATAATGCACGTGTCATCGTTAGTGCGTGTTGATACGCGATGCCTCATGCCTTCTAGATCGTCCGCGACCAAGTCGCCGGACCATGCGCACTTATCGCGATGCCGATCACGCAATGCATGCTTGCAGCGTTGTGCACAATGCATTAGGCGTTATGCTGTTTGCGGGTTGCTTGTGCCCTTAGCCAGTGCGCCTAACATGTGTGGTGCGACGTGCTGCGTGACATGCGTGCGATCGCGTCGCGCCCGCTGCCGTACTACTCCAAGCGTCCACGTACGACAGGGGTGACGTCATCAGTGCCGTATTGCTCCCCGCGTCCACGTACGACAGTGACGTCATCATTGCCGTATCGCTCCCCGCGTCCACGTACGACAGTGACGTCATCATTGCTGTATCGCTCCCCGTGTCCACGTACGACAGTGTCGTACCATTCCGTGTACGACGGTGCCGTACCGTCGTACTGTGCTGCCGTACCGTACGATAGTGTCGTATCGCTCCGCGCATCCACGTACGACAGTGCCGTATCGCTCCGCGCATCCACGTACGACAGTGCCGTATCGCTCCGCGCATCCACGTACGACAGTGCCGTATCACTCCGCGCGTCCACGTACGACAAGGGGACGTGGTGTCGTGCGCGACAGAGCGATGGTGGGTGCAACTCTAGCAGTGCTTAGGAAAAGTGACGCGTGGTACAACAATTATTCCCCCCCCCCATAGGCAGCGTCCTCGCTGCCGCTCAGGCGACCAGAGCTACCGCGATTGCTTGGCACGCAACCTAGCTTCTTCGAGGAGGGGCGCCATCTCCGGGGAGAAATTGCGCGCAGGTTCCCACGAGTTGTGCTCACTTGAGTAGTCCGTCCACTTGACCAGGTACTAGTGTACGGTGCGCTTACACCGGTGCTTACCCACACGTCGAGTGCGGTAGTCCAAGATGCGCTCCACACCGTATACCTTCTGCTTGCCTGCGACCCAAGTCTCAGGACCCGGTTCGACCGCTGCAGGGGTATCAGTGGTGACAGGCACGGGCTCCGTGCCACGATACGGACGAACAAGTGACACATGGAACGTAGGGTGGATGTTCATGTTAGAGGGCAACGCGAGCTCGACAGCCGCGTTCCCTACCATGCGCACAACGGGGTACGGACCAATCCAGCGAGGCAAAAGCTTGCGGGATCCTTCGGCAAAGGAGCGCAGGTTCTTAGTGCTCAGCAGAACCATCTGTCCTTCCGAAAAGACCACGTCCCGCTTGGACTTGTTGTAGTACTCCGTTGCTCGTTGCTGCGCCGCGTCCAAACACGACTTCGCGTCTGTGATTCGGGATAAGAACGTCTTGGCAAAGGTCTTAGCCGCAGGGACATACACCTCCAGCTCACGCCACACAGGTAGCGCCGGGTGAAACCCATACGTCAGAAAGAACGGGCTTTGACCTGTCGAACGATTAACAGCGTTGTTAATCGCAAACTCTGCCGCAGTCAGATAAGTATCCCAAACGAGAGGCGTGCGACCAGCAAAGTTGCGCAACATATCCCCCAAGGTGCGGTTCTTGCGTTCGGTCTGGCCGTCAGACTGCGGGTGGTATGCCGTACTCAGGTTAACCCGCATGCCCACAAGCTTGCAGAGCGCCTCCCAAAACTTAGACGTGAACTGACCGCCACGGTCCGAGACCACGTTCTTGGGGACGCCGTGCAACCGAACCACGTTATCGAAAAACAGGCGTGCAGTTTGCTCAGCGGTGGAGGTCGACGTGGTAGGTGCAAGGTGAACCATCTTAGTCAAACGGTCAACCATGACAAGCACCGAGTCGTACCCTCCCTCAGTTTTGGGCAGCGCGACTACGAAGTCCATGGAAACGCTTTCCCAAGGCGCGTCAGGGACCGGCAATGGTTGCAACAACCCGTGGCCCTTACCGGACAAAGCCTTGTTGCGCTGGCACAGACTGCATGTCTGCACGAAGTTCTCGGCATCTCTCGCCAGACGAGACCACCAGAATGAGCGCCGCACCAACTCGACCAGCCGTGTGCTACCTGGGCGTCCTGCCAACGGGTCCTCATGGAAACGGGAAAGGATATCGCGATGAAGGGAGTCGTCGTTAGGCACGACAATCTGAGTCGTCGATCCTTCCGTCCGTAGCCAGAGACCATTCTGCTTGCGTAGGTGCTCAACGTTGCCAGGCGACGCAAACCGGGAGTCGCCCGCATAGGCAGCCTTCAGGCGAGCAGCGAGGTCTGAGGACAGAGGCACGTCCGGGGTCGGTGGACGTTGGACAGGCGCCGCCAAAATCGCAGCGTGTAGCGACGGATGTCGACTGAGAGCGTCGGCGATGTTAATCCGGCCGGCAACGTGCTCCCAGATGCAGTCAAACCGCGCGAGGTACTCCATCCACCTCGCTTGACGCCGGTTCAACGTGGGGACGCTTTGCAAAAACGTCAGGGGCTTATGGTCAGTCTTAAGGGTGAAGGGTCGTCCCTCTAGGTAACAACGCCACTCCTTAAGCGCGTGCAAGACCGCTAGCAGCTCCTGCTCCCCGGTAGTGTAACGGGTTTCTGCGCCCGTAAACTTCTTACTCGTGAAGGCGATCGGTCGCCCTTCCAGCAACAGAACAGCGCCGCTCCCAAACAGCGAAGCGTCCGAAAACACTTCGACACGAAACGGCAACGAGTAGTCGGGGAACGCAAGGGTAACGTCGTCGGCAACGACACGCTTTAGCTCTTCGAACGCCAGCTGACACTCGGGCGTCCAGGCACCAGGCGAATCGAAAGCTCCCTTACGCGTCAAATCGGTGAGCGGGGCCGCCAGGACAGAGTACTGCTTGATGAACTTACAGAAATAATTGGTCAAGCCGAGGAAGCTACGAAGCTCCTGAAGGTTCCGAGGCGCTGGCCAATCGCGAACCACAGCTACCTTCCGTGGGTCCATCTTGACGCCGGTGGCAGACACGATGTGGCCCAAGTACTCCACCTGAGGCTGCGCCCAAAAGCATTTGGCACGCTTCGCAAACAATTGCTCCCGCCTCAACACCTCAAGCACAAGCTTAAGATGCTCCAGATGCTCCTCGCGCGTCTTGGAGTAGACCAGGATGTCGTCCAAGTAGCAAACGACGAACCTGTCGATATACGGTCTAAACATGCGATCCATGACCGCCTGAAACGTCGCAGGGGCATTGGTCAACCCGAACGACAGGACCGTGTACTCGAAGTGACCAAAGGGCGTCCGAAAAGCGGTTTTCGGCACATCAGACGCAGCGATGCGAATCTGATTGTATCCCTGTTGCAAGTCGATCGAGCTGAAGTAGGCCGAGCCCTTTAGCTTATCGAGCAGGTCGTCCACGCGCGGCAATGGGTAACGGTTTTTGACCGTCGTCGCATTCAACCCCCTGTAATCGATGCACATGCGCAAGCTCCCATCCTTCTTACTGACGAACAGAATCGGCGCAGAATACGGAGATGTGCTGGGGCGAATCATACCCTTTGCGAGCAGATCAGTTACCTGGCGCTTCACCTCGTCCAACTCCAGAGGACTTAACCTGTACATAGGTCTTGACACAGGCTGAGCGCCGGATATGAGTGGGATAGTATGGTCCACGGGACGCAAAGGAGGAAGCCCAGGTACGTCACGAAAAACGTCTGCGTACCCTGTGAGCAAGGCTTCAACCTCAGGATCCAAAGAAGACTGAGCGGTGGTCGCATTCAAATGCAACCTAGGCCTCACAAGCAGTCCGTGGGCACCCTTCCGGATCATCCGGATGGCCTCTTTACGCCCGACTGGCTTGGGTTCAGCATGCTGCCCCATGGCTTTCACAGCGTAGTTAACCACAGGCTCCGCTTCAGACTTACCCCCCTCTGGCTCAACACTTGCAAACGGCACGAAGGGTACTTTGCACGACAGAGTCCCCTTACGAAGGCGAAGGGTTCCAGACTCTAGGTCAATGCCGGCCCCATACTGCCGTAATGTTGAGGACCCCAGTATATATGTCGCAGCATCAGTCAGCTCGCGCAACACATAAGGTTGGGTCGTAATACGCAGAGGACCTATACACAGGCGAAGGGTGACCCTGCCCAATATGGGTTGCTTACCCCCATCCGCTAGGGTAACCTGCGACCATTCCGACGACTGTGGGCACAGACCCAATGCATTCACCTCTGCCGATGAGATGAAGTCGTCACTGGCGCCGGTATCGACGAGCGCCTTCAAGGTGCCACCAGCAAGATCGACCTGAATCAAGGGAACCCGATTGTCTGCCGGTACCGACTCTGCGGACGAAAGCAAGACGCTCAGGGCGGGTTCGAAACGTTCGGCAGAACCCTCAGAATGAGGTGCAGGAGCATCGTACCAAACGTCAACGGCGTAGGCCTGGGCCGACAACGGCACAGGTGCACCTGCTAAATCAACACCGTTATACAGAACGGTGCCCGGCTCGAACCGGCAGACTTTCCGCATACCCGTTAGCAAAGTCGAGGCTTTTCGCCGACTATAAGCGGGTAGAAGGACGCAAGCGGCAGTGTCTGGACGTTGACGCCTACTTCTCCTATAGAAGGTCAGCTGCACTGACAGCTCGCGCAGAGATGAGGGGAGGAACAAGACGGTGTGACCTAACAAATCGATAGACGCTAGCGGTTTACTCGGTGCATACAAGTTACACAGCGAGTCAAAACCTACACGTCCTGAGCGACCGTCGAGCGACAATCGACGTTCAATCGCGCGTTCGATTTGTTCAAGGACCGAAGGCAACGGTGCCCTCACGGCTTGCCGCACTGACGACAACCGCCCACCCTCTAGTTCCGACTTCCCAGGTGGAGTCCCCTCCGAGCCATCCTGGGCAATCCCCTACTTCGGCCGCTGAGCCAAAGGCGGTAGGTGCGGACACTCCCTCGTAGGATGTTCCGCAGACGCGCATCTCAGGCAAACCTTCTTGCTCTTCCGATGCGCAAGCTCGGAGTGCGTGCAACCCCATTTTTCCAACCAACCGTCGCTGGTGCGTTGTCGCTTGGTCTCGTTCTTAGCTTCGTGTGCAGCCGCAGCAGACGGCGAACCCCCTTTCCTCTTGCCCTTGGCTGGATCCGCGCGTTGACCTGCGCCGGTTGACCCTTTGCGGTTACCCGATCCGGAAGCGCCGCGAACGCCGTGACCGCGATCCGTACGAACGGTGGTCACTGCTGCCGTTGGCGTTCGACGCTCCGTTTCGGCCCCCTGGTCCATGGCAGCAGCGTCAGACGCCGGATCCTGCACTCGCATGGCATTAACACGAGGGACAGGTTTAGTAGCGCGTTCACCAGCTAAGAGACGCTTCTCGACCCCTTGCGCAAAGTGCACCAATTCCTCATAGGACCCAAAGTCCTTCCCCGCCAAGTCCGTGGCGCATTTCTTCGCCAGGGCCCCAGACAATCCGCGCTGAAACCAAAAGATGCGTTCCTCCTCCGTCAGGTTACCGATGGGCGTGATCAGGGCCTCGTAGCGCGACTGGTACGCAGGTACTGTTTCATCAGGGCGCATGCAATATGTGCCAGATGCTAACGTACTGCGAGCCTTAGCACTTAACGGTTGAACCTCGGGAGCAAAGCGCGCAAGCAAAGCACGAGCCAACTCCTCAAACGTGTATGTCTGCCTTGCCATTGTCCATTGATCGTACCATGCCTTCGCCTCACCCGCGAGGGTGTTCCCGACGAACAGGCATTTCACAGGGTCACGATCACCACCACGGACCAGTGGCAAGTACACGCGGACATCACGCAGGTATGCACGAGTTGTATCGGCAATGCTTCGCCCAGCAATCTTATGTTTCGCATCATGCGGGATGTCTAATTTCGGGACAGGAAGCGACAGTTTCATCACCTCTTCTTCGTCGTCAGATCGACCTTGACGAAGTGGTGCAGACGGACCCCTCTGCTCCTCGCGTCCAACGGGGCCTGCTTCGGCTGCCGTGACAGGAACAGTCGGATAGATGGGAGTCCGTGGGTCTAGTAGCGCAGGGGGATCTCGGACACCGTCAACAACATGCGTGTATGGGCCCCTCCGAGATGTTTCAGGAACGACGGACGTGTCGGCACGACCGTCCCCCACTACTAGCCCTACATCACCGCTACCAGATGCCATGGTAAATCGGCGACTGACCGGCCACAACCTCGTGCGATAAAGGCACTCTCACACAGGTATCGGTCGAGCGACAATCAGACGGTCTCGATACCAAATTTGTTGTATCACTCCTCATAATCGCCCATTGATTCTGCGGAGAACCAGGCTCAGTGCATCATGCTCGATTATATCAGAACGTACCAATCGAGGCAGCGGAAGTCTTCGATGCGAGGAGTTACAACGTATAATCCAAGACAGGCGAAGATGACGTGATAGGCTATCAGTGCCTAGCCGAGGCAATCATCATCTAACCGATGCGAATCGGTGCTCGGGCTTATCCAAGAAATGCGGCCATAAGCGGTATATAAGGTGGAAGCTCAACCAAAGCGCGGTTAGCTTATATAAAACGCCGATCGAAATGTTCGCGTAAAGATTCTCTCTTAGGCCGTCAATGCGCATAGCAGATATACTCGCAGCGACGGCTCGCGGTACAAGAGATCTGCAAGTAGTAAGTGTACTACCGTGATCCCGCGTGCGGATATTGCTATATAAGCCGTCATAGCAATAATGCAATGTTCTTTACTCGCGTAAAGGTGCCGACTACGCCATCGCGCGTAGTGTTGCATTCGACGCGCCGCATCGCTCGAGCCATTGCCTCGCGACCTCAAGGTGCGCTTCGCCTTATCATGCTCGTGCGCGCGCGTATGCATAATGCACGTGTCATCGTTAGTGCGTGTTGATACGCGATGCCTCATGCCTTCTAGATCGTCCCATGCGCACTTATCGCGATGCCGATCACGCAATGCATGCTTGCAGCGTTGTGCACAATGCATTAGGCGTTATGCTGTTTGCGGGTTGCTTGTGCCCTTAGCCAGTGCGCCTAACATGTGTGGTGCGACGTGCTGCATGACATGCGTGCGATCGCGTCGCGCCCGCTGCCGTGCTACTCCAAGCGTCCACGTACGACAGGGGTGACGTCATCAGTGCCGTATTGCTCCCCGCGTCCACGTACGACAGTGACGTCATCATTGCCATATCGCTCCCTGCGTCCACGTACGACAGTGACGTCATCATTGCCGTATCGCTCCCCGTGTCCACGTACGACAGTGTCGTACCATTCCGTGTACGACGGTGCCGTACCGTCGTACTGTGCTGCCGTACCGTACGACCGTGCCGTACCGTACGACCGTGCTGCCGTACTGTACAATAGTGTCGTATCGCTCCGCGCATCCACGTACGACAGTGCCGTATCGCTCCACGTGTCCACGTACGACAAGGGGACGTGGTGTCGTGCGCGACAGAGCGATGGTGGGTGCAACTCTAGCAGTGCTTAGGAAAAGTGACGCGTGGTACAACAATTCCAAGGTATGAGTGTGATCTCACGTGACCAGTCGTCAAGTGCACACGATCCTCATTCGTTATGAACTATTAACATATGTGCGCAGATGCATGGTATCCCATGCATATTAGACCATCCACAACCAAGTTGTCAGGTTGCTGTATGCGCAATCTAGCTATATTAAAACATCCGTAGCTTGCATCTCACCTGGGTGCACAACCACGGCAACAACCAGTGAGCTGCACCAGCCGAGAATCGAACTCGGGTCTGGTCCGTGGCAAGGACCTATGCTACCACTATACCACTGGTGCTGTACAATGTCAGTACACACCCACAACACACACAGATCTGCACCACCACACACATCATATCCAGATCCACTGCAAAGGACTCCCAACACACACACACACACACACACACACACACACACACACACACACACACACACACACACACACACACACACACACACACACACACACACACACACACACACACACACACACACACACACACACACACACACACACACACACACACACACACACACACACACACACACATGATCATTCCCATTGTGGTCAGCCAACAACTAGATGTGCACATCAGATCATCATGGCCTGTTTATCAATGACTTGATACACATTCCTCATAAGCATGCCAAGCTGAACCAGCAAGCCAACAATGATGGAACAGAGGAGTACACCACAACCAAGCAACCAGCAGGGCAAGCAGGCCAAGCCCACCTGCCTGCCTGCCTGCCTGTAATATCCTGGGGTATCTCATGGGACGTAGCCAAGGTTGGCCAGTTGTCTGCTGGCATCCTTTCGATCAAAAGCCTTTGCTGTAGGTGGATATAACAGAGATACAACACTGCCAATGACATCCCATTTAGTGAGAAAGCCTGACAGACAGATAGACAGATAGGCAGATAGACAGACAGACAGATAGACAGACAGAAAGAGAGGGAGAGAGAGAACCCACATGGACAGGGGCATCCAACATGGAATATGTGCAACCAGCAGGGAGAAGAAATGGCAGGTAGGGGGCCTGCTGTTGTATACTTCTTGCTGCTCGCACATAGATTATGCAACAACCAAGCTTGTGCAATCAAGTGCGCAATTAATACAGATGCACCAAATCGAGGATAGCAAACACTTTGCTGTAGTGCAAATGTACAATCCAAGGACAGAACAATGCAGAACATTATGCAGAACAATGCAGAACATTATATATTAGATGCGGTTATCAGAGCCATTCCTAGGCAATCATCCTCTGACCAATGTAACTCTTGGTGCTCGGGCCTATCCAAGAAATCCAGCCAGGAATAGTACATAATAAGATGTAAGCTCCATGAAGAATGGCTTGGCTAGCTTAAAGATATTGGGATATTCATTCATCCATTGATGACAGAGGCCACTAATGTGTATAGCATAACATTCTCACAATAATGACAGTTTGCAGTACACATCCAGTACACATCCACAGAGATCTCATATCTGCATCAGTTTGACCAGAAATTGAACACTCTTGCGTGATTCGCATGCGGCAGGTATCTATATTTTATAAGCCATTATGGCAGCAATGCAATGCTCTGTATGTTGCTCATGCATAAAGGTGCATGCTATGCCCATGCGTGTGTTTCCATGGCTAATGCGTCACCTGCCTCACGGATACCATCGCTCCGTGATTCCAAGGTATGAGTGTGATCTCACGTGACCAGTCGTCAAGTGCACACGATCCTCATTCGTTATTAACTATTAACATATGTGCGCAGATGCATGGTATCCCATGCATATTAGACCATCCACAACCAAGTTGTCAGGTTGCTGTATGCGCAATCTAGCTATATTAAAACATCCATAGCTTGCATCTCACCTGGGTGCACAACCACGGCAACAACCAGTGAGCTGCACCAGCCGAGAATCGAACTCGGGTCTGGTCCGTGGCAAGGACCTATGCTACCACTATACCACTGGTGCTGTACAATGTCAGTACACACCCACAACACACACAGATCTGCACCACCACACACATCATATCCAGATCCACTGCAAAGGACTCCCAACACACACACACACACACACACACACACACACACACACACACACACACACACACACACACACACACACACACACACACACACACACACACACACACACACACACACACACACACACACACACACACACACACACACACACACACACACACACACACACACATGATCATTCCCATTGTGGTCAGCCAACAACTAGATGTGCACATCAGATCATCATGGCCTGTTTATCAATGACTTGATACACATTCCTCATAAGCATGCCAAGCTGAACCAGCAAGCCAACAATGATGGAACAGAGGAGTACACCACAACCAAGCAACCAGCAGGGCAAGCAGGCCAAGCCCACCTGCCTGCCTGCCTGCCTGTAATATCCTGGGGTATCTCATGGGACGTAGCCAAGGTTGGCCAGTTGTCTGCTGGCATCCTTTCGATCAAAAGCCTTTGCTGTAGGTGGATATAACAGAGATACAACACTGCCAATGACATCCCATTTAGTGAGAAAGCCTGACAGACAGATAGACAGATAGGCAGATAGACAGACAGACAGATAGACAGACAGAAAGAGAGGGAGAGAGAGAACCCACATGGACAGGGGCATCCAACATGGAATATGTGCAACCAGCAGGGAGAAGAAATGGCAGGTAGGGGGCCTGCTGTTGTATACTTCTTGCTGCTCGCACATAGATTATGCAACAACCAAGCTTGTGCAATCAAGTGCGCAATTAATACAGATGCACCAAATCGAGGATAGCAAACACTTTGCTGTAGTGCAAATGTACAATCCAAGGACAGAACAATGCAGAACATTATGCAGAACAATGCAGAACATTATATATTAGATGCGGTTATCAGAGCCATTCCTAGGCAATCATCCTCTGACCAATGTAACTCTCGGTGCTCGGGCCTATCCAAGAAATCCAGCCAGGAATAGTACTGTAACAGCCTACCTGGCACCTTAGAAGAGACGACTAAACCGAGATGGAGGTGTTGATAAACACCGGGGTCTGCCCAGGGATTATATACTCGCTTGTAGTACGGCATAGGCGCAGATGTGGTAGTGTTGTACCATTAGATGACGGCTTCTGAACCATCTGGATAGTTGGCGATAGAGATCTGACCATGTACGGTTACCATGTACCGGATTGTACAGCCATAGCCGTAACTATGTACTGCTCTGTACCGGATAGATGTATATGTACCGCTATACGGTATGCGCCTTTATAATAATTAATAGGTTAGAGAGAAATGTCTTTATGGAAATATTATAAGTCACGATGTAGTCTGTTACATTCCTCCCCACCTGAAGCGAGAGTCCCTGCGAGCTCATTGACTCTACAGAGTTGAATTATATCCCTTGGGGGTGTGTGGAGTATTACTTTTTCCGAGCATGCTTAGCCTTTGGCTTAGGTTGAGGCTCTGGCTTTTGCCTCTTTCGTGTTTCTTGGGTAGCCCAGTATTCATCAATGGCAGCGTCAGTTATATTAGTTTCTGGCTCCCAACTGTTATGCTCGGGGCCGTAGCCTTCCCACGACACCAAGTACTCCCGTCGTGTTTTCCCTCGACCATAGGATTTATCCTTGTGATCCAGTAGTCTGTCGACTGCCCAGTAGGGTCCATCGTCCAGAACTGCTACCGGTCCGGCTGGTGTTCGACCTGTCCCTTCAATATAGGGTTTTAACAGGGAAATATGGAAGACATCATGGATTCGGTATTCCGGCGGCAGGCTGAGTTTTACAGCTACAAGGCCGATAAGTTTAGTGATTGGAAATGGCCCAATCCATTGTGGCAAAAATTTTGTGGTTCCTGGAGTTTTGAGCCGGATATTTTTCGTGCTCAGAAGGACTTTTTGTCCCACCTTATATCCAGAATCCCTGCGTTTCATATCAGCATATTTTTTGAAATTATCTTGGGCCCGTTGGATAAACATTTTAGCTCTGTCGACAGATTCTTGTATGTCAGTGCAAAATCGTGCAGCTGCAGGAACAGTAGCATCCTGCATACCCAATAAATTGGGAAGCCGTGGTGTTCGGCAATAATTTAGTTGAAAGGGTGTTGCCTTGATGGACTCTTGGTATGAGTTGTTGATGGCGAACTCAACCATTGAAAGCTTTGTGTCCCAGTCATCTTGTGATGGGTTCACATAATTGCGGAGGATCTCCTGCAACAGTCGGTTCATCCGTTCTGTCTGCCCATCCGTTTGTGGATGATAAGCCGTAGATAGTCGCCGCTCTGTGCCAGTTAGGCGCATGAGCTCTCCCCAGAATTTGCTTACAAATTGGGGCCCTCTATCGGAAACTACCTCTTCTGGGAAGCCGTGGCTTCGAAAAACATAGTCCACATAGAGCTGGGCTAAGTCCTCAGCAGTCACATCATTCGTGGTGGGAGCGACCCGGCACATTTTTGATAGCCTGTCCACGAAGGTGACAATAGTGTCGTTGCCTGCTTTTGTGCGTGGCAAATGCGTGATAAAATCCATGGAAACACTACCCCAGACGTCTCTGGGTATAGGTAATGGCTGAAGTAAGCCCGCAGGTTTTCGCTGAAGTGGCTTATTGTGCTGGCAGAATCGACACGCCTTCACAAACCGCTCTACTTCTGCAGTTAAGCCAGGCCACCAGAACTCTCTTTTAATGAGTTCTGTGGTTCGATCGACTCCCCTGTGACCGGCGTATGGGCAGTCGTGCAATTCCCGCATTATTCGGGTTTTTAAGTCCGGACATTTTGGCACGACTATGCAGCCATTGCGGCGGTAATATCCGTCCGCATCACGCACGACACCATCCCTCACCAGAGCGCGCGTATCATCGAAATACGCATCTTTCTCATATGATTGAAGGATATGGACTGGTAGTTCCGATGAAACAACATATCTAGCCTGTGTTCTTGCCACCAAAGTATAGGCGTGCATTCGGCTTAGAGGGTCAGCGACATTGATCCTTCCTGGTCTGTATTCCCAGGTATAATTAAATCGTGAGAGGTATTCCATCCAGCGTACTTGACGTCTGGAGAGCCTGGCCAAGCTTCTTTGAGTATCCAAAAATGTATTTGGATTATGATCTGTGATCAGCGTAATGGGAGGTCCTTCAAGGTAACAACGCCATTGTTTAAGCGCTGTAATAACACCCAAGAGCTCTTGCTCTGTAGTTGTATAGTTTCTCTCAGCTTGTGTAAATTTAGCACTGGTATATGCCACTGGTCTTCCTTCTTGTAATAGTACTCCTCCAGTACCATGAAGAGAAGCATCAGCAATAACCTCAAAGGGTTTTGTAACATCCGGAAATCGGAGTGTAGGTGCGTTTGTCAGTGCAAACTTGACACCATCAAATGCGTCCTGTTGTTCCTTACCCCAATGCCAAGGCTCAGTGCTACCAGTGAGCTTCGTTAATGGAGCCACTAGTGTTGAGTATCCTTGGATAAATTTTCGAAAATAATTTGATAAGCCCAGAAATCCTCTTAGGCTTGAGACTTCATTAGGGGTAGGCCAGTCACGCACGACCTTGACCTTAGAGTCATCCACTTTGAGGCCATTTTTACCGACGATCATTCCAAGGAACTTAAGTTCCTGTCGGTTAAATTCGCATTTGCTTAGTTTAGCCTGAAGCTTCTCCTTGCGTAGTGTCTCTAAGACTGTACGCAGATGCTCTTTATGCTCTTGAGGAGTTTTACTGAAGATGATTATATCATCCAGATACACCAGCACGAATTTACCAATATATGGTTTAAAGACCGTGTTCATTACGGTTTGGAATGTGGCCGGTGCATTTGCGAGTCCCATGCTTAGGACCAAAAATTCATAATGCCCGAACAGTGTACGAAAGGCAGTTTTCTGACGGTCGTTTTCACTGATCCGGATTTGATGATAACCCGACTGCAGGTCAATTGATGAGAAAATGGTTGCCCCATGTAAAGCATCAAATAGATCCTCCGGGTTAGGAATAGGATATCGATTTTTAATGGTGGCTTTATTTAGTTGCCTGTAGTCGATGCACATTCGTAGCCCACCATCCTTCTTTGCAGCAAATAATATCGGTGACCCCCATGGGGATGTTGATGGCTGGATGAGGCCTTTATTCAAAAGGTCCTCCACCTGTCGTTTTACCTCCTCTATCTCCTGTGGAGAGAGGCGATACATTCGTGAAAAGACAGGTTTTGTATCTGGTTCAAGATCAATAGTATGCCCAATTCCACGGTCCCTTGGTAGACCCTGGATTGGCTCAAAAACGTCCTTGTATTCCTCCAGCAAGGCCTTGAGCTCGGAGTCTTTTATGATCTCCGGTTGTTCATTTGAGGCCTGCTGTGGTGTCACAAAGGTACTGCAAAGATAGGGATTATCTGGAAAACATTTTAATGGTGGTGGTGGTGGTAACTCCACTTGTGCTACGTTTGCCATAGGTGTAGCAGACTCTGCAATGATCGGGGTATCTTGTTCTACCTCTCGTACCACTACCAGCATTCCTGGTGTGTTTTTCTTAATTGTTCGTCGTGCTGCACTAGCCGACATTAAATCTGGTGTTGTTTTTGATGCTAACACGGCACAGACAGTGCGCATGGCTTGAACTCCTGCATTCTCCTCCCCACCTGAACCCTTCTTGCCTCGGCGAGAATCAGCTATTAGCTGGATAGGTTTCCGAGACCCGTTGGTTGGGGATTGAAGAAGGCAAGTAAGTCCAGGAACATCTAATAATGCTCCATTGGCTTTTAACCAATCCATGCCCAGGATCAATTGGATTCCTGGGAGGAGGTTTGGCATGACTAAGGCTCGAACTGTACCCAGGTACTTTTGTACTTGGAGAGTCAGTTCAGTTTGGCCTTTGATTGGAACTTTCTTTCCATTGGCTATCTCTACCTCTATTGAAGGTCCATTAGTTAGATTGCCTACTTGTACGACAGAGTTGTCCACTATGGTATGGCTAGCACCAGTATCCACAAGTGCCGTAGCATCAAATGCGCCAATTTTACACTTGAAGATTATAGAGTTATCTGGTTCTGCCACCCGGAGCCGTGGTTGTTCAGGCGGGTCATACCATATGTAGTAGTCGCACAATATATGTGTGCAGATACACGCCATCAACATCTCGAGAGGCCTTTGCAGCTCTCAACTACTACAGCGATGTCTCGAATCTGACGTGATCCAGGTTCCCAACGGAAATGTTGGAGAGTAGTTGATGGCTATAAAGTTTGATGTTAGAAAAACCCGTGAGAGCTAGGGCGCATGGAAGACAGCACATGTCGCGACGTGGGATTGAGTAAAACCTTCCCATGGCCAGGGTAGGCGATGGTTAACATCGGTTGATGGGGCTTAAGTGCCCGAGACGTGCCCTCCAGAGGGGGGAGAGTGTAGTAGTCGCACAATATATGTGTGCAGACACACGCCATCAACATCTCGAGAGGCCTTTGCAGCTCTCAACTACTACACCATACCTGAATTGTTCTGTCTATATTAACATATTCTCGACTACCTTCCTTAGTAGGAATAGTGAATAGTTGAGTTCCTTTGGGATACTCGCAAAGTAGAGACATGCCCTGAATAATCTTGTCATAATTGCTTGTTTTAGGCAGGACAAAAACAGCACTGGTATCAAATGGGCTGTTAGCTTTACAGCGCTTATAATGATTGATCCATTGCTTTGCCTGCTCAAATGGTGCATTTACCCATATGTGCTCACCAGTGATATTGTGCTTAAAGAATGATTGTTTTGGTGAGGCATAGACGGAACAATGAGAATTGGAGCCATCATCATTACAAGCCGCGTCTATTGTGAACTCCCGCCCGGTCATAGCCTGGATACGGATGAATTCCGCACGACTGAACATTGCATGTTCCGCTATGGAAACACTGCTCTCTCTTGGTCTCTCAGTTCTCTTGGACGCAGCGCAGTCTCCGTCCAGAACATCACGCTGCGCAGCCTCCTATCGCTTGCGCTGGTTGTGCTTTGTGCACTCTCGCCACTGCGCCGGCTCCTTCTTCTCCGGTAACCCTTCTTCCTTCACACAGTGCCAGCAATAACCCTTGTCGAAGCAGATTTTTTGTAGGTAGTTGTCCGGTGCTTCCCGGTTGCCCTCCGGCCGTGATGGCTTAGGCCGCTTGGCCGACCGCTCCGCCATGAGCGACTGCAGGATCTGGTTTTTGCGTGAGGATTGAAGGGATTTGTAAGTGGGCTTCTTGCCATATTGCTTAGGTCTTGATGAGCCCTTACCGTGAGAATTATTATGTGGGCGCTTCTTAGCATATGCCACATGTGCTTCACCCTCAGACCCCGTGCTTTCATCAGGGTTGCTAGGTTCATCCGAGTCATATGACAAGCCTTTTGCTAAGCCTGCCTGCTCTGTTGTTGGAGCCGTTGCAGCTGCTACTGCGGCTGTGACCCGCACGGACTTAGCCACTTTCATGCGGTGTTCAGCAGCATATGCTGCTTTAATAGCAGATTCCAGCGTCTTATGACGCCGGTTATCTTCATCTACCGCAGCAGCTTTAGCTAGGCTTGGTTGCATATGGGTAAAGAACCATGAGATTTTATCTGTTTCTGCCATATCCGGGGCATCTAGCAGAATTAATAGAAATTTTTGTACATATTCAGAGACGGTCATACCCGGGGTTTGTACCGCCTCCCCACGCTGAAGCCGTTCACGTGCTTCTAATAGTTCGTGCATATACGTGGGATCCCCGAAGGCTTTCTTAAATTCTTGTGCTAAGGTTGCCCCATCTAAGGTTACGCCCTTAAGCATATGATACCGCTGCAGGCTATCAAACCACTTGCTAGCGGGTCCTTGTAGGAAGAATTTAAAGTTGCTAACATGATTCATGCCTGTGAGTTTCATGTACTCTACGACAGCATTGTACCACACCAGCTTGTCTGATATGGTCTTAGAATCATGCTTAGGATCACCCGTCAAGTATGGCGGCCGTGGCAATAGCCTAGCGAATGGTACGGGTGTATTATAATCCGCGGTGTCGCTCACCTGCTGGATGTTGTTTAGTTGCCCCGCCAGCTGGTTGAGGTTCTGCCCATGGCTGTGCAGGACCTGGTTCTGTGAATGCATCATATTTCCGATGTGATTCACATTTGTGTTCAGCCGCTCCAGCAGATGTCCCTGGGAGTTTACGCGTCCTCGGACATCATTTAGCTGCTGAGCTACGGCGGTTACATCCCGTCCGTCGCCCGCTGATGTGCCATATGTGGGCTGCTGAGTCGGCTGGTGTGCCAACGGGGAGAATGGCCCCACTCCTTGATATTCCGGGGCTCCAAATGGAAAGCTCGGCGGCATCATTCCATTGTGTGAAATGGGCTGCATGCCCATATTGAACGTTGTTGCTGGCTGCTGCGGCTGCATCCTCGGATCACGTGCACCAGTTACTGCTGCACCCTGGGGGGGCACAGCCGGACCCGCGCCTGGCTCTCTAGCCTGCAATGCCGCAGTCATGTGGTTATCGTTAGTTGCTGGTGTTGCAACAATATTTGCAGCCGTTAGTCTCTCTGGAATTATATCTAATTGCGCTCGCATTATAGGTGTTTGTGGTGATAGGATCCGCCCTGGCCACGACGGCATCAGGTTACGGAAGCGACTAGCTAGGCCGACCAATCCGTGCCTCACTTCGCTTTGATTAATATTTCCGCCATCTGCTGGGACATTAGGCACAATATTAGCCTCGCCCGCATTTATTATTTGTGGCGTTCATAATTGGTTATGTTGTGACCGGAACCCGCCCGTAGGCATAAAATTCTCAGCGCCCATAGGCTGTTGAAACGGTAACGGGCTATTTTGTTGTTCGCCCAGGTTATCGGTTCGATTCGCGCAACCCGTAGGTTGGTCGCGGTCGCGATCGCGAAGTGTAATGTCGCCCGTAGGCTCGTATCGTTCCGTGCCCGTAGGCTGCGGAATCAATACCGGATTATTTTCGTTATTATTATTTGTTAAAATATTATCTAGAGCGCCACCCGTAGGTTGGTCGTCCGTAGGCTGACTTTGCAATGGCAACCCTGCAACTGGATCCCCAACCCGCTCAGGAAATCGCGAAGCAAATAAGTTGCCGATTCTTTGAAGGAATGATAAGGCTGCGGGCGGCGATAGAGAGGAAAAGCGTTGAAGAATTCGTACCTCAAGCTGCTCGCCATCACCATTAGGCGCCGGGTCGGCAGCGGAAGCACCAGGAGGGTTGTTAGCTTCCAATAGTAAAACATTTTGTTGCTCAGAAGCCGAATCGGGAATGCCTGACAATGCGCCGCCTTCTCCAGACATCTAGTCTCCACCGAAATTCCTAGAGGAAGTTCGAAAATCAATTCGCACCAATGTAACAGCCTACCTGGCACCTTAGAAGAGACGACTAAACCGAGATGGAGGTGTTGATAAACACCGGGGTCTGCCCAGGGATTATATACTCGCTTGTAGTACGGCATAGGCGCAGATGTGGTAGTGTTGTACCATTAGATGACGGCTTCTGAACCATCTGGATAGTTGGCGATAGAGATCTGACCATGTACGGTTACCATGTACCGGATTGTACAGCCATAGCCGTAACTATGTACTGCTCTGTACCGGATAGATGTATATGTACCGCTATACGGTATGCGCCTTTATAATAATTAATAGGTTAGAGAGAAATGTCTTTATGGAAATATTATAAGTCACGATGTAGTCTGTTACAAGTACATAATAAGATGTAAGCTCCATGAAGAATGGCTTGGCTAGCTTAAAGATATTGGGATATTCATTCATCCATTGATGACACAGGCCACTAATGTGTATAGCATAACATTCTCATAATAATGACAGTTTGCAGTACACATCCAGTACACATCCACAGAGATCTCATATCTGCATCAGTTTGACCAGAAATTGAACACTCTTGCGTGATTCGCATGCGGCAGGTATCTATATTTTATAAGCCATTATGGCAGCAATGCAATGCTCTGTATGTTGCTCATGCATAAAGGTGCATGCTATGCCCATGCGTGTGTTTCCATGGCTAATGCGTCACCTGCCTCACGGATACCATCGCTCCGTGATTCCAAGGTATGAGTGTGATCTCACGTGACCAGTCGTCAAGTGCACACGATCCTCATTCGTTATTAACTATTAACATATGTGCGCAGATGCATGGTATCCCATGCATATTAGACCATCCACAACCAAGTTGTCAGGTTGCTGTATGCGCAATCCAGCTATATTAAAACATCCATAACTTGCATCTCACCTGGGTGCACAACCACGGCAACAACCAGTGAGCTGCACCAGCCGAGAATCGAACTCGGGTCTGGTCCGTGGCAAGGACCTATGCTACCACTATACCACTGGTGCTGTACAATGTCAGTACACACCCACAACACACACAGATCTGCACCACCACACACATCATATCCAGATCCACTGCAAAGGACTCCCAACACACACACACACACACACACACACACATGATCATTCCCATTGTGGTCAGCCAACAACTAGATGTGCACATCAGATCATCATGGCCTGTTTATCAATGACTTGATACACATTCCTCATAAGCATGCCAAGCTGAACCAGCAAGCCAACAATGATGGAACAGAGGAGTACACCACAACCAAGCAACCAGCAGGGCAAGCAGGCCAAGCCCACCTGCCTGCCTGCCTGCCTGTAATATCCTGGGGTATCTCATGGGACATAGCCAAGGTTGGCCAGTTGTCTGCTGGCATCCTTTCGATCAAAAGCCTTTGCTGTAGGTGGATATAACAGAGATACAACACTGCCAATGACATCCCATTTAGTGAGAAAGCCTGACAGACAGATAGACAGATAGGCAGATAGACAGACAGACAGATAGACAGACAGAAAGAGAGGGAGAGAGAGAACCCACATGGACAGGGGCATCCAACATGGAATATGTGCAACCAGCAGGGAGAAGAAATGGCAGGTAGGGGGCCTGCTGTTGTATACTTCTTGCTGCTCGCACATAGATTATGCAACAACCAAGCTTGTGCAATCAAGTGCGCAATTAATACAGATGCACCAAATCGAGGATAGCAAACACTTTGCTGTGGTGCAAATGTACAATCCAAGGACAGAACAATGCAGAACATTATGCAGAACAATGCAGAACATTATATATTAGATGCGGTTATCAGAGCCATTCCTAGGCAATCATCCTCTGACCAATGTAACTCTCGGTGCTCAGGCCTATCCAAGAAATCCAGCCAGGAATAGTACATAATAAGATGTAAGCTCCATGAAGAATGGCTTGGCTAGCTTAAAGATATTGGGATATTCATTCATCCATTGATGACACAGGCCACTAATGTGTATAGCATAACATTCTCATAATAATGACAGTTTGCAGTACACATCCAGTACACATCCACAGAGATCTCATATCTGCATCAGTTTGACCAGAAATTGAACACTCTTGCGTGATTCGCATGCGGCAGGTATCTATATTTTATAAGCCATTATGGCAGCAATGCAATGCTCTGTATGTTGCTCATGCATAAAGGTGCATGCTATGCCCATGCGTGTGTTTCCATGGCTAATGCGTCACCTGCCTCACGGATACCATCGCTCCGTGATTCCAAGGTATGAGTGTGATCTCACGTGACCAGTCGTCAAGTGCACACGATCCTCATTCGTTATTAACTATTAACATATGTGCGCAGATGCATGGTATCCCATGCATATTAGACCATCCACAACCAAGTTGTCAGGTTGCTGTATGCGCAATCCAGCTATATTAAAACATCCATAACTTGCATCTCACCTGGGTGCACAACCACGGCAACAACCAGTGAGCTGCACCAGCCGAGAATCGAACTCGGGTCTGGTCCGTGGCAAGGACCTATGCTACCACTATACCACTGGTGCTGTACAATGTCAGTACACACCCACAACACACACAGATCTGCACCACCACACACATCATATCCAGATCCACTGCAAAGGACTCCCAACACACACACACACACACACACACACACATGATCATTCCCATTGTGGTCAGCCAACAACTAGATGTGCACATCAGATCATCATGGCCTGTTTATCAATGACTTGATACACATTCCTCATAAGCATGCCAAGCTGAACCAGCAAGCCAACAATGATGGAACAGAGGAGTACACCACAACCAAGCAACCAGCAGGGCAAGCAGGCCAAGCCCACCTGCCTGCCTGCCTGCCTGTAATATCCTGGGGTATCTCATGGGACGTAGCCAAGGTTGGCCAGTTGTCTGCTGGCATCCTTTCGATCAAAAGCCTTTGCTGTAGGTGGATATAACAGAGATACAACACTGCCAATGACATCCCATTTAGTGAGAAAGCCTGACAGACAGATAGACAGATAGGCAGATAGACAGACAGACAGATAGACAGACAGAAAGAGAGGGAGAGAGAGAACCCACATGGACAGGGGCATCCAACATGGAATATGTGCAACCAGCAGGGAGAAGAAATAGCAGGTAGGGGGCCTGCTGTTGTATACTTCTTGCTGCTCGCACATAGATTATGCAACAACCAAGCTTGTGCAATCAAGTGCGCAATTAATACAGATGCACCAAATCGAGGATAGCAAACACTTTGCTGTGGTGCAAATGTACAATCCAAGGACAGAACAATGCAGAACATTATGCAGAACAATGCAGAACATTATATATTAGATGCGGTTATCAGAGCCATTCCTAGGCAATCATCCTCTGACCAATGTAACTCTCGGTGCTCGGGCCTATCCAAGAAATCCAGCCAGGAATAGTACATAATAAGATGTAAGCTCCATGAAGAATGGCTTGGCTAGCTTAAAGATATTGGGATATTCATTCATCCATTGATGACACAGGCTGTCACGCCCGATTACCGCCCAGCAAACATACTATATGCGAAACACTCACTCCCCCCCCCAGCTCTGGGTGCTGTATCAGCTCCCGTGAGCTGGCTAAGGCGAAAAACTCTTAGGCTAACTCATGCAGACTGCCCTCATCCTGCAGCAGTGCATGCTTCCACAGGGCGTTGCTAAACACCATGACCCACATGCGTTCCCCCATCTTCAAGATAGCCAACCTGCCTTGCCTACGCAAACCCAGCAACCACCGCATCCTAGCATAATCCGCGGCCGACAGGTAGCTGTAAGAGACGCACGCAAGAGCTACAACCCCAGCGAACTGCACAATGGCTGGAAACACTAAATCCAAAACCTCAGCCCCAACATCTACTGCGATGACATTCATGCCCAAACCGTCCTTTCGCGCCCGCTCCAAGGCTCTCGGCTCTAGCGCCTTCAGGTCCGGATTTCCTGGCAGAAACTTGAACACACATGCTGCACCTCTAAGTCGCTGCAAAACACTGTGCCTGCATTTTCCAGCTCTAATACCTCCAAGAGCATATCAACCTCCTGCACGGTCACCGGGTATGGACGGATCCGGCCTAGTGAGAGTGCCGTGCTGAGCATGGAAAGCTTGTAGGCCTCATGATCTCTGGGCATACCCTGCTTGTGCAAACCGAGGAGCCACTGCATTCTAGGATGATCAGCAGCTGCTAGGTAGCCCTAAGAAACGCAAGGCCAACTGTTTATCCCACTCCTGATTGCCACCTTCCTGACAGTGAGTCAGGCTGCAGCTCCACCTTGGGTACCTCTGCTCCTACAGAGTTGTTAACTGCGCTAATTGCCATGCTGCCAACTGAACTTGCTACGCTTAGAGCCTGTGTTGACCATTCCCACCTCAGCTGTTCCACCATAGGGTCGACGGGCATGGGCATGCTGCATCCCCCCCCCCCCAGCCCCTCCGGTGACTTGGGTTGACGGATGAGCTACAGGCCACGAAAGCCACCCGCTTATGCGTGACAATAGCTCCCTTGGTAGGCAGCTTGACTGTCGTCATGGGGATTGACACAATGCACTTGGGGTGCTCCAACAGGTTGGGGTATACGTGTAGCTGGGCGACCGGGTACTGGGTGATGGCGTCTGCAACTGGGTGCATCTGATCATTGCCAATGAGCACATCGTACATAGCCGCCTGCTCCACCACCAATGTCTGGGTGAGGCCCAGCTGTACCTCATGCGCTGTACCCGGCAATATTATAACCCTGATTCCTTGGGTCTCCACTTCCCCGATGACCTCAGCGTCCTGGTCCGCGGAGGTGTTAAGGCCCGTGGACGTCCTACGGATCGGTAAACCCAGCAAGGCTGCTGCACGCCTCGTGATCAGGTTCACGTCGGCGCAATGGTCCCTCAAATAGCGCAGCTGTGGGGCCGCTGTTGCCCCTAACTGCATGGCTGCCTCCGGGTAGTAGAACATTAGCTGCTTGCGGTCAAAGTAGCTCGCAGCTTGCTGATCCTGTTTCAGCAGCATACCCATCACGCTCGAAGGTATGTCCTCGATGCCGCGCACACGTCCCCCTGCAGCCCCAGCAATACAGTACGGCACCCCCGAGGGCGTCGTCCGTGTGTAGATGGCGACACTAGCTGCCGCATGCTGAGCCTGGCCCGCTGCTGCGTCCTGATCCACCTCCTTCACTTGTGGCGGGGCAGGCTGCACAGCTGGCCATGGCTGGACACCTCTGGCCGCCGGAGCCGCCGAGGCTATCCGCGCAACTGTTTCTGGCTTGGCGCCTTCCTCCTCCTCCTGCAGCAGGTTCATGACGCGACACATACGGCTCAGCCCTGCGGTGATGTCCAGGCGCAGGTGCAGCGCGTCATCTGGCTGGATGCGTGGCTGCGGGCGTGTCCGTGGCGCTATCCTGGGGAGTGGATATACGTCGGACTTGATTTCCACTGGTTCAAATGATAGGGGCGGTGCCTGATAGGTCAGCGTGGCGCACACCCCTCCATGGGCCTCCTCCTCTGCGGCACCCGTTTGCTCCAGCACCTCCTTGCTCCAGTGGACCCGCAGCTTCTTCTTGGCCCCCGCCACCCGTGTCGTGGAGACGTTGGCGTTGCGGCGATGTGGCACGTACACCTCCTCCTCATCGTCATCACTTTGTACCGCCGCTGCCACCGCCGCCGCACGTTGGGGTCTTGCCTGCTGCTGCCGCTGTGGCTGCGCCTGCAGCTTCTCCTTATTCTGCTGGAACAGGCGACGTAGCAGCAGTGACCTCGGTTCCCAGCCCGGTTCCGCCTGATCCGGGTGAAGGATGTGACAACGGCGCTCGTCATGGCCGTGGCGCCCGCAGTACTCACAAGTTTGGCCCTCCTGCCTCCTTGGTCCTGCCTGCTGCGCTGGCTTGGGTTGTGCTGGGGTAGCTTCATGCTGAGTCGCCAGCACGGCCCGGACCGCCCTGGCGATCTTTTCGTCGAGCGACTCCTCCTGCTTGTCTTGACGTTGCGCGGATGTAGATGCTGCCGACTTGCGCCCATTCAGCACCCTGCAATCCTTGGTGTCGTGGGTGGCGTTTTGACCGTGATGGGAGCAGTAGTGCCTGCCTTCCTGGACCTTCGGCGAGGTCCTCCTGGTGCTGTCTCGCTGAGCCGACCCTGACCTCTCCTGCGCCCGCGCGGGAGCGGTTGCAGGCTTGTAGTCTTCATCTTCGGCCTTGATCTGTACCAGGTTCTGCCAGTACTGCTCCGCATAGTCAGCAATCTCCCCCAAGCGCTCGTACCACAGCTTGTTGTCCACCGACCCATATTTGCCCAGGACGTGGTCCCGGACGCGAGGCTCGAGGCGCATGACATAGCGCCGCGCTATCGTCGACAGGGGGTAGTGCTCCTTAATGTACGGCACCAGCTCCCGCACTTGCCTCAGATAGGACTTGGGAGAGCTGGAGGTCTGCCGGAGAGGGATGTACTGAGACACCTTGCTGCTGATCATCTCCGGCTCGAACTGCTTCTCCAGCTTGTTGACGTAGAAGTCCATAAGGGCTTCACCGTCGAACTTGGCCGTTGGGTCCTTGGCCGCCAGCCACGCTTCAGCATCCTGTTCTAAGGTCGGAAGCTGTTCCTTGTGCCACGCCGCGAAGCTGGAGCCTGGCACGGGCATAGTCCGCAGGATGTTGAGCGTGTGGGTTATCGGAAAGTGGCCCTTAGCGTACTCCTTACGATTCTGCAGGCTGACCAGGGCCTTGCACACGGCTTGCTGGAAGAAGGGGAACTCGTCGTAGGTAAACTTCGGCATGTTGTGGGGGCCCGTGGTCTGCATGGCGTCCTCCTTACTGCCGTCGTCCAACTGGGAAGCTTCGCTGCTACTGACTCAGTGTTGTGCGCGTCGCCCAAGTTGTCAATCGGGGAGTCTGGGTCCTCCGATGACAGGTGCAAGGGCGACGGCTCCTCTCCAGGTGATGCGCTGGTGCTGTCTTCAGTTCCTTGGCCCTCACTCGTCGGGGATAAGGCCTGCTGCAGACCCCCGCACAGCTCAGGGGCTGACGGGGATTGCTGAACTGGATTGGGAAAGGTTCTGCGCCTGGGGTGCGGTGTCTTGCACAACGTGGGGACACAGACCTGCGTAGGGTTCGCTCACGAGGGTCGTGCTGCCCCGGAGCAGGACTTCCCTCCCTGTGTGGCGAGTGATGGCCCTCCTCCCAACGTCGGCGTGGAGGTAGGCGTGGGCTCCGTGACCTGGTGTCACGTGAGTATCGCGTGCAGTCCCTGCTGGTGTGCCTGCTTGACACTAACGCACAGGAGGCAATGGAATGCAACCTGAGCGCAGCACGGTCACAGGTCTACAGGGCTCACAAGAGTTGTCGGCGTCGCCACTAGTAGTGACGTGCTGCTGATGTGGGTGGTGGTGTTGTCCCTTGAGTCCACAACGTCCACGATTTGGCTGCTCGCAGGTCAGACAAGCGTGCCTAGGCGACCCTCGGATGGGCCGCTAAAGCTAAGCGCTCGCTGTACTGGGCGTTGAACGCTGACAGCGATGACAGGCAGAGCAGCAACCGTTGCGCTAGGCTAGGTTCCAGAGACCCAGAGCTCTAGCATCAACGTGTAGGTCCCTCCTAGACTGACTTACTGCTACGTGGCAGTGTCGTCACTTGGCTATGGGATGGGCTAGGGCCTTGAAAGGTACTCGATTTGACTCCGCGATGCGTCCAGTCCAGCCTGTAACTCGTCCGCGGGTTGTAGGAAGGGATCCTACCAACCAAGGGCTTGAATAGCTGATCTAAGCTCCAGAACACGGCTCGGCAAAGGGCTTGGCAGGACTAATCCGTTACAAATCGGTAAGAGAGACGAAAGAAAGAAAGGTTGATTCAAAGTTCGGTCTTTTACGCTCAAGAAGTACTAAACGCTTCTAGAGCCAAGTGACAAAGTTCACTTGCTCTATTAGCCATAATATACCTATTCGACTGCTGATGCCGTACACGTCATCGCGACAGTCGAAAGGTCCAAAGCGCATCATAACGAAATCCGAAAACTACATCAGGTAGAATATGCGAAATTGATCCACACGAAATAAACAATTGGGAAACAACGGCCAAATTGATACTGTCGTCCTACCTGCCATATTATCCTGTCGTACAACTAATTCGCTATAAAGACCAGGCCCGGTCCGGCCATTTCCCAAACATCCTTGATTCAGCCGTTCCGAATGGGCCAATTGTCAGGTCCCTTAAGCCCTAATTAGTTCGTTATGCTGTATCACTCTTACGATGGCCTGAGCACCGCATGCCGCCAGCCATCATGCCACCTGTCATGTTCAGTCACCTAATCCGTCGTGACAAGGCCACTAATGTGTATAGCATAACATTCTCACAATAATGACAGTTTGCAGTACACATCCAGTACACATCCACAGAGATCTCATATCTGCATCAGTTTGACCAGAAATTGAACACTCTTGCGTGATTCGCATGCGGCAGGTATCTATATTTTATAAGCCATTATGGCAGCAATGCAATGCTCTGTATGTTGCTCATGCATAAAGGTGCATGCTATGCCCATGCGTGTGTTTCCATGGCTAATGCGTCACCTGCCTCACGGATACCATCGCTCCGTGATTCCAAGGTATGAGTGTGATCTCACGTGACCAGTCGTCAAGTGCACACGATCCTCATTCGTTATTAACTATTAACATATGTGCGCAGATGCATGGTATCCCATGCATATTAGACCATCCACAACCAAGTTGTCAGGTTGCTGTATGCGCAATCTAGCTATATTAAAACATCCATAGCTTGCATCTCACCTGGGTGCACAACCACGGCAACAAACAGTGAGCTGCACCAGCCAAGAATCGAACTCGGGTCTGGTCCGTGGCAAGGACCTATGCTACCACTATACCACTGGTGCTGTACAATGTCAGTACACACCCACAACACACACAGATCTGCACCACCACACACATCATATCCAGATCCACTGCAAAGGACTCCCAACACACACACACACACACACACACACATGATCATTCCCATTGTGGTCAGCCAACAACTAGATGTGCACATCAGATCATCATGGCCTGTTTATCAATGACTTGATACACATTCCTCATAAGCATGCCAAGCTGAACCAGCAAGCCAACAATGATGGAACAGAGGAGTACACCACAACCAAGCAACCAGCAGGGCAAGCAGGCCAAGCCCACCTGCCTGCCTGCCTGCCTGTAATATCCTGGGGTATCTCATGGGACGTAGCCAAGGTTGGCCAGTTGTCTGCTGGCATCCTTTCGATCAAAAGCCTTTGCTGTAGGTGGATATAACAGAGATACAACACTGCCAATGACATCCCATTTAGTGAGAAAGCCTGACAGACAGATAGACAGATAGGCAGATAGACAGACAGACAGATAGACAGACAGAAAGAGAGGGAGAGAGAGAACCCACATGGACAGGGGCATCCAACATGGAATATGTGCAACCAGCAGGGAGAAGAAATGGCAGGTAGGGGGCCTGCTGTTGTATACTTCTTGCTGCTCGCACATAGATTATGCAACAACCAAGCTTGTGCAATCAAGTGCGCAATTAATACAGATGCACCAAATCGAGGATAGCAAACACTTTGCTGTGGTGCAAATGTACAATCCAAGGACAGAACAATGCAGAACATTATGCAGAACAATGCAGAACATTATATATTAGATGCGGTTATCAGAGCCATTCCTAGGCAATCATCCTCTGACCAATGTAACTCTCGGTGCTCGGGCCTATCCAAGAAATCCAGCCAGGAATAGTACATAATAAGATGTAAGCTCCATGAAGAATGGCTTGGCTAGCTTAAAGATATTGGGATATTCATTCATCCATTGATGACACAGGCCACTAATGTGTATAGCATAACATTCTCATAATAATGACAGTTTGCAGTACACATCCAGTACACATCCACAGAGATCTCATATCTGCATCAGTTTGACCAGAAATTGAACACTCTTGCGTGATTCGCATGCGGCAGGTATCTATATTTTATAAGCCATTATGGCAGCAATGCAATGCTCTGTATGTTGCTCATGCATAAAGGTGCATGCTATGCCCATGCGTGTGTTTCCATGGCTAATGCGTCACCTGCCTCACGGATACCATCGCTCCGTGATTCCAAGGTATGAGTGTGATCTCACGTGACCAGTCGTCAAGTGCACACGATCCTCATTCGTTATTAACTATTAACATATGTGCGCAGATGCATGGTATCCCATGCATATTAGACCATCCACAACCAAGTTGTCAGGTTGCTGTATGCGCAATCTAGCTATATTAAAACATCCATAGCTTGCATCTCACCTGGGTGCACAACCACGGCAACAACCAGTGAGCTGCACCAGCCAAGAATCGAACTCGGGTCTGGTCCGTGGCAAGGACCTATGCTACCACTATACCACTGGTGCTGTACAATGTCAGTACACACCCACAACACACACAGATCTGCACCACCACACACATCATATCCAGATCCACTGCAAAGGACTCCCAACACACACACACACACACACACACACACATGATCATTCCCATTGTGGTCAGCCAACAACTAGATGTGCACATCAGATCATCATGGCCTGTTTATCAATGACTTGATACACATTCCTCATAAGCATGCCAAGCTGAACCAGCAAGCCAACAATGATGGAACAGAGGAGTACACCACAACCAAGCAACCAGCAGGGCAAGCAGGCCAAGCCCACCTGCCTGCCTGCCTGCCTGTAATATCCTGGGGTATCTCATGGGACGTAGCCAAGGTTGGCCAGTTGTCTGCTGGCATCCTTTCGATCAAAAGCCTTTGCTGTAGGTGGATATAACAGAGATACAACACTGCCAATGACATCCCATTTAGTGAGAAAGCCTGACAGACAGATAGACAGATAGGCAGATAGACAGACAGACAGATAGACAGACAGAAAGAGAGGGAGAGAGAGAACCCACATGGACAGGGGCATCCAACATGGAATATGTGCAACCAGCAGGGAGAAGAAATGGCAGGTAGGGGGCCTGCTGTTGTATACTTCTTGCTGCTCGCACATAGATTATGCAACAACCAAGCTTGTGCAATCAAGTGCGCAATTAATACAGATGCACCAAATCGAGGATAGCAAACACTTTGCTGTGGTGCAAATGTACAATCCAAGGACAGAACAATGCAGAACATTATGCAGAACAATGCAGAACATTATATATTAGATGCGGTTATCAGAGCCATTCCTAGGCAATCATCCTCTGACCAATGTAACTCTCGGTGCTCGGGCCTATCCAAGAAATCCAGCCAGGAATAGTACATAATAAGATGTAAGCTCCATGAAGAATGGCTTGGCTAGCTTAAAGATATTGGGATATTCATTCATCCATTGATGACACAGGCCACTAATGTGTATAGCATAACATTCTCATAATAATGACAGTTTGCAGTACACATCCAGTACACATCCACAGAGATCTCATATCTGCATCAGTTTGACCAGAAATTGAACACTCTTGCGTGATTCGCATGCGGCAGGTATCTATATTTTATAAGCCATTATGGCAGCAATGCAATGCTCTGTATGTTGCTCATGCATAAAGGTGCATGCTATGCCCATGCGTGTGTTTCCATGGCTAATGCGTCACCTGCCTCACGGATACCATCGCTCCGTGATTCCAAGGTATGAGTGTGATCTCACGTGACCAGTCGTCAAGTGCACACGATCCTCATTCGTTATTAACTATTAACATATGTGCGCAGATGCATGGTATCCCATGCATATTAGACCATCCACAACCAAGTTGTCAGGTTGCTGTATGCGCAATCCAGCTATATTAAAACATCCATAGCTTGCATCTCACCTGGGTGCACAACCACGGCAACAACCAGTGAGCTGCACCAGCCGAGAATCGAACTCGGGTCTGGTCCGTGGCAAGGACCTATGCTACCACTATACCACTGGTGCTGTACAATGTCAGTACACACCCACAACACACACAGATCTGCACCACCACACACATCATATCCAGATCCACTGCAAAGGACTCCCAACACACACACACACACACACACACACATGATCATTCCCATTGTGGTCAGCCAACAACTAGATGTGCACATCAGATCATCATGGCCTGTTTATCAATGACTTGATACACATTCCTCATAAGCATGCCAAGCTGAACCAGCAAGCCAACAATGATGGAACAGAGGAGTACACCACAACCAAGCAACCAGCAGGGCAAGCAGGCCAAGCCCACCTGCCTGCCTGCCTGCCTGTAATATCCTGGGGTATCTCATGGGACGTAGCCAAGGTTGGCCAGTTGTCTGCTGGCATCCTTTCGATCAAAAGCCTTTGCTGTAGGTGGATATAACAGAGATACAACACTGCCAATGACATCCCATTTAGTGAGAAAGCCTGACAGACAGATAGACAGATAGGCAGATAGACAGACAGACAGATAGACAGACAGAAAGAGAGGGAGAGAGAGAACCCACATGGACAGGGGCATCCAACATGGAATATGTGCAACCAGCAGGGAGAAGAAATGGCAGGTAGGGGGCCTGCTGTTGTATACTTCTTGCTGCTCGCACATAGATTATGCAACAACCAAGCTTGTGCAATCAAGTGCGCAATTAATACAGATGCACCAAATCGAGGATAGCAAACACTTTGCTGTGGTGCAAATGTACAATCCAAGGACAGAACAATGCAGAACATTATGCAGAACAATGCAGAACATTATATATTAGATGCGGTTATCAGAGCCATTCCTAGGCAATCATCCTCTGACCAATGTAACTCTCGGTGCTCGGGCCTATCCAAGAAATCCAGCCAGGAATAGTACATAATAAGATGTAAGCTCCATGAAGAATGGCTTGGCTAGCTTAAAGATATTGGGATATTCATTCATCCATTGATGACACAGGCCACTAATGTGTATAGCATAACATTCTCACAATAATGACAGTTTGCAGTACACATCCAGTACACATCCACAGAGATCTCATATCTGCATCAGTTTGACCAGAAATTGAACACTCTTGCGTGATTCGCATGCGGCAGGTATCTATATTTTATAAGCCATTATGGCAGCAATGCAATGCTCTGTATGTTGCTCATGCATAAAGGTGCATGCTATGCCCATGCGTGTGTTTCCATGGCTAATGCGTCACCTGCCTCACGGATACCATCGCTCCGTGATTCCAAGGTATGAGTGTGATCTCACGTGACCAGTCGTCAAGTGCACACGATCCTCATTCGTTATTAACTATTAACATATGTGCGCAGATGCATGGTATCCCATGCATATTAGACCATCCACAACCAAGTTGTCAGGTTGCTGTATGCGCAATCTAGCTATATTAAAACATCCATAGCTTGCATCTCACCTGGGTGCACAACCACGGCAACAACCAGTGAGCTGCACCAGCCGAGAATCGAACTCGGGTCTGGTCCGTGGCAAGGACCTATGCTACCACTATACCACTGGTGCTGTACAATGTCAGTACACACCCACAACACACACAGATCTGCACCACCACACACATCATATCCAGATCCACTGCAAAGGACTCCCAACACACACACACACACACACACACACACATGATCATTCCCATTGTGGTCAGCCAACAACTAGATGTGCACATCAGATCATCATGGCCTGTTTATCAATGACTTGATACACATTCCTCATAAGCATGCCAAGCTGAACCAGCAAGCCAACAATGATGGAACAGAGGAGTACACCACAACCAAGCAACCAGCAGGGCAAGCAGGCCAAGCCCACCTGCCTGCCTGCCTGCCTGTAATATCCTGGGGTATCTCATGGGACGTAGCCAAGGTTGGCCAGTTGTCTGCTGGCATCCTTTCGATCAAAAGCCTTTGCTGTAGGTGGATATAACAGAGATACAACACTGCCAATGACATCCCATTTAGTGAGAAAGCCTGACAGACAGATAGACAGATAGGCAGATAGACAGACAGACAGATAGACAGACAGAAAGAGAGGGAGAGAGAGAACCCACATGGACAGGGGCATCCAACATGGAATATGTGCAACCAGCAGGGAGAAGAAATGGCAGGTAGGGGGCCTGCTGTTGTATACTTCTTGCTGCTCGCACATAGATTATGCAACAACCAAGCTTGTGCAATCAAGTGCGCAATTAATACAGATGCACCAAATCGAGGATAGCAAACACTTTGCTGTGGTGCAAATGTACAATCCAAGGACAGAACAATGCAGAACATTATGCAGAACAATGCAGAACATTATATATTAGATGCGGTTATCAGAGCCATTCCTAGGCAATCATCCTCTGACCAATGTAACTCTCGGTGCTCGGGCCTATCCAAGAAATCCAGCCAGGAATAGTACATAATAAGATGTAAGCTCCATGAAGAATGGCTTGGCTAGCTTAAAGATATTGGGATATTCATTCATCCATTGATGACACAGGCCACTAATGTGTATAGCATAACATTCTCACAATAATGACAGTTTGCAGTACACATCCAGTACACATCCACAGAGATCTCATATCTGCATCAGTTTGACCAGAAATTGAACACTCTTGCGTGATTCGCATGCGGCAGGTATCTATATTTTATAAGCCATTATGGCAGCAATGCAATGCTCTGTATGTTGCTCATGCATAAAGGTGCATGCTATGCCCATGCGTGTGTTTCCATGGCTAATGCGTCACCTGCCTCACGGATACCATCGCTCCGTGATTCCAAGGTATGAGTGTGATCTCACGTGACCAGTCGTCAAGTGCACACGATCCTCATTCGTTATTAACTATTAACATATGTGCGCAGATGCATGGTATCCCATGCATATTAGACCATCCACAACCAAGTTGTCAGGTTGCTGTATGCGCAATCTAGCTATATTAAAACATCCATAGCTTGCATCTCACCTGGGTGCACAACCACGGCAACAAACAGTGAGCTGCACCAGCCGAGAATCGAACTCGGGTCTGGTCCGTGGCAAGGACCTATGCTACCACTATACCACTGGTGCTGTACAATGTCAGTACACACCCACAACACACACAGATCTGCACCACCACACACATCATATCCAGATCCACTGCAAAGGACTCCCAACACACACACACACACACACACACACACACACATGATCATTCCCATTGTGGTCAGCCAACAACTAGATGTGCACATCAGATCATCATGGCCTGTTTATCAATGACTTGATACACATTCCTCATAAGCATGCCAAGCTGAACCAGCAAGCCAACAATGATGGAACAGAGGAGTACACCACAACCAAGCAACCAGCAGGGCAAGCAGGCCAAGCCCACCTGCCTGCCTGCCTGCCTGTAATATCCTGGGGTATCTCATGGGACGTAGCCAAGGTTGGCCAGTTGTCTGCTGGCATCCTTTCGATCAAAAGCCTTTGCTGTAGGTGGATATAACAGAGATACAACACTGCCAATGACATCCCATTTAGTGAGAAAGCCTGACAGACAGATAGACAGATAGGCAGATAGACAGACAGACAGATAGACAGACAGAAAGAGAGGGAGAGAGAGAACCCACATGGACAGGGGCATCCAACATGGAATATGTGCAACCAGCAGGGAGAAGAAATGGCAGGTAGGGGGCCTGCTGTTGTATACTTCTTGCTGCTCGCACATAGATTATGCAACAACCAAGCTTGTGCAATCAAGTGCGCAATTAATACAGATGCACCAAATCGAGGATAGCAAACACTTTGCTGTGGTGCAAATGTACAATCCAAGGACAGAACAATGCAGAACATTATGCAGAACAATGCAGAACATTATATATTAGATGCGGTTATCAGAGCCATTCCTAGGCAATCATCCTCTGACCAATGTAACTCTCGGTGCTCGGGCCTATCCAAGAAATCCAGCCAGGAATAGTACATAATAAGATGTAAGCTCCATGAAGAATGGCTTGGCTAGCTTAAAGATATTGGGATATTCATTCATCCATTGATGACACAGGCCACTAATGTGTATAGCATAACATTCTCACAATAATGACAGTTTGCAGTACACATCCAGTACACATCCACAGAGATCTCATATCTGCATCAGTTTGACCAGAAATTGAACACTCTTGCGTGATTCGCATGCGGCAGGTATCTATATTTTATAAGCCATTATGGCAGCAATGCAATGCTCTGTATGTTGCTCATGCATAAAGGTGCATGCTATGCCCATGCGTGTGTTTCCATGGCTAATGCGTCACCTGCCTCACGGATACCATCGCTCCGTGATTCCAAGGTATGAGTGTGATCTCACGTGACCAGTCGTCAAGTGCACACGATCCTCATTCGTTATTAACTATTAACATATGTGCGCAGATGCATGGTATCCCATGCATATTAGACCATCCACAACCAAGTTGTCAGGTTGCTGTATGCGCAATCTAGCTATATTAAAACATCCATAGCTTGCATCTCACCTGGGTGCACAACCACGGCAACAAACAGTGAGCTGCACCAGCCAAGAATCGAACTCGGGTCTGGTCCGTGGCAAGGACCTATGCTACCACTATACCACTGGTGCTGTACAATGTCAGTACACACCCACAACACACACAGATCTGCACCACCACACACATCATATCCAGATCCACTGCAAAGGACTCCCAACACACACACACACACACACACACACACACACACACACACACACATGATCATTCCCATTGTGGTCAGCCAACAACTAGATGTGCACATCAGATCATCATGGCCTGTTTATCAATGACTTGATACACATTCCTCATAAGCATGCCAAGCTGAACCAGCAAGCCAACAATGATGGAACAGAGGAGTACACCACAACCAAGCAACCAGCAGGGCAAGCAGGCCAAGCCCACCTGCCTGCCTGCCTGCCTGCCTGTAATATCCTGGGGTATCTCATGGGACGTAGCCAAGGTTGGCCAGTTGTCTGCTGGCATCCTTTCGATCAAAAGCCTTTGCTGTAGGTGGATATAACAGAGATACAACACTGCCAATGACATCCCATTTAGTGAGAAAGCCTGACAGACAGATAGACAGATAGGCAGATAGACAGACAGACAGATAGACAGACAGAAAGAGAGGGAGAGAGAGAACCCACATGGACAGGGGCATCCAACATGGAATATGTGCAACCAGCAGGGAGAAGAAATGGCAGGTAGGGGGCCTGCTGTTGTATACTTCTTGCTGCTCGCACATAGATTATGCAACAACCAAGCTTGTGCAATCAAGTGCGCAATTAATACAGATGCACCAAATCGAGGATAGCAAACACTTTGCTGTGGTGCAAATGTACAATCCAAGGACAGAACAATGCAGAACATTATGCAGAACAATGCAGAACATTATATATTAGATGCGGTTATCAGAGCCATTCCTAGGCAATCATCCTCTGACCAATGTAACTCTCGGTGCTCGGGCCTATCCAAGAAATCCAGCCAGGAATAGTACATAATAAGATGTAAGCTCCATGAAGAATGGCTTGGCTAGCTTAAAGATATTGGGATATTCATTCATCCATTGATGACACAGGCCACTAATGTGTATAGCATAACATTCTCACAATAATGACAGTTTGCAGTACACATCCAGTACACATCCACAGAGATCTCATATCTGCATCAGTTTGACCAGAAATTGAACACTCTTGCGTGATTCGCATGCGGCAGGTATCTATATTTTATAAGCCATTATGGCAGCAATGCAATGCTCTGTATGTTGCTCATGCATAAAGGTGCATGCTATGCCCATGCGTGTGTTTCCATGGCTAATGCGTCACCTGCCTCACGGATACCATCGCTCCGTGATTCCAAGGTATGAGTGTGATCTCACGTGACCAGTCGTCAAGTGCACACGATCCTCATTCGTTATTAACTATTAACATATGTGCGCAGATGCATGGTATCCCATGCATATTAGACCATCCACAACCAAGTTGTCAGGTTGCTGTATGCGCAATCTAGCTATATTAAAACATCCATAGCTTGCATCTCACCTGGGTGCACAACCACGGCAACAAACAGTGAGCTGCACCAGCCAAGAATCGAACTCGGGTCTGGTCCGTGGCAAGGACCTATGCTACCACTATACCACTGGTGCTGTACAATGTCAGTACACACCCACAACACACACAGATCTGCACCACCACACACATCATATCCAGATCCACTGCAAAGGACTCCCAACACACACACACACACACACACACACACACACACACACACACACATGATCATTCCCATTGTGGTCAGCCAACAACTAGATGTGCACATCAGATCATCATGGCCTGTTTATCAATGACTTGATACACATTCCTCATAAGCATGCCAAGCTGAACCAGCAAGCCAACAATGATGGAACAGAGGAGTACACCACAACCAAGCAACCAGCAGGGCAAGCAGGCCAAGCCCACCTGCCTGCCTGCCTGCCTGTAATATCCTGGGGTATCTCATGGGACGTAGCCAAGGTTGGCCAGTTGTCTGCTGGCATCCTTTCGATCAAAAGCCTTTGCTGTAGGTGGATATAACAGAGATACAACACTGCCAATGACATCCCATTTAGTGAGAAAGCCTGACAGACAGATAGACAGATAGGCAGATAGACAGACAGACAGATAGACAGACAGAAAGAGAGGGAGAGAGAGAACCCACATGGACAGGGGCATCCAACATGGAATATGTGCAACCAGCAGGGAGAAGAAATGGCAGGTAGGGGGCCTGCTGTTGTATACTTCTTGCTGCTCGCACATAGATTATGCAACAACCAAGCTTGTGCAATCAAGTGCGCAATTAATACAGATGCACCAAATCGAGGATAGCAAACACTTTGCTGTGGTGCAAATGTACAATCCAAGGACAGAACAATGCAGAACATTATGCAGAACAATGCAGAACATTATATATTAGATGCGGTTATCAGAGCCATTCCTAGGCAATCATCCTCTGACCAATGTAACTCTCGGTGCTCGGGCCTATCCAAGAAATCCAGCCAGGAATAGTACATAATAAGATGTAAGCTCCATGAAGAATGGCTTGGCTAGCTTAAAGATATTGGGATATTCATTCATCCATTGATGACACAGGCCACTAATGTGTATAGCATAACATTCTCACAATAATGACAGTTTGCAGTACACATCCAGTACACATCCACAGAGATCTCATATCTGCATCAGTTTGACCAGAAATTGAACACTCTTGCGTGATTCGCATGCGGCAGGTATCTATATTTTATAAGCCATTATGGCAGCAATGCAATGCTCTGTATGTTGCTCATGCATAAAGGTGCATGCTATGCCCATGCGTGTGTTTCCATGGCTAATGCGTCACCTGCCTCACGGATACCATCGCTCCGTGATTCCAAGGTATGAGTGTGATCTCACGTGACCAGTCGTCAAGTGCACACGATCCTCATTCGTTATTAACTATTAACATATGTGCGCAGATGCATGGTATCCCATGCATATTAGACCATCCACAACCAAGTTGTCAGGTTGCTGTATGCGCAATCTAGCTATATTAAAACATCCATAGCTTGCATCTCACCTGGGTGCACAACCACGGCAACAAACAGTGAGCTGCACCAGCCAAGAATCGAACTCGGGTCTGGTCCGTGGCAAGGACCTATGCTACCACTATACCACTGGTGCTGTACAATGTCAGTACACACCCACAACACACACAGATCTGCACCACCACACACATCATATCCAGATCCACTGCAAAGGACTCCCACACACACACACACACACACACACACACACACACACACACACACATGATCATTCCCATTGTGGTCAGCCAACAACTAGATGTGCACATCAGATCATCATGGCCTGTTTATCAATGACTTGATACACATTCCTCATAAGCATGCCAAGCTGAACCAGCAAGCCAACAATGATGGAACAGAGGAGTACACCACAACCAAGCAACCAGCAGGGCAAGCAGGCCAAGCCCACCTGCCTGCCTGCCTGCCTGCCTGTAATATCCTGGGGTATCTCATGGGACGTAGCCAAGGTTGGCCAGTTGTCTGCTGGCATCCTTTCGATCAAAAGCCTTTGCTGTAGGTGGATATAACAGAGATACAACACTGCCAATGACATCCCATTTAGTGAGAAAGCCTGACAGACAGATAGACAGATAGGCAGATAGACAGACAGACAGATAGACAGACAGAAAGAGAGGGAGAGAGAGAACCCACATGGACAGGGGCATCCAACATGGAATATGTGCAACCAGCAGGGAGAAGAAATGGCAGGTAGGGGGCCTGCTGTTGTATACTTCTTGCTGCTCGCACATAGATTATGCAACAACCAAGCTTGTGCAATCAAGTGCGCAATTAATACAGATGCACCAAATCGAGGATAGCAAACACTTTGCTGTGGTGCAAATGTACAATCCAAGGACAGAACAATGCAGAACATTATGCAGAACAATGCAGAACATTATATATTAGATGCGGTTATCAGAGCCATTCCTAGGCAATCATCCTCTGACCAATGTAACTCTCGGTGCTCGGGCCTATCCAAGAAATCCAGCCAGGAATAGTACATAATAAGATGTAAGCTCCATGAAGAATGGCTTGGCTAGCTTAAAGATATTGGGATATTCATTCATCCATTGATGACACAGGCCACTAATGTGTATAGCATAACATTCTCACAATAATGACAGTTTGCAGTACACATCCAGTACACATCCACAGAGATCTCATATCTGCATCAGTTTGACCAGAAATTGAACACTCTTGCGTGATTCGCATGCGGCAGGTATCTATATTTTATAAGCCATTATGGCAGCAATGCAATGCTCTGTATGTTGCTCATGCATAAAGGTGCATGCTATGCCCATGCGTGTGTTTCCATGGCTAATGCGTCACCTGCCTCACGGATACCATCGCTCCGTGATTCCAAGGTATGAGTGTGATCTCACGTGACCAGTCGTCAAGTGCACACGATCCTCATTCGTTATTAACTATTAACATATGTGCGCAGATGCATGGTATCCCATGCATATTAGACCATCCACAACCAAGTTGTCAGGTTGCTGTATGCGCAATCTAGCTATATTAAAACATCCATAGCTTGCATCTCACCTGGGTGCACAACCACGGCAACAAACAGTGAGCTGCACCAGCCAAGAATCGAACTCGGGTCTGGTCCGTGGCAAGGACCTATGCTACCACTATACCACTGGTGCTGTACAATGTCAGTACACACCCACAACACACACAGATCTGCACCACCACACACATCATATCCAGATCCACTGCAAAGGACTCCCAACACACACACACACACACACACACACACACACACACACACACACACACACACACACATGATCATTCCCATTGTGGTCAGCCAACAACTAGATGTGCACATCAGATCATCATGGCCTGTTTATCAATGACTTGATACACATTCCTCATAAGCATGCCAAGCTGAACCAGCAAGCCAACAATGATGGAACAGAGGAGTACACCACAACCAAGCAACCAGCAGGGCAAGCAGGCCAAGCCCACCTGCCTGCCTGCCTGCCTGCCTGTAATATCCTGGGGTATCTCATGGGACGTAGCCAAGGTTGGCCAGTTGTCTGCTGGCATCCTTTCGATCAAAAGCCTTTGCTGTAGGTGGATATAACAGAGATACAACACTGCCAATGACATCCCATTTAGTGAGAAAGCCTGACAGACAGATAGACAGATAGGCAGATAGACAGACAGACAGATAGACAGACAGAAAGAGAGGGAGAGAGAGAACCCACATGGACAGGGGCATCCAACATGGAATATGTGCAACCAGCAGGGAGAAGAAATGGCAGGTAGGGGGCCTGCTGTTGTATACTTCTTGCTGCTCGCACATAGATTATGCAACAACCAAGCTTGTGCAATCAAGTGCGCAATTAATACAGATGCACCAAATCGAGGATAGCAAACACTTTGCTGTGGTGCAAATGTACAATCCAAGGACAGAACAATGCAGAACATTATGCAGAACAATGCAGAACATTATATATTAGATGCGGTTATCAGAGCCATTCCTAGGCAATCATCCTCTGACCAATGTAACTCTCGGTGCTCGGGCCTATCCAAGAAATCCAGCCAGGAATAGTACATAATAAGATGTAAGCTCCATGAAGAATGGCTTGGCTAGCTTAAAGATATTGGGATATTCATTCATCCATTGATGACACAGGCCACTAATGTGTATAGCATAACATTCTCACAATAATGACAGTTTGCAGTACACATCCAGTACACATCCACAGAGATCTCATATCTGCATCAGTTTGACCAGAAATTGAACACTCTTGCGTGATTCGCATGCGGCAGGTATCTATATTTTATAAGCCATTATGGCAGCAATGCAATGCTCTGTATGTTGCTCATGCATAAAGGTGCATGCTATGCCCATGCGTGTGTTTCCATGGCTAATGCGTCACCTGCCTCACGGATACCATCGCTCCGTGATTCCAAGGTATGAGTGTGATCTCACGTGACCAGTCGTCAAGTGCACACGATCCTCATTCGTTATTAACTATTAACATATGTGCGCAGATGCATGGTATCCCATGCATATTAGACCATCCACAACCAAGTTGTCAGGTTGCTGTATGCGCAATCTAGCTATATTAAAACATCCATAGCTTGCATCTCACCTGGGTGCACAACCACGGCAACAAACAGTGAGCTGCACCAGCCAAGAATCGAACTCGGGTCTGGTCCGTGGCAAGGACCTATGCTACCACTATACCACTGGTGCTGTACAATGTCAGTACACACCCACAACACACACAGATCTGCACCACCACACACATCATATCCAGATCCACTGCAAAGGACTCCCAACACACACACACACACACACACACACACACACACACACACACACACACACATGATCATTCCCATTGTGGTCAGCCAACAACTAGATGTGCACATCAGATCATCATGGCCTGTTTATCAATGACTTGATACACATTCCTCATAAGCATGCCAAGCTGAACCAGCAAGCCAACAATGATGGAACAGAGGAGTACACCACAACCAAGCAACCAGCAGGGCAAGCAGGCCAAGCCCACCTGCCTGCCTGCCTGCCTGCCTGTAATATCCTGGGGTATCTCATGGGACGTAGCCAAGGTTGGCCAGTTGTCTGCTGGCATCCTTTCGATCAAAAGCCTTTGCTGTAGGTGGATATAACAGAGATACAACACTGCCAATGACATCCCATTTAGTGAGAAAGCCTGACAGACAGATAGACAGATAGGCAGATAGACAGACAGACAGATAGACAGACAGAAAGAGAGGGAGAGAGAGAACCCACATGGACAGGGGCATCCAACATGGAATATGTGCAACCAGCAGGGAGAAGAAATGGCAGGTAGGGGGCCTGCTGTTGTATACTTCTTGCTGCTCGCACATAGATTATGCAACAACCAAGCTTGTGCAATCAAGTGCGCAATTAATACAGATGCACCAAATCGAGGATAGCAAACACTTTGCTGTGGTGCAAATGTACAATCCAAGGACAGAACAATGCAGAACATTATGCAGAACAATGCAGAACATTATATATTAGATGCGGTTATCAGAGCCATTCCTAGGCAATCATCCTCTGACCAATGTAACTCTCGGTGCTCGGGCCTATCCAAGAAATCCAGCCAGGAATAGTACATAATAAGATGTAAGCTCCATGAAGAATGGCTTGGCTAGCTTAAAGATATTGGGATATTCATTCATCCATTGATGACACAGGCCACTAATGTGTATAGCATAACATTCTCACAATAATGACAGTTTGCAGTACACATCCAGTACACATCCACAGAGATCTCATATCTGCATCAGTTTGACCAGAAATTGAACACTCTTGCGTGATTCGCATGCGGCAGGTATCTATATTTTATAAGCCATTATGGCAGCAATGCAATGCTCTGTATGTTGCTCATGCATAAAGGTGCATGCTATGCCCATGCGTGTGTTTCCATGGCTAATGCGTCACCTGCCTCACGGATACCATCGCTCCGTGATTCCAAGGTATGAGTGTGATCTCACGTGACCAGTCGTCAAGTGCACACGATCCTCATTCGTTATTAACTATTAACATATGTGCGCAGATGCATGGTATCCCATGCATATTAGACCATCCACAACCAAGTTGTCAGGTTGCTGTATGCGCAATCTAGCTATATTAAAACATCCATAGCTTGCATCTCACCTGGGTGCACAACCACGGCAACAAACAGTGAGCTGCACCAGCCAAGAATCGAACTCGGGTCTGGTCCGTGGCAAGGACCTATGCTACCACTATACCACTGGTGCTGTACAATGTCAGTACACACCCACAACACACACAGATCTGCACCACCACACACATCATATCCAGATCCACTGCAAAGGACTCCCAACACACACACACACACACACACACACACACACACACACACACATGATCATTCCCATTGTGGTCAGCCAACAACTAGATGTGCACATCAGATCATCATGGCCTGTTTATCAATGACTTGATACACATTCCTCATAAGCATGCCAAGCTGAACCAGCAAGCCAACAATGATGGAACAGAGGAGTACACCACAACCAAGCAACCAGCAGGGCAAGCAGGCCAAGCCCACCTGCCTGCCTGCCTGCCTGCCTGTAATATCCTGGGGTATCTCATGGGACGTAGCCAAGGTTGGCCAGTTGTCTGCTGGCATCCTTTCGATCAAAAGCCTTTGCTGTAGGTGGATATAACAGAGATACAACACTGCCAATGACATCCCATTTAGTGAGAAAGCCTGACAGACAGATAGACAGATAGGCAGATAGACAGACAGACAGATAGACAGACAGAAAGAGAGGGAGAGAGAGAACCCACATGGACAGGGGCATCCAACATGGAATATGTGCAACCAGCAGGGAGAAGAAATGGCAGGTAGGGGGCCTGCTGTTGTATACTTCTTGCTGCTCGCACATAGATTATGCAACAACCAAGCTTGTGCAATCAAGTGCGCAATTAATACAGATGCACCAAATCGAGGATAGCAAACACTTTGCTGTGGTGCAAATGTACAATCCAAGGACAGAACAATGCAGAACATTATGCAGAACAATGCAGAACATTATATATTAGATGCGGTTATCAGAGCCATTCCTAGGCAATCATCCTCTGACCAATGTAACTCTCGGTGCTCGGGCCTATCCAAGAAATCCAGCCAGGAATAGTACATAATAAGATGTAAGCTCCATGAAGAATGGCTTGGCTAGCTTAAAGATATTGGGATATTCATTCATCCATTGATGACACAGGCCACTAATGTGTATAGCATAACATTCTCACAATAATGACAGTTTGCAGTACACATCCAGTACACATCCACAGAGATCTCATATCTGCATCAGTTTGACCAGAAATTGAACACTCTTGCGTGATTCGCATGCGGCAGGTATCTATATTTTATAAGCCATTATGGCAGCAATGCAATGCTCTGTATGTTGCTCATGCATAAAGGTGCATGCTATGCCCATGCGTGTGTTTCCATGGCTAATGCGTCACCTGCCTCACGGATACCATCGCTCCGTGATTCCAAGGTATGAGTGTGATCTCACGTGACCAGTCGTCAAGTGCACACGATCCTCATTCGTTATTAACTATTAACATATGTGCGCAGATGCATGGTATCCCATGCATATTAGACCATCCACAACCAAGTTGTCAGGTTGCTGTATGCGCAATCTAGCTATATTAAAACATCCATAGCTTGCATCTCACCTGGGTGCACAACCACGGCAACAACCAGTGAGCTGCAACAGCCAAGAATCGAACTCGGGTCTGGTCCGTGGCAAGGACCTATGCTACCACTATACCACTGGTGCTGTACAATGTCAGTACACACCCACAACACACACAGATCTGCACCACCACACACATCATATCCAGATCCACTGCAAAGGACTCCCAACACACACACACACACACACACACACACACACACACACACACACACACATGATCATTCCCATTGTGGTCAGCCAACAACTAGATGTGCACATCAGATCATCATGGCCTGTTTATCAATGACTTGATACACATTCCTCATAAGCATGCCAAGCTGAACCAGCAAGCCAACAATGATGGAACAGAGGAGTACACCACAACCAAGCAACCAGCAGGGCAAGCAGGCCAAGCCCACCTGCCTGCCTGCCTGCCTGCCTGTAATATCCTGGGGTATCTCATGGGACGTAGCCAAGGTTGGCCAGTTGTCTGCTGGCATCCTTTCGATCAAAAGCCTTTGCTGTAGGTGGATATAACAGAGATACAACACTGCCAATGACATCCCATTTAGTGAGAAAGCCTGACAGACAGATAGACAGATAGGCAGATAGACAGACAGACAGATAGACAGACAGAAAGAGAGGGAGAGAGAGAACCCACATGGACAGGGGCATCCAACATGGAATATGTGCAACCAGCAGGGAGAAGAAATGGCAGGTAGGGGGCCTGCTGTTGTATACTTCTTGCTGCTCGCACATAGATTATGCAACAACCAAGCTTGTGCAATCAAGTGCGCAATTAATACAGATGCACCAAATCGAGGATAGCAAACACTTTGCTGTGGTGCAAATGTACAATCCAAGGACAGAACAATGCAGAACATTATGCAGAACAATGCAGAACATTATATATTAGATGCGGTTATCAGAGCCATTCCTAGGCAATCATCCTCTGACCAATGTAACTCTCGGTGCTCGGGCCTATCCAAGAAATCCAGCCAGGAATAGTACATAATAAGATGTAAGCTCCATGAAGAATGGCTTGGCTAGCTTAAAGATATTGGGATATTCATTCATCCATTGATGACACAGGCCACTAATGTGTATAGCATAACATTCTCACAATAATGACAGTTTGCAGTACACATCCAGTACACATCCACAGAGATCTCATATCTGCATCAGTTTGACCAGAAATTGAACACTCTTGCATGATTCGCATGCGGCAGGTATCTATATTTTATAAGCCATTATGGCAGCAATGCAATGCTCTGTATGTTGCTCATGCATAAAGGTGCATGCTATGCCCATGCGTGTGTTTCCATGGCTAATGTGTCACCTGCCTCACGGATACCATCGCTCCGTGATTCCAAGGTATGAGTGTGATCTCACGTGACCAGTCGTCAAGTGCACACGATCCTCATTCGTTATTAACTATTAACATATGTGCGCAGATGCATGGTATCCCATGCATATTAGACCATCCACAACCAAGTTGTCAGGTTGCTGTATGCGCAATCTAGCTATATTAAAACATCCATAGCTTGCATCTCACCTGGGTGCACAACCACGGCAACAACCAGTGAGCTGCAACAGCCAAGAATCGAACTCGGGTCTGGTCCGTGGTAAGGACCTATGCTACCACTATACCACTGGTGCTGTACAATGTCAGTACACACCCACAACACACACAGATCTGCACCACCACACACATCATATCCAGATCCACTGCAAAGGACTCCCAACACACACACACACACACACACACACACACATGATCATTCCCATTGTGGTCAGCCAACAACTAGATGTGCACATCAGATCATCATGGCCTGTTTATCAATGACTTGATACACATTCCTCATAAGCATGCCAAGCTGAACCAGCAAGCCAACAATGATGGAACAGAGGAGTACACCACAACCAAGCAACCAGCAGGGCAAGCAGGCCAAGCCCACCTGCCTGCCTGCCTGCCTGCCTGTAATATCCTGGGGTATCTCATGGGACGTAGCCAAGGTTGGCCAGTTGTCTGCTGGCATCCTTTCGATCAAAAGCCTTTGCTGTAGGTGGATATAACAGAGATACAACACTGCCAATGACATCCCATTTAGTGAGAAAGCCTGACAGACAGATAGACAGATAGGCAGATAGACAGACAGACAGATAGACAGACAGAAAGAGAGGGAGAGAGAGAACCCACATGGACAGGGGCATCCAACATGGAATATGTGCAACCAGCAGGGAGAAGAAATGGCAGGTAGGGGGCCTGCTGTTGTATACTTCTTGCTGCTCGCACATAGATTATGCAACAACCAAGCTTGTGCAATCAAGTGCGCAATTAATACAGATGCACCAAATCGAGGATAGCAAACACTTTGCTGTGGTGCAAATGTACAATCCAAGGACAGAACAATGCAGAACATTATGCAGAACAATGCAGAACATTATATATTAGATGCGGTTATCAGAGCCATTCCTAGGCAATCATCCTCTGACCAATGTAACTCTCGGTGCTCGGGCCTATCCAAGAAATCCAGCCAGGAATAGTACATAATAAGATGTAAGCTCCATGAAGAATGGCTTGGCTAGCTTAAAGATATTGGGATATTCATTCATCCATTGATGACACAGGCCACTAATGTGTATAGCATAACATTCTCACAATAATGACAGTTTGCAGTACACATCCAGTACACATCCACAGAGATCTCATATCTGCATCAGTTTGACCAGAAATTGAACACTCTTGCATGATTCGCATGCGGCAGGTATCTATATTTTATAAGCCATTATGGCAGCAATGCAATGCTCTGTATGTTGCTCATGCATAAAGGTGCATGCTATGCCCATGCGTGTGTTTCCATGGCTAATGTGTCACCTGCCTCACGGATACCATCGCTCCGTGATTCCAAGGTATGAGTGTGATCTCACGTGACCAGTCGTCAAGTGCACACGATCCTCATTCGTTATTAACTATTAACATATGTGCGCAGATGCATGGTATCCCATGCATATTAGACCATCCACAACCAAGTTGTCAGGTTGCTGTATGCGCAATCTAGCTATATTAAAACATCCATAGCTTGCATCTCACCTGGGTGCACAACCACGGCAACAACCAGTGAGCTGCACCAGCCAAGAATCGAACTCGGGTCTGGTCCGTGGTAAGGACCTATGCTACCACTATACCACTGGTGCTGTACAATGTCAGTACACACCCACAACACACACAGATCTGCACCACCACACACATCATATCCAGATCCACTGCAAAGGACTCCCAACACACACACACACACACACACACACACACATGATCATTCCCATTGTGGTCAGCCAACAACTAGATGTGCACATCAGATCATCATGGCCTGTTTATCAATGACTTGATACACATTCCTCATAAGCATGCCAAGCTGAACCAGCAAGCCAACAATGATGGAACAGAGGAGTACACCACAACCAAGCAACCAGCAGGGCAAGCAGGCCAAGCCCACCTGCCTGCCTGCCTGCCTGTAATATCCTGGGGTATCTCATGGGACGTAGCCAAGGTTGGCCAGTTGTCTGCTGGCATCCTTTCGATCAAAAGCCTTTGCTGTAGGTGGATATAACAGAGATACAACACTGCCAATGACATCCCATTTAGTGAGAAAGCCTGACAGACAGATAGACAGATAGGCAGATAGACAGACAGACAGATAGACAGACAGAAAGAGAGGGAGAGAGAGAACCCACATGGACAGGGGCATCCAACATGGAATATGTGCAACCAGCAGGGAGAAGAAATGGCAGGTAGGGGGCCTGCTGTTGTATACTTCTTGCTGCTCGCACATAGATTATGCAACAACCAAGCTTGTGCAATCAAGTGCGCAATTAATACAGATGCACCAAATCGAGGATAGCAAACACTTTGCTGTGGTGCAAATGTACAATCCAAGGACAGAACAATGCAGAACATTATGCAGAACAATGCAGAACATTATATATTAGATGCGGTTATCAGAGCCATTCCTAGGCAATCATCCTCTGACCAATGTAACTCTCGGTGCTCGGGCCTATCCAAGAAATCCAGCCAGGAATAGTACATAATAAGATGTAAGCTCCATGAAGAATGGCTTGGCTAGCTTAAAGATATTGGGATATTCATTCATCCATTGATGACACAGGCCACTAATGTGTATAGCATAACATTCTCACAATAATGACAGTTTGCAGTACACATCCAGTACACATCCACAGAGATCTCATATCTGCATCAGTTTGACCAGAAATTGAACACTCTTGCATGATTCGCATGCGGCAGGTATCTATATTTTATAAGCCATTATGGCAGCAATGCAATGCTCTGTATGTTGCTCATGCATAAAGGTGCATGCTATGCCCATGCGTGTGTTTCCATGGCTAATGTGTCACCTGCCTCACGGATACCATCGCTCCGTGATTCCAAGGTATGAGTGTGATCTCACGTGACCAGTCGTCAAGTGCACACGATCCTCATTCGTTATTAACTATTAACATATGTGCGCAGATGCATGGTATCCCATGCATATTAGACCATCCACAACCAAGTTGTCAGGTTGCTGTATGCGCAATCTAGCTATATTAAAACATCCATAGCTTGCATCTCACCTGGGTGCACAACCACGGCAACAACCAGTGAGCTGCACCAGCCAAGAATACTGGTGCTGTACAATGTCAGTACACACCCACAACACACACAGATCTGCACCACCACACACATCATATCCAGATCCACTGCAAAGGACTCCCAACACACACACACACACACACACACACACACATGATCATTCCCATTGTGGTCAGCCAACAACTAGATGTGCACATCAGATCATCATGGCCTGTTTATCAATGACTTGATACACATTCCTCATAAGCATGCCAAGCTGAACCAGCAAGCCAACAATGATGGAACAGAGGAGTACACCACAACCAAGCAACCAGCAGGGCAAGCAGGCCAAGCCCACCTGCCTGCCTGCCTGCCTGCCTGTAATATCCTGGGGTATCTCATGGGACGTAGCCAAGGTTGGCCAGTTGTCTGCTGGCATCCTTTCGATCAAAAGCCTTTGCTGTAGGTGGATATAACAGAGATACAACACTGCCAATGACATCCCATTTAGTGAGAAAGCCTGACAGACAGATAGACAGATAGGCAGATAGACAGACAGACAGATAGACAGACAGAAAGAGAGGGAGAGAGAGAACCCACATGGACAGGGGCATCCAACATGGAATATGTGCAACCAGCAGGGAGAAGAAATGGCAGGTAGGGGGCCTGCTGTTGTATACTTCTTGCTGCTCGCACATAGATTATGCAACAACCAAGCTTGTGCAATCAAGTGCGCAATTAATACAGATGCACCAAATCGAGGATAGCAAACACTTTGCTGTGGTGCAAATGTACAATCCAAGGACAGAACAATGCAGAACATTATGCAGAACAATGCAGAACATTATATATTAGATGCGGTTATCAGAGCCATTCCTAGGCAATCATCCTCTGACCAATGTAACTCTCGGTGCTCGGGCCTATCCAAGAAATCCAGCCAGGAATAGTACATAATAAGATGTAAGCTCCATGAAGAATGGCTTGGCTAGCTTAAAGATATTGGGATATTCATTCATCCATTGATGACACAGGCCACTAATGTGTATAGCATAACATTCTCACAATAATGACAGTTTGCAGTACACATCCAGTACACATCCACAGAGATCTCATATCTGCATCAGTTTGACCAGAAATTGAACACTCTTGCATGATTCGCATGCGGCAGGTATCTATATTTTATAAGCCATTATGGCAGCAATGCAATGCTCTGTATGTTGCTCATGCATAAAGGTGCATGCTATGCCCATGCGTGTGTTTCCATGGCTAATGCGTCACCTGCCTCACGGATACCATCGCTCCGTGATTCCAAGGTATGAGTGTGATCTCACGTGACCAGTCGTCAAGTGCACACGATCCTCATTCGTTATTAACTATTAACATATGTGCGCAGATGCATGGTATCCCATGCATATTAGACCATCCACAACCAAGTTGTCAGGTTGCTGTATGCGCAATCTAGCTATATTAAAACATCCATAGCTTGCATCTCACCTGGATGCACAACCACGGCAACAAACAGTGAGCTGCACCAGCCGAGAATCGATCTCGGGTCTGGTCCGTGGCAAGGACCTATGCTACCACTATACCACTGGTGCTGTACAATGTCAGTACACACCCACAACACACACAGATCTGCACCACCACACACATCATATCCAGATCCACTGCAAAGGACTCCCAACACACACACACACACACACACACACACACATGATCATTCCCATTGTGGTCAGCCAACAACTAGATGTGCACATCAGATCATCATGGCCTGTTTATCAATGACTTGATACACATTCCTCATAAGCATGCCAAGCTGAACCAGCAAGCCAACAATGATGGAACAGAGGAGTACACCACAACCAAGCAACCAGCAGGGCAAGCAGGCCAAGCCCACCTGCCTGCCTGCCTGCCTGCCTGTAATATCCTGGGGTATCTCATGGGACGTAGCCAAGGTTGGCCAGTTGTCTGCTGGCATCCTTTCGATCAAAAGCCTTTGCTGTAGGTGGATATAACAGAGATACAACACTGCCAATGACATCCCATTTAGTGAGAAAGCCTGACAGACAGATAGACAGATAGGCAGATAGACAGACAGACAGATAGACAGACAGAAAGAGAGGGAGAGAGAGAACCCACATGGACAGGGGCATCCAACATGGAATATGTGCAACCAGCAGGGAGAAGAAATGGCAGGTAGGGGGCCTGCTGTTGTATACTTCTTGCTGCTCGCACATAGATTATGCAACAACCAAGCTTGTGCAATCAAGTGCGCAATTAATACAGATGCACCAAATCGAGGATAGCAAACACTTTGCTGTGGTGCAAATGTACAATCCAAGGACAGAACAATGCAGAACATTATGCAGAACAATGCAGAACATTATATATAAGATGCGGTTATCAGAGCCATTCCTAGGCAATCATCCTCTGACCAATGTAACTCTCGGTGCTCGGGCCTATCCAAGAAATCCAGCCAGGAATAGTACATAATAAGATGTAAGCTCCATGAAGAATGGCTTGGCTAGCTTAAAGATATTGGGATATTCATTCATCCATTGATGACACAGGCCACTAATGTGTATAGCATAACATTCTCACAATAATGACAGTTTGCAGTACACATCCAGTACACATCCACAGAGATCTCATATCTGCATCAGTTTGACCAGAAATTGAACACTCTTGCATGATTCGCATGCGGCAGGTATCTATATTTTATAAGCCATTATGGCAGCAATGCAATGCTCTGTATGTTGCTCATGCATAAAGGTGCATGCTATGCCCATGCGTGTGTTTCCATGGCTAATGCGTCACCTGCCTCACGGATACCATCGCTCCGTGATTCCAAGGTATGAGTGTGATCTCACGTGACCAGTCGTCAAGTGCACACGATCCTCATTCGTTATTAACTATTAACATATGTGCGCAGATGCATGGTATCCCATGCATATTAGACCATCCACAACCAAGTTGTCAGGTTGCTGTATGCGCAATCTAGCTATATTAAAACATCCATAGCTTGCATCTCACCTGGGTGCACAACCACGGCAACAAACAGTGAGCTGCACCAGCCAAGAATCGAACTCGGGTCTGGTCCGTGGCAAGGACCTATGCTACCACTATACCACTGGTGCTGTACAATGTCAGTACACACCCACAACACACACAGATCTGCACCACCACACACATCATATCCAGATCCACTGCAAAGGACTCCCAACACACACACACACACACACACACACACACACATGATCATTCCCATTGTGGTCAGCCAACAACTAGATGTGCACATCAGATCATCATGGCCTGTTTATCAATGACTTGATACACATTCCTCATAAGCATGCCAAGCTGAACCAGCAAGCCAACAATGATGGAACAGAGGAGTACACCACAACCAAGCAACCAGCAGGGCAAGCAGGCCAAGTAAGCCCACCTGCCTGCCTGCCTGCCTGCCTGCCTGTAATATCCTGGGGTATCTCATGGGATGTAGCCAAGGTTGGCCAGTTGTCTGCTGGCATCCTTTCGATCAAAAGCCTTTGCTGTAGGTGGATATAACAGAGATACAACACTGCCAATGACATCCCATTTAGTGAGAAAGCCTGACAGACAGATAGACAGATAGGCAGATAGACAGACAGACAGATAGACAGACAGAAAGAGAGGGAGAGAGAGAACCCACATGGACAGGGGCATCCAACATGGAATATGTGCAACCAGCAGGGAGAAGAAATGGCAGGTAGGGGGCCTGCTGTTGTATACTTCTTGCTGCTCGCACATAGATTATGCAACAACCAAGCTTGTGCAATCAAGTGCGCAATTAATACAGATGCACCAAATCGAGGATAGCAAACACTTTGCTGTGGTGCAAATGTACAATCCAAGGACAGAACAATGCAGAACATTATGCAGAACAATGCAGAACATTATATATTAGATGCGGTTATCAGAGCCATTCCTAGGCAATCATCCTCTGACCAATGTAACTCTCGGTGCTCGGGCCTATCCAAGAAATCCAGCCAGGAATAGTACATAATAAGATGTAAGCTCCATGAAGAATGGCTTGGCTAGCTTAAAGATATTGGGATATTCATTCATCCATTGATGACACAGGCCACTAATGTGTATAGCATAACATTCTCACAATAATGACAGTTTGCAGTACACATCCAGTACACATCCACAGAGATCTCATATCTGCATCAGTTTGACCAGAAATTGAACACTCTTGCATGATTCGCATGCGGCAGGTATCTATATTTTATAAGCCATTATGGCAGCAATGCAATGCTCTGTATGTTGCTCATGCATAAAGGTGCATGCTATGCCCATGCGTGTGTTTCCATGGCTAATGCGTCACCTGCCTCACGGATACCATCGCTCCGTGATTCCAAGGTATGAGTGTGATCTCACGTGACCAGTCGTCAAGTGCACACGATCCTCATTCGTTATTAACTATTAACATATGTGCGCAGATGCATGGTATCCCATGCATATTAGACCATCCACAACCAAGTTGTCAGGTTGCTGTATGCGCAATCTAGCTATATTAAAACATCCATAGCTTGCATCTCACCTGGGTGCACAACCACGGCAACAAACAGTGAGCTGCACCAGCCGAGAACCTAACTCGGGTCTGGTCCGTGGCAAGGACCTATGCTACCACTATACCACTGGTGCTGTACAATGTCAGTACACACCCACAACACACACAGATCTGCACCACCACACACATCATATCCAGATCCACTGCAAAGGACTCCCAACACACACACACACACACACACACATGATCATTCCCATTGTGGTCAGCCAACAACTAGATGTGCACATCAGATCATCATGGCCTGTTTATCAATGACTTGATACACATTCCTCATAAGCATGCCAAGCTGAACCAGCAAGCCAACAATGATGGAACAGAGGAGTACACCACAACCAAGCAACCAGCAGGGCAAGCAGGCCAAGTAAGCCCACCTGCCTGCCTGCCTGCCTGCCTGTAATATCCTGGGGTATCTCATGGGATGTAGCCAAGGTTGGCCAGTTGTCTGCTGGCATCCTTTCGATCAAAAGCCTTTGCTGTAGGTGGATATAACAGAGATACAACACTGCCAATGACATCCCATTTAGTGAGAAAGCCTGACAGACAGATAGACAGATAGGCAGATAGACAGACAGACAGATAGACAGACAGAAAGAGAGGGAGAGAGAGAACCCACATGGACAGGGGCATCCAACATGGAATATGTGCAACCAGCAGGGAGAAGAAATGGCAGGTAGGGGGCCTGCTGTTGTATACTTCTTGCTGCTCGCACATAGATTATGCAACAACCAAGCTTGTGCAATCAAGTGCGCAATTAATACAGATGCACCAAATCGAGGATAGCAAACACTTTGCTGTGGTGCAAATGTACAATCCAAGGACAGAACAATGCAGAACATTATGCAGAACAATGCAGAACATTATATATTAGATGCGGTTATCAGAGCCATTCCTAGGCAATCATCCTCTGACCAATGTAAGTCTCGGTGCTCGGGCCTATCCAAGAAATCCAGCCAGGAATAGTACATAATAAGATGTAAGCTCCATGAAGAATGGCTTGGCTAGCTTAAAGATATTGGGATATTCATTCATCCATTGATGACACAGGCCACTAATGTGTATAGCATAACATTCTCACAATAATGACAGTTTGCAGTACACATCCAGTACACATCCACAGAGATCTCATATCTGCATCAGTTTGACCAGAAATTGAACACTCTTGCGTGATTCGCATGCGGCAGGTATCTATATTTTATAAGCCATTATGGCAGCAATGCAATGCTCTGTATGTTGCTCATGCATAAAGGTGCATGCTATGCCCATGCGTGTGTTTCCATGGCTAATGCGTCACCTGCCTCACGGATACCATCGCTCCGTGATTCCAAGGTATGAGTGTGATCTCACGTGACCAGTCGTCAAGTGCACACGATCCTCATTCGTTATTAACTATTAACATATGTGCGCAGATGCATGGTATCCCATGCATATTAGACCATCCACAACCAAGTTGTCAGGTTGCTGTATGCGCAATCTAGCTATATTAAAACATCCATAGCTTGCATCTCACCTGGGTGCACAACCACGGCAACAAACAGTGAGCTGCACCAGCCGAGAACCTAACTCGGGTCTGGTCCGTGGCAAGGACCTATGCTACCACTATACCACTGGTGCTGTACAATGTCAGTACACACCCACAACACACACAGATCTGCACCACCACACACATCATATCCAGATCCACTGCAAAGGACTCCCAACACACACACACACACACACACACATGATCATTCCCATTGTGGTCAGCCAACAACTAGATGTGCACATCAGATCATCATGGCCTGTTTATCAATGACTTGATACACATTCCTCATAAGCATGCCAAGCTGAACCAGCAAGCCAACAATGATGGAACAGAGGAGTACACCACAACCAAGCAACCAGCAGGGCAAGCAGGCCAAGTAAGCCCACCTGCCTGCCTGCCTGCCTGCCTGTAATATCCTGGGGTATCTCATGGGATGTAGCCAAGGTTGGCCAGTTGTCTGCTGGCATCCTTTCGATCAAAAGCCTTTGCTGTAGGTGGATATAACAGAGATACAACACTGCCAATGACATCCCATTTAGTGAGAAAGCCTGACAGACAGATAGACAGATAGGCAGATAGACAGACAGACAGATAGACAGACAGAAAGAGAGGGAGAGAGAGAACCCACATGGACAGGGGTGTTGTACCACGCGTCACTTTTCCTAAGCTCTGCTAGAGTTGCACCCACCATCGCTCTGTCGCGCACGACACCACGTCACACTGTCGTACGTGGACTCGCGGAGCGATACGGCACTATCGTACGGTACGGCAGCACGGTACGATGGTACGGCACTGTCGTACGGTACGGCAGCACGGTACGACGGTACGGCACTGTCGTACGTGGACGCGGGGAGCGATACGGCAATGATGACGTCACTGTCGTATGTGGACGCGGGGAGCGATACGGCAATGATGACGTCACTGTCGTACGTGGACACTGTGGAGCGATACGGCACTGATGACGTCACTGTCGTACGTGGACACTGTGGAGCGATACGGCACTGATGACGTCACCCCTGTCGTACGTGGACACTGTGGAGCGATACGGCACTGATGACGTCACCCCTGTCGTACGTGGACGCTTGGAGTAGTACGGCAGCGGGCGCGACGCGATCGCACGCATGTCACGCAGCACGTCACACCGCACGCGTTAGGCGCACTGGCTAAGGACACGAGCAACCCACGGACAGCATAACGCCTAATGCATTGTGTACAACGCTGCAAGAATGCATCGCGTGGCCGGCATCGCGAATAGTGCGCATGGTCCGGCGACTTGGTCGCGGACGATCTAGAATGCATGAGGCATCGCATAACAATGCGCACTAACGATAACACGTGCATTATGCATACGCGCACGCACGAGCATGATAACGCGAGCGTACCTTGAGGTCGCGAGGCGATGGCTCGAGCGATGCGGCGCATCGAATGCAACACTACGCGCGATGGCGTAGTCGACACCTTTACGCGAGTAAAGAACATTGCATTATTGCTATGACGGCTTATATAGCAATATCCGCACGCGGGATCACGGTAGTACACTTACTACTGGCAGATCTCTTGTACCGCGAGCCGTCGCTGCGAGTATATCTGCTATGCGCATTGACGGCCTAAGTGTGAATATATGAGAGAATCACCACGCGAACATTGCGATTGACATTTATATAAGCTAACCGCGCTTTGGTTGAGCTTACGCCTTTTATATCGCTTATGGTCGTCTTTCTTGGATAAGCCCGAGCACCGACTCGCATCGGTTAGATGATGATTGCCTCGGCTAGGCACTGATAGCCTATCACGTCATCTTCGCCTGTCTTGGACTATACGTTGTAACTCCTCGCATCGAAGACTTCCGCTGCCTCGATTGGTACGTTCTGATATAATCGAGCATGATGCACTGAGCCTGGTTCTCCGCAGAATCAATGGGCGATTATGAGGAGTGATACAACAAATTTGGTATCGAGACGCAAGGTTCGTTCACGGCCTGCTGTCTCACCCTGATCTCTTTCGTAAGTAGGTCACTTTTATGGCTGGAGTCGGCGAGGGCAATCTCAGTCCTTTGGATACATTCACGGAGGAGCTTGGCCGAGCTGTGATGGCCGCGGCCGCCTCTGGTCTGTAATTGCCTTGCCGCTCTTGCATTGCCATTCGTTTTGCCTGTTCGAAGTACGTGCTTCTGAGCCGCAGGTGAATCGAACCGAGTCTCACTCGCCGCTGCATCAACTGATTCGAACCCGAGTCCGGACCAGTTGCGGGCGCTCATTGCGCGCACGCGCGAAGTGCGAGACTCTTTGGACGGATACTTGCTGTATCTGCAGGGAGCGCTTTCCGTCGGTAGGCTTAAAAACCGTCTGATTGTCGCTCGACCGATACCTGTGTGAGAGTGCCTTTATCGCACGAGGTTGCGGCCGGTCAGTCGCCGATTTACCATGGCATCTGGTAGCGGTGATGTAGGGCTAGTAGTGGGGGACGGTCGTGCCGACACGTCCGTCGTCCCTGAGACATCTCGGAGGGGCCCTTACACGCATGTTGTTGACGGTGTCCGAGATCCCCCTACGCTACTAGACCCACGGACTCCCATCCATCCGACTGTTCCTGTCACGGCAGCCGAAGCAGGCCCCGTTGGACGCGAGGAGCAGAGGGGTCCGTCTGCACCCCTTCGTCAAGGTCGATCTGACGACGAAGAAGAGGTGATGAAACTGTCGCTTCCTGTCCCGAAATTAGACATCCCGCATGACGCGAAACAGAAGATTGCTGGGCGAAGCATTGCCGATACAACTCGTGCATACTTGCGTGATGTCCGCTTGTACTTGCGACTGGTCCGTGGCGGTGATCGTGACCCTGTGAAATGCTATCTCGTCGGGAACACCCTCGCGGGTGAGGCGAAGGCATGGTACGATCAATGGACGATGGCAAGGCAGACATACACGTTTGAGGAGTTGGCTCGTGCTTTGCTTGCGCGCTTTGCTCCCGAGGTTCAATCGTTAAGTGCTAAGGCTCGCAGTACGTTAGCATCTGGCACATATCGCATGCGCCCTGATGAAACAGTACCTGCGTACCAGTCGCGCTATGAGGCCCTGATCACGCCCATCGGTAACCTGACGGAGGAGGACCGCATCTTTTGGTTTCAGCGTGGATTGTCTGAGGTCCTGGCGCAGCGGTGTGCCACGGACTTGGCGGGGAAGGAGTTTGGCTCCTATGCCCTACCAACTTATAGGGGGGATAACAGCGCCTAACTGGCTTGCCTGTTAGAAAATGTTAGTGTAACAGAGGTCTCTAACAAATCGGGAGCTGTCTGATGGTGTTTGGGCTAGGTGCAGGTCCACCTGGCTGTCAACAACAATGTTGACAAAGTAGAACAAGAATTCACGTTGTTGATTACTATAAATGACTGTCTGATGGTGTTATGGCGTGTTTTAGGCCGTTTGGTGGTGTTAATGAATGTTGGATGGGACTTAAATCCTGTAACAGACTGTAACTGTTCTACCTGCTGTGTTATTAGGTCAACTGTTACATACACCATCAATCATGCTACTGCAATATCAGTCAAGGCATTAAAAAGGTAAATGACAAGCCAAGCCATATGCACAAAGAACACTGCAGTGAAGTATAGCCCTAAACCATACTATGGCTCAAGGCATCCTCATGACCATAGACCAACACATGAGCAGTTCAACCCAATTATCTCCATATAGAGGTAGCCCATACAAAAGATCTGTATCACCCTGCCAATTTTTGCCCGTGTTGTGTGGCGATGTCAAAACATGGCCATGCAGTCCGCAGTCTAGAGAAACATACAATCTTTGCCTGCCCGCTAAACAAATGACCATAGCAAGGATTGAGCCCATGACCATTCAGACATTGTCATTGAGCGAATTATGACAGACCATACTCTTCCTCTAACATATAATAACTAATTATCTAGAATCTCACAATTGGTTGCCGGTACTACGTTTGAGTTGTAACTACCGAATCCAGAATGCCTGGTCTGGATTCTACAGTTGTAGCTTTCATTTCCACGACTTGCTAACTGTATGTAGGTTCCAGACTTGTTGGTCTGGATCTTACAGTTAAGATATGTTACTGCATTCAACTTTTAACTGTCAGTTCCAGACTTGCTGGTCTGGAACTTACAGTTGATATCCGTTATCGCATCAACCTTTGAATTATGCAAGCCTGACAGGTGCGAATGCCACGCACTGCCCCTTGTTCCCTATTAACCAAAATCACTTGCGTGTCACGCCAAAGTACCGTAAATCGAACACAACTAGTGCCGTACCGTCACTCCCCCCCCAGCACTGTGCCTAGTATGTCTGGCGCTGGTGGTTTGGACAGGACTGATCTACACCTTGAGTACCTCAACGGTGTCTCCGCTCTCTCTAAACAAGGCGTCTCTCCAAAACACCGTGGCAAAGATTACCACCCAAAGGCATCCGCTACTTCGGCACAACACCATTCTGCCCTCCTTCTGATGAGCAGAGAGCCATTTCATCCGGGCCTCATCACCCATGGTGATATACTCTATCAGGACCCGTGCTGCCGTGACTACACCGGCCTGATCCACCACACTGGGTAGAACCAAATCTAACAATTCAGATGACAACCCAAAAACAACTGCCTCCGCGCACGGCATTCCGCTGCTAACCAGGGCACCGGGCCCCACTGACTCACGGATTCCCGTGCTAAGTAGCCGTCGCACACTGCACCCTGCTTCAAGCAGAATCACCCTTAGCTCATTGCTCCACTCGAAAGGTAAAAGCACCCTGCGCATCTTTTCCAGCATGAGGACGCTCAATAGGTTCCTCAGCTCCTGCGTGCTCGGCTGGTACTGGACCAGAACCGGGCGTGTTAGTGCTGTGTGCAGCGCCACCACCTTGGTTCGGCTATGCCAGCCCGGCATGCCCTGCCCCAGAGCTGCCTCCACTCCTCGTACTTCTCCCAGTGCCCACTCAGCTAAGGCTCCTTGCTGTACTGCCGTGCTCCTTGCGTTTTTCTTGTCCGGCGCGCTGAAGGTCAGGCGTGCACGCAGCTCTGGCAAGCCAACTTCCTCGATCTCTCCGTCCTCATACACTATCTGGAACCTGTGTGCGCGTCCTTGCCTTCCTAGGTAAGATGACACACCTAACTTGCGTCCATCCCGCCTGCCACGTCCGCGCGGCTCATGCATAACGGCAGCGCCCACTAGCTCCTTCAGATGCTGGGGTACCGCCGCTGCGATCTTGGGCCCGGCGTCGACAGCCTGGGCTTGCTCACCCGGCACCCGTTGGGCCGTGCACCGTGGGCAGTACCATACCAGGCACCCTCCGGTACCTCAGTCAGCGGTGGCTTGAGGCAATAAGTGTGCCACCCAGGGTACCGGCGACGCAGTTCCACGCGGCGCTGGTACAGGTTCCACCGATTCTGCCAGGTAAGGTATGGCGTGTCGGGATGACCACGCTGCGGCTCTCTGACCGCGAAGATGTCCTCGAGGCGTTGCAGCCGTGGGACGGAGTCAGCGACCCGCTCCAAGGGCTGCTCGGTCCCACGGCTCGGATGTACTGAGGGATGGCAGGGGATGTGCTTTGGGTGCTCCTGTTCCCGGTGAGTGGTGAGCGCCAGGACCAGTTGCCGGTGCGCGCTCCGGGGTAGGGCGCGGCTCGTGGTGGGGCCGTGGTGATGGTACTCGCTCGCGTTCGGTGATCTCTTTGACCGCGGGAGCCGAAAGAGGAGAAGCGCGTGGTGGGGCCGAAGTAGCTTCCGCTACCCCTCTGGTCTCTTGAGCCGAAGGGGTTTTCTTGGGGCTCGAAGGAGGTCACTGTTCAGCGGCCCCTGGCTCCCTCTCCGTTTGGTCGACGACTAATCCTGCAAGGCATTGCGCTTGTAGGGAAAGGGTGTCGTCCCACTGCGTTGCTTACCTGCACTGGCTGCGCCCGTGTGAGGAGGCTAGCCTAGCCAAAAATCGACAGCCAACAGTGGGGTGATTTGCGTTGGGTCCGTGGAGGTAGCAACCTGGTTGACACCTATAGTGCGCTACCGGGAACTCGCTCTGTCGGATGGAGATAAGTTGCTGGTCTCCTCGTAGGAGTTTGATTAGCCAGCAATCCGACGAGGTATGATCTGCGTTCCACCCGTGCAAGACGCACCCATAGATCGTCTCGTGATGCCTTCTGGGCGTCGATGGTCCTGCGCCTGAGGAAGGGTGACGCGGTCTTGTGTGGTGCGTGCCGGGAGAGCTACACGACCTGGGTCGTCGTGGGGGTGATGGGGAGCGTGAGTCCCGTCACCTCGATTCGCGACGATGTGGTGGGCTCCGAGAGCGCTCCTCGTGACGCGCGCGGTCCGATCGGCGCCGGGATTCCTGCGCTTCGGACACTAAAGGTCCAGAAGGCGGTAATCAAGGTTAAAACGCGCCTGACAGATTGTTCCGCTAAGGGATGACGAACTTGTGTGAACTGACGTTGGTCGATTTGACGGTTTCGTCCCGTTCGCTCGGAGATGAGAGTGGTGGGCTATGGAAGCTCAACCACGTAAGAGTGATAAAAGTGTAGCGAGCTGCGGAAGCTCGACTATGTGTGTGCGATGAAAGTGTAGCGAGCCGCGGAAGCTCGACTACGTGTCTAGACGCGAAGCGCTCGCAGCCTGTCCAAGACTCGAGCAAAATTTCCAGCGAGGGAACTTCGCGTGCACAATGATTGGTCTACAATTGTTACTTAACGAACGCACTTACTGCAGGTCACAGCGTGCAGTTGTCAGTTGGCTGGGGATAACGCTTTGCCGCTCGCCTCTCCTCAACGCGAAGGTGTTGGACTCCTCAGGAAGTGAAGGATGTCCTCTTATCCACCGAACGGTGGTGGATAAGGCCTTGGTGCGTTGCCCAGGGCACACTGATGTCGACCGATGATTGACGACTTCTTTGGGTTGGGGCAGCAGACTTGGTGGCTTGGCTTATTTGGGGTTTACAATCTTTAACTCGTATTTTGTAGGTCTTTTCCGCTCACAAAGAATAGCTTTGAGAGCCAACTGACGAACTCTTCAGTTGCTCTTGACGCTTTTATTCGCGGCAAACTTCTAGATGGGCCTTACGTCAATCGACGTGGCCTCGTAACAAACGAAACGCGCGCACGCCTGTTGTGCGTCCAAAGGTACCATGCGCGCGCAATTCATCCTACCAATTACGAAACCGTTCATGACTCGCTATGTTGCCAAAGTAGCGGCCCGTTAACCAACAAAAAGTCTACTTACACTCACGTTTATGTTGGACACACCATATGTCACGAGATGCGCACGGTGTAATTCGAACCCCTGACACACAGATTCTTGATTAAGGTCTTAACACAATCAAATGCTAGATGTGGAAATGCTGCCACACAATTTGACAATCAATTCAGACAGCCACCAAAACAGACCCTTTCAGACAATAGAAAATGTCTTATTTGTTTGCTTTTACAATCAAGAAGGCAGAACGCAAAGGAAAACAAACCACTCTGGGAAAATCGGGGGGTCATTTTTCCGTAAAATGGGGTGGATGTTTTCCGTAAAATGACCCCATTTTACGGAAAATAATTTTCCGTAAAATGATTCCGTAATATGCCCACCGGGTTTATGGAAAACCTTTACGGAAGGAAAACTGTGGTTTACGGAAAGTTTTATGTATTAAATTTATGGATTTGTATGGTTTTCCAGCAGGATTTTAGGGTTTTCTAATCCGTTTTCCTAACAAAAACACTAAGGTTTAGCCACTCAAAAGCCTTGTACCAGGCTTAGATGCCTATTGCTATGAAGTAGCTGAATAACAGGCAGGAAGGGAGGGACAGGGAGGAGGGAAGGAAGGCACAGAAGGCACCAGGAGGGAGGGAAGCACAGGAAGGAAGGGAGGCAGGCACTGCGAGGGAGGGAGGAACAGGGAGGAAGGGAGGCAGGCACTGTGAGGAAGGCAGGCACAGGGAGGGAGGGAAGCAGGCACTGCGAGGGAGAGAGGCACAGGGAGGGAGGGAAGCAGGCACTGCAAGGGAGAGAGGCACAGGGAGGGAGGCAGGCACTGCGAGGGAGAGAGGCACAGGGAGGGAGGCAGGTACAGGGAGGGATGCACGGGAGGGAGGCAGGCGGCCTGTTTGCAGTCATTATTGAATCAAATTCCTATTGAATACAGCTTAATATCTATGTCATTCATCAAAGCACTTTTTCATCCTTTTCCGAAGTAGCAAAGCAAGATGGCATTGAGCCAGCAAACATATCTTTGGTCCGCAGACACACATATTCCTGTTATTATCTTCGTAGTCATGCAGTAGGTATGATACTTACATCATTTCCATGGCTCCTGCTGCTTCAATCCATTCAGGCCGCCAAAAGTGTGGCTGCTGACGCTGGTCAACAATCATCCCTACCGATGCCTGAACCTTCTTAGTCCTTACAAATTTGCCGTAATCTGTTGTATTTCTTAATGGCAATGTTAGAATGAGCATTTCCAGGTCTTGGAGCTCAACTTTGTTGTCGCACCTATAGCATCGGGATTCCTTTTACCTGCATAGATTGTGCCTGTGTTAACATCTTCTATATTGTTTAAGAATGACGTGAAATCCTATGATTCTAGCTTGCCAAAATGAAATATGTTTTGGTCGTACCTTACAAACTGTCATGTACGACCTCAATAGATTATTTTGATTCCTCTATTTCTGTTTCGCATTTATAACCAGCCTTTACTTCCTTACATCTTATACTCGTTTCTTCACATATTTGGAGGCTTGAGCGAGTTGTCCTTGCTTTGCCTCTTACTTAGTACTCTTAGCATTACAAAGCCTGCTCATATCAAACGAAGTAGCTAATGTAAAGTAGAGAATGATTTGATACTTAAAACCAAAAATCACCCTCGCTCACTAGGCAGCTACCATGCGGTGAACTTTACGGAAAATTTGGAGTCAACAACTTTTTGTCTGCTAGGGCCCTGACATGAATATTCTGACTTGTAGGCATGATACTGTTGCCTTAAATATAGGTTTGGGATGCTCTGCCGAATTGCCTTCCGTAAATTCACTCACTGTACTTTATGGAAGGAAAACTGCATATTACGGACAAAAAAACATTTACGGAAAAAAACCTTTCCCAGAGTGAACGGTGCACGTGACACCCACTGCATGCACTGCTTGACTATTTTCCTTTTTGACATAAGAATATCTTAATTGTCATAAAATTTTTAATCTACACAAAATGGCTAGTGCTGTGTGGCTCCTACGACTACGGAGTTGTAAGGCCCTGCCAGCACCGAAACCACGGAGATGTTGTTAACAATGGCGGCCATGAATCAGAATAGCTTGATCGTTGTTCCATACTCATCTTCTTTCGAGTTTGAATAAGATTTCATGAATGCAGAAGTGAGTCATGAATAATTGAGTTTCACACACAGCAAAGTGCGCAATGCAGGGCAAGTCATCCTGATGTTGGTGCTCTTCCTTGTAGCTTTACAGTACACACTACATCATTTCGTTCATACAAGCTGCTCGGAAGAATTCCTGCTGACATGTTGCTTTTGTGTTGGAGTGAGCAAGCCATACAGCCATCTGTCTGGGAGATCTGCCACGTTCACTGGTAGTAGGCATCAGATCTTCGGAGTCCTCCTTTCAAATGCAATATTCTTTGGCATTTACCATGCGCTCAGTCAACTTGGGTGAGTAGATATCTGATTTGGGTAAGCCATGCACGCACGCAGCAGCAGCTAGGTGGCTAGTTCCTTACACCTACCATTTTCTTTTTGTTTAGCACACACTTAAATTTAGCTCGCATTTGATAATAGGCATCTAGGAGATGAATTACAATAGTAGTGTTTAGTTTGTAAGTCTTTAATTTTGCTGAGAGTGAGCAACACACGGTGATATATGATGGGATTTAAGTAGGAAATGCATGGTTAGGAGAATTGGTTGCTTTCCTTTCGGGCACCATGGGGGAATCTGATAGTTTCTCGCTGGGAGTGCCTGACCTGAGGTCGGGGGTTCGAATCTTAGAAATTAGGAGTTTTGACTTGCTACATCTCAAAGCGTGTATTGGGGGTGATGAGAATGAGCAGCATGCGCACGATAATATACTAGGGGGATGAGAAAGAAGTAATATTGCTGAGTGCTATTATTTCTGGTGATTTTAAGTTTATTAAGTTTATTTTGAGAACTAGTGATGAACCTGCGTGCTCCTAATCAACTGCACTGTTAGATGTACCATAATTTAGGCGTCCATCCTTATCTGCTGGTGATATCCTCATTAATGACTTTAAAATAACTGCTTGCTGCTCCCATCTGCCTGCATGCAGGAGCCAGGCCAGGCTCACCAAATATGAACTGATTCGTAGTTGTCATCATGAGCAAGGGTTGTTGTATCTCTGTCATATCCGCCTACAGCAAAGGCTCGATCGAAGGATGCCAGGCAACTGGCCAACCTGGATATTAGCCTCGAGATACCCCAGGATACTACAATTATCCCCCCTTCCAATGGGTGTGTCCTCACACCCACAGGGGCAATCGTGACTCAATGGCATTCTCATCCCTGATGGCCTGATGATGGAGATTTCACCTCCCTTGCACACATCAGCCATCCACACATCCACACTGATGGATGGGGGATTCGAACCCGGGTCAGTCACAACCCGCTCGATACCAATTGTTGTATCTCTGTCATATCCGCCTACAGCAAAGGCTCGATTGAAGGATGCATGCCAGGCAACTGGCCAACCTGGATATTAGCCTCGAGATACCCCAGGATACTACAAGGGTGAGCATGTGTGTTTCTTATTGTGAGTCACTTGTTCATCAGCATCCACATGAAAAGTCGTGCATGCTTATCATGGGTCATGATGCATGTTGAAAATTCATGTCATTTGTTATGTGCGCCAAGCTTGCATGCATCCTTGTGCTTCACTCTTATAAATAGGCGATTTACCAAGTACGTGAGCAAAATTGCCCCCATAGCTGATTTCATTAAAAAACATTACTTCTTTCGTTTGGGGGATTTGGATTGCAGTTTTTTGGTTTACTAGGGCCTGGCAATCCTTCTTGCACCATCATGTGTAATGAAGGTAATAGTAGTCCTTGCCACTTGCTTTGACAAGTGATGGCCACTTGCCATCACTTGCCATCCATGCAGGTGATAGCATCGCTTGTCATCACTTGTAAGCATGCCAGTTGCATGCTTACATCACTTGTCACATGCCCCACATGCTTCAAACATCGCACATTTGCTCATTACTTGCATCATAAGTGCAGTCTTATGAGTTCATCAAATTATTTCATGTTGATTCATATGTCAGCTGCAATGTATGAACTGCAAGCACATTAGATATGGCATATGTGTGCTTGCCACTGCACTTGCCTGGATTATATATTGTGCTAGTGCTATGCTAATATGTATCATAGATAAGAACCCTGAATACCTTATAAATGTAGTATCCTGGGGTATCTACGGGTAGTATCCGGGGTGGCACCTGGTCATCTTTCATTCGATTGAGCCTTGGCTGTAGGCAGATATAACAGAGATACAACAAATGATATTGAGCGGGTTGAGACTGACCCGGGTTCTAATCCCCCTCCTGCCAAATGGAGTGGGCAGTCAGACTGATCGGTGTGAGGTGGCAGCTCTCAGCTCCAGGCCGTGAGGAGTTGAATCCGGTGCAGGTCTAAGGTGGTGATTCACTTTGTCCCCTCTGATGCGGGGACGCACCTGCCTGAAGGGGGGATAATTGTAGTTTCCTGGGGTATCTATGGGTAGTATCTGAGGTGGCACCTGGTCATCTTTCGATCGAGCCTTTGCTGTAGGCGGATATAACAGAGATACAACAATAAATCAAGAAACGTTATCAATTCTTGGCCGGTCTCTTTGATACCTTTTTTCAATATGTGTGCAGGAAAACGTTGTGCACGACACAGAAAAGGTTTCGGTCTTCATAATGCACAAGATCAACAACATGTTTTCACGCATCTTTTGGTTTCAGCGTGGATTGTCTGAGGTCCTGGCGCAGCAATGTGCCACGGACTTGGCGGGGAAGGACTTTGGGTCCTATGAGGATTTGGTGCAATTTGCGCAAGGGGTCGAGAAGCGTCTCTTAGCTGGCCAGCGTGCTATTAAACCTGTCCCTCGTGTTAATGCCATGCGAGTGCAGGATCCGGCGTCTGACGCTGCGGCCATGGACCAGGGGGCCGAAACGGAGCGTCGAACGCCAACGGCAGCAGTGACCACCGTTCGTACGGATCGCGGTCACGGCGTTCGCGGCGCTTCCGTATCGGGTAACCGCAAAGGGTCAGCCGGCGCAGGTCAACGCGCGGATCCAGCCAAGGGCAAGAGGAAAGGGGGTTCGCCGTCTGCAGCGGCTGCGCACGAAGCTAAGAACGAGACCAAGCGGCAACGCACCAGCGACGGTTGGTTGGATAAATGGGGTTGCACGCACTCCGAGCTTGCGCGTCGGAAGAGCAAGAAGGTTTGCCTGAGATGCGCGTCGGCGGAACATCCTACGAGGGAGTGTCCGCACCTACCGCCTTTGGCTCAGCGGCCGAAGTAGGGGATTGCCCAGGATGGCTCGGAGGGGACTCCACCTGGGAAGTCGGAACTAGGGGGTGGGCGGTTGTCGTCCGTGCGGCAAGCCGTGAGGGCACCGTTGCCTTCGGTCCTTGAACAAATCGAACGCACGATTGGACGTCGATTGTCGCTCGACGGTCACTCAGGACGTGTAGGTTTTGACTCGCTGTGTAACCTGTATGCACCGAGTAAACCGCTGACGTCTATCGATTTGTTAGGCCACACCGTTTTGTTCCTCCCCTCATCTCTGCGCGAGCTGTCAGTGCAGCTGACCTTCTATAGGAGAAGTAGGCGTCAACGTCCAGACACTGCCGCTTGCGTCCTTCTACCCGCTTATAGTCGGCGAAAAGCCTCGACTTTGCTAACGGGTATGCGGAAAGTCTGCCGGTTCGAGCCGGGCACCGTTCTGTATAACGGTGTTGATTTAGCAGGTGCACCTGTTCCGTTGTCGGTCCAGGCCTACGCCGTTGACGTTTGGTACGATGCTCCTGCACCTCATTCTGAGGGTTCTGCCGAACGATTCGAACCCGCCCTGAGCGTCTTGCTTTCGTCCGCAGAGTCGGTACCGGCAGACAATCGGGTTCCTTTGATTCAGGTCGATCTTGCTGGTCGCACCCTGAAGGCGCTCGTCGATACCGGCGCCAGTGACGACTTCATCTCATCGGCAGAGGTGAATGCATTGGGTCTGTGCCCACAGTCGTCGGAATGGTCGCAGGTTACCCTCGCGGATGGGGGTAAGCAACCCATATTGGGCAGGGTCACCCTTCGCCTGTGTATAGGTCCTCTGCGTATTACGACCCAACCTTATGTGTTGCGCGAGCTCACTGATGCTGCGACATATATACTGGGGTCCTCAACATTACGGCAGTATGGGGCCGGCATTGACCTAGAGTCTGGAACCCTTCACCTTCGTAAGGGGACTCTGTCGTGCAAAGTACCCTTCGTGCCGTTTGTAAGTGTTGAGCCAGAGGGGGGTAAGTCTGAGGCGGAGCCTGTGGTTAACTACGCTGTGAAAGCCATGGGGCAGCGTGCTGAACCCAAGCCAGTCGGGCGTAAAGAGGCCATCCGGATGATCCGGAAGGGTGCCCACGGACTGCTTGTGAGGCCTAGGTTGCATCTGAATGCGACGACCGCTCAGTCTTCTTTGGATCCTGAGGTTGAAGCCTTGCTCACAGGGTACGCAGACGTTTTTCGTGACGTGCCTGGGCTTCCTCCTTTGCGTCCCGTGGACCATACCATCCCACTCGTACCCGGCGCTCAGCCCGTTTCACGACCTATGTACAGGTTAAGTCCTCTGGAGTTGGACGAGGTGAAGCGCCAGGTAACTGATCTGCTCGCAAAGGGTATGATTCGCCCCAGCACATCTCCGTATTCTGCGCCGATTCTGTTTGTCGGTAAGAAGGATGGGAGCTTGCGCATGTGCATCGATTACAGGGGGTTGAATGCGACGACGGTCAAAAACCGTTACCCATTGCCGCGCGTGGACGACCTGCTCGATAAGCTAAAGGGCTCGGCCTACTTCAGCTCGATCGACCTGCAACAGGGATACAATCAGATTCGCATCGCTGCGTCTGATGTGCCGAAAACCGCTTTTCGGACGCCCTTTGGTCACTTCGAGTACACGGTCTTGTCGTTCGGGTTGACTAATGCCCCTGCGACGTTTCAGGCGGTCATGGATCGCATGTTTAGACCGTATATCGACAGGTTCGTCGTGTGCTACTTGGACGACATCCTGGTCTACTCCAAGACGCGCGAGGAGCATCTGGAGCATCTTAAGCTTGTGCTTGAGGTGTTGAGGCGGGAGCAATTGTTTGCTAAGCGTGCCAAATGCTTTTGGGCGCAGCCTCAGGTGGAGTACTTGGGCCACATTGTGTCGGCCACCGGCGTCAAGATGGACCCGCGGAAGGTAGCCGTGGTTCGCGATTGGCCAGCGCCTCGGAACCTTCAGGAGCTTCGTAGCTTCCTCGGCTTGACCAATTATTTCCGTAAGTTCATCAAGCAGTACTCTGTCCTTTCGGCCCCGCTCACTGATTTGACGCGTAAGGGAGCTTTCGATTCGACTAGCGCATGGACGCCCGAGTGTCAGCTGGCGTTCGAGGAGCTAAAGCGTGTCGTTGCCGACGACGTTACCCTTGCGTTCCCCGACTACTCGTTGCCGTTTCGTGTCGAAGTGTTTTCGGATGCTTCGTTGTATGGGAGCGGCGCTGTATTGTTGCAGGAAGGGCGACCGATCGCCTTCACGAGTAAGAAGTTTACGGGCGCAGAAACCCGTTACACTACAGGGGAGCAGGAGCTGCTAGCGGTCTTGCATGCGCTTAAGGAATGGCGTTGTTACCTAGAGGGACGACCTTTCACCCTTAAGACTGACCACAAGCCCCTGACGTTTTTGCAAAGCGTCCCCACGTTGAACCGACGACAAGCGAGGTGGATGGAGTACCTCGCGCGGTTTGACTGCATCTGGGAGCACGTTGCCGGCCGGATTAACATCGCCGACGCTCTCAGGCGACACCCGTCGCTACACGCTGCGATCTTGGCGGCGCCTGTCCAACGTCCACCGACCCCGGACGTGCCTCTGTCCTCAGACCTTGCGGCTCGCCTGAAGGATGCCTATGCGGGCGACTCCTGGTTCGCTTCGCCGGGCAACGTTGAACACCTACGCGAGCAGAATGGTCTTTGGCTACGGACGGAAGGATCAACGACTCAGATCGTCGTGCCTAACGACGATTCCCTTCGTCGCGATATCCTTTCCCGTTTCCATGAGGACCCGTTGGCAGGACACCCAGGTAGCACACGGCTGGTCGAGTTGGTGCGACGCTCGTTCTGGTGGTCTCGTCTGGCGAGAGATGCCGAGAACTTCGTGCAGACATGCAGTTTGTGCCAGCGCAACAAGGCTTTGTCCGGTAGGGGCCAGGGGTTGCTGCAACCATTGCCTGTTCCTGACGCGCCTTGGGAAAGTGTTTCCATGGACTTCGTGGTCGCGCTGCCCAAAACTGAGGGAGGGTACGACTCGGTGCTTGTCATGGTCGACCGTTTGACTAAGATGGTTCACCTTGCACCTACCACGTCGACCTGCACTGCTGAGCAGACTGCACGCCTGTTTTGCGATAACGTGGTTCGGTTGCATGGCGTCCCTAAGAACGTGGTCTCGGACCGTGGCGGTCAGTTCACGTCTAAGTTTTGGGAAGCGCTCTGCAAGCTGGTGGGCATGCGGGTTAACCTGAGCACGGCATACCACCCGCAGTCTGACGGCCAAACCGAACGCACGAATCGCACCTTGGGGGATATGTTGCGCAACTTTGCTGGTCGCACGCCTCTTGTTTGGGATACTTACCTGACTGCGGCAGAGTTCGCGATTAACAATGCTGTTAATCGGTCGACAGGTCAAAGCCCATTCTTCCTGACGTATGGGTTTCACCCGGCGCTACCTGTGTGGCGTGAGCTGGAGGTGTATGTCCCTGCGGCTAAGACCTTTGCCAAGACGTTCTTATCCCGAATCACAGACGCGAAGTCGTGTTTGGACGCGGCGCAGCAACGAGCAACGGAGTACTACAACAAGTCCAGGGACGTGGTCTTTTCGGAACGACAGATGGTTCTGCTGAGCACTAAGAACCTGCGTTCCTTTGCCGAGGGGTCCCGTAAGCTTTTGCCCCGCTGGATTGGTCCGTACCCCGTTGTGCGCATGGTCGGGAACGCGGCTGTCGAGCTCGCGTTGCCCTCTAACATGAACATCCACCCTACGTTCCATGTGTCACTTGTTCGTCCGTATCGTGGCACGGAGCCCGCGCCTGTCACCACTGATACCCCTGCAGCAGTCGAACCGGGTCCTGAGACTTGGGCCGCAGGCAAGCAGAAGGTATACGACGTGGAACGCATCTTGGACTACCGCACTCGGCGTGTAGGTAGACACCGGCGCAAACGCACCGTGCACGAGTACCTGGTCAAGTGGACGGACTACTCAAGTGAGCACAACTCGTGGGAACCTGCGCGCAATTTCTCCCCAGAAATGGCGCCCATCCTCGAGGAGGCTAGGTTGCGTGCCACGCAATCTCAGTAGCTCTGGTCGCCCGAGCGGCAGCGAGGACGCTGCCTATGGGGGGGGAATAATTGTTGTACCACGCGTCACTTTTCCTAAGCTCTGCTAGAGTTGCACCCACCATCGCTCTGTCGTACGTGGACTCGCGGAGCGATACGGCACTATCGTACGGTACGGCAGCACGGTACGACGGTACGGCACTGTCGTACGGTACGGCAGCACGGTACGACGGTACGGCACTGTCGTACGTGGACGCGGGGAGCGATACGGCAATGATGACGTCACTGTCGTATGTGGACGCGGGGAGCGATACGGCAATGATGACGTCACTGTCGTATGTGGACGCGGGGAGCGATACGGCAATGATGACGTCACTGTCGTACGTGGACACTGTGGAGCGATACGGCACTGATGACGTCACTGTCGTACGTGGACACTGTGGAGCGATACGGCACTGATGACGTCACCCCTGTCGTACGTGGACGCTTGGAGTAGTACGGCAGCGGGCGCGACGCGATCGCACGCATGTCACGCAGCACGTCGCACCGCACGCGTTAGGCGCACTGGCTAAGGACACGAGCAACCCACGGACAGCATAACGCCTAATGCATTGTGTACAACGCTGCAAGAATGCATCGCGTGGCCGGCATCGCGAATAGTGCGCATGGTCCGGCGACTTGGTCGCGGACGATCTAGAATGCATGAGGCATCGCATAACAATGCGCACTAACGATAACACGTGCATTATGCATACGCGCACGCACGAGCATGATAACGCGAGCGTACCTTGAGGTCGCGAGGCGATGGCTCGAGCGATGCGGCGCATCGAATGCAACACTACGCGCGATGGCGTAGTCGACACCTTTACGCGAGTAAAGAACATTGCATTATTGCTATGACGGCTTATATAGCAATATCCGCACGCGGGATCACGGTAGTACACTTACTACTGGCAGATCTCTTGTACCGCGAGCCGTCGCTGCGAGTATATCTGCTATGCGCATTGACGGCCTAAGTGTGAATATATGAGAGAATCACCACGCGAACATTGCGATTGACATTTATATAAGCTAACCGCGCTTTGGTTGAGCTTACGCCTTTTATATCGCTTATGGTCGTCTTTCTTGGATAAGCCCGAGCACCGACTCGCATCGGTTAGATGATGATTGCCTCGGCTAGGCACTGATAGCCTATCACGTCATCTTCGCCTGTCTTGGACTATACGTTGTAACTCCTCGCATCGAAGACTTCCGCTGCCTCGATTGGTACGTTCTGATATAATCGAGCATGATGCACTGAGCCTGGTTCTGCGCAGAATCAATGGGCGATTATGAGGAGTGAAACAACAAGGGGCATCCAACATGGAATATGTGCAACCAGCAGGGAGAAGAAATGGCAGGTAGGGGGCCTGCTGTTGTATACTTCTTGCTGCTCGCACATAGATTATGCAACAACCAAGCTTGTGCAATCAAGTGCGCAATTAATACAGATGCACCAAATCGAGGATAGCAAACACTTTGCTGTGGTGCAAATGTACAATCCAAGGACAGAACAATGCAGAACATTATGCAGAACAATGCAGAACATTATATATTAGATGCGGTTATCAGAGCCATTCCTAGGCAATCATCCTCTGACCAATGTAACTCTCGGTGCTCGGGCCTATCCAAGAAATCCAGCCAGGAATAGTACATAATAAGATGTAAGCTCCATGAAGAATGGCTTGGCTAGCTTAAAGATATTGGGATATTCATTCATCCATTGATGACACAGGCCACTAATGTGTATAGCATAACATTCTCACAATAATGACAGTTTGCAGTACACATCCAGTACACATCCACAGAGATCTCATATCTGCATCAGTTTGACCAGAAATTGAACACTCTTGCGTGATTCGCATGCGGCAGGTATCTATATTTTATAAGCCATTATGGCAGCAATGCAATGCTCTGTATGTTGCTCATGCATAAAGGTGCATGCTATGCCCATGCGTGTGTTTCCATGGCTAATGCGTCACCTGCCTCACGGATACCATCGCTCCGTGATTCCAAGGTATGAGTGTGATCTCACGTGACCAGTCGTCAAGTGCACACGATCCTCATTCGTTATTAACTATTAACATATGTGCGCAGATGCATGGTATCCCATGCATATTAGACCATCCACAACCAAGTTGTCAGGTTGCTGTATGCGCAATCTAGCTATATTAAAACATCCATAGCTTGCATCTCACCTGGGTGCACAACCACGGCAACAAACAGTGAGCTGCACCAGCCGAGAATCGAACTCGGGTCTGGTCCGTGGCAAGGACCTATGCTACCACTATACTACTGGTGCTGTACAATGTCAGTACACACCCACAACACACACAGATCTGCACCACCACACACATCATATCCAGATCCACTGCAAAGGACTCCCAACACACACACACACACACACACACACACACATGATCATTCCCATTGTGGTCAGCCAACAACTAGATGTGCACATCAGATCATCATGGCCTGTTTATCAATGACTTGATACACATTCCTCATAAGCATGCCAAGCTGAACCAGCAAGCCAACAATGATGGAACAGAGGAGTACACCACAACCAAGCAACCAGCAGGGCAAGCAGGCCAAGCCCACCTGCCTGCCTGCCTGCCTGTAATATCCTGGGGTATCTCATGGGACGTAGCCAAGGTTGGCCAGTTGTCTGCTGGCATCCTTTCGATCAAAAGCCTTTGCTGTAGGTGGATATAACAGAGATACAACACTGCCAATGACATCCCATTTAGTGAGAAAGCCTGACAGACAGATAGACAGATAGGCAGATAGACAGACAGACAGATAGACAGACAGAAAGAGAGGGAGAGAGAGAACCCACATGGACAGGGGCATCCAACATGGAATATGTGCAACCAGCAGGGAGAAGAAATGGCAGGTAGGGGGCCTGCTGTTGTATACTTCTTGCTGCTCGCACATAGATTATGCAACAACCAAGCTTGTGCAATCAAGTGCGCAATTAATACAGATGCACCAAATCGAGGATAGCAAACACTTTGCTGTGGTGCAAATGTACAATCCAAGGACAGAACAATGCAGAACATTATGCAGAACAATGCAGAACATTATATATTAGATGCGGTTATCAGAGCCATTCCTAGGCAATCATCCTCTGACCAATGTAACTCTCGGTGCTCGGGCCTATCCAAGAAATCCAGCCAGGAATAGTACATAATAAGATGTAAGCTCCATGAAGAATGGCTTGGCTAGCTTAAAGATATTGGGATATTCATTCATCCATTGATGACACAGGCCACTAATGTGTATAGCATAACATTCTCACAATAATGACAGTTTGCAGTACACATCCAGTACACATCCACAGAGATCTCATATCTGCATCAGTTTGACCAGAAATTGAACACTCTTGCGTGATTCGCATGCGGCAGGTATCTATATTTTATAAGCCATTATGGCAGCAATGCAATGCTCTGTATGTTGCTCATGCATAAAGGTGCATGCTATGCCCATGCGTGTGTTTCCATGGCTAATGCGTCACCTGCCTCACGGATACCATCGCTCCGTGATTCCAAGGTATGAGTGTGATCTCACGTGACCAGTCGTCAAGTGCACACGATCCTCATTCGTTATTAACTATTAACATATGTGCGCAGATGCATGGTATCCCATGCATATTAGACCATCCACAACCAAGTTGTCAGGTTGCTGTATGCGCAATCTAGCTATATTAAAACATCCATAGCTTGCATCTCACCTGGGTGCACAACCACGGCAACAAACAGTGAGCTGCACCAGCCGAGAATCGAACTCGGGTCTGGTCCGTGGCAAGGACCTATGCTACCACTATACTACTGGTGCTGTACAATGTCAGTACACACCCACAACACACACAGATCTGCACCACCACACACATCATATCCAGATCCACTGCAAAGGACTCCCAACACACACACACACACACACACACACATGATCATTCCCATTGTGGTCAGCCAACAACTAGATGTGCACATCAGATCATCATGGCCTGTTTATCAATGACTTGATACACATTCCTCATAAGCATGCCAAGCTGAACCAGCAAGCCAACAATGATGGAACAGAGGAGTACACCACAACCAAGCAACCAGCAGGGCAAGCAGGCCAAGCCCACCTGCCTGCCTGCCTGCCTGTAATATCCTGGGGTATCTCATGGGACGTAGCCAAGGTTGGCCAGTTGTCTGCTGGCATCCTTTCGATCAAAAGCCTTTGCTGTAGGTGGATATAACAGAGATACAACACTGCCAATGACATCCCATTTAGTGAGAAAGCCTGACAGACAGATAGACAGATAGGCAGATAGACAGACAGACAGATAGACAGACAGAAAGAGAGGGAGAGAGAGAACCCACATGGACAGGGGCATCCAACATGGAATATGTGCAACCAGCAGGGAGAAGAAATGGCAGGTAGGGGGCCTGCTGTTGTATACTTCTTGCTGCTCGCACATAGATTATGCAACAACCAAGCTTGTGCAATCAAGTGCGCAATTAATACAGATGCACCAAATCGAGGATAGCAAACACTTTGCTGTGGTGCAAATGTACAATCCAAGGACAGAACAATGCAGAACATTATGCAGAACAATGCAGAACATTATATATTAGATGCGGTTATCAGAGCCATTCCTAGGCAATCATCCTCTGACCAATGTAACTCTCGGTGCTCGGGCCTATCCAAGAAATCCAGCCAGGAATAGTACATAATAAGATGTAAGCTCCATGAAGAATGGCTTGGCTAGCTTAAAGATATTGGGATATTCATTCATCCATTGATGACACAGGCCACTAATGTGTATAGCATAACATTCTCACAATAATGACAGTTTGCAGTACACATCCAGTACACATCCACAGAGATCTCATATCTGCATCAGTTTGACCAGAAATTGAACACTCTTGCGTGATTCGCATGCGGCAGGTATCTATATTTTATAAGCCATTATGGCAGCAATGCAATGCTCTGTATGTTGCTCATGCATAAAGGTGCATGCTATGCCCATGCGTGTGTTTCCATGGCTAATGCGTCACCTGCCTCACGGATACCATCGCTCCGTGATTCCAAGGTATGAGTGTGATCTCACGTGACCAGTCGTCAAGTGCACACGATCCTCATTCGTTATTAACTATTAACATATGTGCGCAGATGCATGGTATCCCATGCATATTAGACCATCCACAACCAAGTTGTCAGGTTGCTGTATGCGCAATCTAGCTATATTAAAACATCCATAGCTTGCATCTCACCTGGGTGCACAACCACGGCAACAACCAGTGAGCTGCACCAGCCGAGAATCGAACTCGGGTCTGGTCCGTGGCAAGGACCTATGCTACCACTATACCACTGGTGCTGTACAATGTCAGTACACACCCACAACACACACAGATCTGCACCACCACACACATCATATCCAGATCCACTGCAAAGGACTCCCAACACACACACACACACACACACACACACACACACACACACACACACATGATCATTCCCATTGTGGTCAGCCAACAACTAGATGTGCACATCAGATCATCATGGCCTGTTTATCAATGACTTGATACACATTCCTCATAAGCATGCCAAGCTGAACCAGCAAGCCAACAATGATGGAACAGAGGAGTACACCACAACCAAGCAACCAGCAGGGCAAGCAGGCCAAGCCCACCTGCCTGCCTGCCTGCCTGTAATATCCTGGGGTATCTCATGGGACGTAGCCAAGGTTGGCCAGTTGTCTGCTGGCATCCTTTCGATCAAAAGCCTTTGCTGTAGGTGGATATAACAGAGATACAACACTGCCAATGACATCCCATTTAGTGAGAAAGCCTGACAGACAGATAGACAGATAGGCAGATAGACAGACAGACAGATAGACAGACAGAAAGAGAGGGAGAGAGAGAACCCACATGGACAGGGGCATCCAACATGGAATATGTGCAACCAGCAGGGAGAAGAAATGGCAGGTAGGGGGCCTGCTGTTGTATACTTCTTGCTGCTCGCACATAGATTATGCAACAACCAAGCTTGTGCAATCAAGTGCGCAATTAATACAGATGCACCAAATCGAGGATAGCAAACACTTTGCTGTGGTGCAAATGTACAATCCAAGGACAGAACAATGCAGAACATTATGCAGAACAATGCAGAACATTATGCAGAACAATGCAGAACATTATATATTAGATGCGGTTATCAGAGCCATTCCTAGGCAATCATCCTCTGACCAATGTAACTCTCGGTGCTCGGGCCTATCCAAGAAATCCAGCCAGGAATAGTACATAATAAGATGTAAGCTCCATGAAGAATGGCTTGGCTAGCTTAAAGATATTGGGATATTCATTCATCCATTGATGACACAGGCCACTAATGTGTATAGCATAACATTCTCACAATAATGACAGTTTGCAGTACACATCCAGTACACATCCACAGAGATCTCATATCTGCATCAGTTTGACCAGAAATTGAACACTCTTGCATGATTCGCATGCGGCAGGTATCTATATTTTATAAGCCATTATGGCAGCAATGCAATGCTCTGTATGTTGCTCATGCATAAAGGTGCATGCTATGCCCATGCGTGTGTTTCCATGGCTAATGTGTCACCTGCCTCACGGATACCATCGCTCCGTGATTCCAAGGTATGAGTGTGATCTCACGTGACCAGTCGTCAAGTGCACACGATCCTCATTCGTTATTAACTATTAACATATGTGCGCAGATGCATGGTATCCCATGCATATTAGACCATCCACAACCAAGTTGTCAGGTTGCTGTATGCGCAATCTAGCTATATTAAAACATCCATAGCTTGCATCTCACCTGGGTGCACAACCACGGCAACAACCAGTGAGCTGCACCAGCCAAGAATCGAACCCGGGTCTGGTCCGTGGCAAGGACCTATGCTACCACTATACCACTGGTGCTGTACAATGTCAGTACACACCCACAACACACACAGATCTGCACCACCACACACATCATATCCAGATCCACTGCAAAGGACTCCCAACACACACACACACACACACACACATGATCATTCCCATTGTGGTCAGCCAACAACTAGATGTGCACATCAGATCATCATGGCCTGTTTATCAATGACTTGATACACATTCCTCATAAGCATGCCAAGCTGAACCAGCAAGCCAACAATGATGGAACAGAGGAGTACACCACAACCAAGCAACCAGCAGGGCAAGCAGGCCAAGCCCACCTGCCTGCCTGCCTGCCTGTAATATCCTGGGGTATCTCATGGGACGTAGCCAAGGTTGGCCAGTTGTCTGCTGGCATCCTTTCGATCAAAAGCCTTTGCTGTAGGTGGATATAACAGAGATACAACACTGCCAATGACATCCCATTTAGTGAGAATGCCTGACAGACAGATAGACAGATAGGCAGATAGACAGACAGACAGATAGACAGACAGAAAGAGAGGGAGAGAGAGAACCCACATGGACAGGGGCATCCAACATGGAATATGTGCAACCAGCAGGGAGAAGAAATGGCAGGTAGGGGGCCTGCTGTTGTATACTTCTTGCTGCTCGCACATAGATTATGCAACAACCAAGCTTGTGCAATCAAGTGCGCAATTAATACAGATGCACCAAATCGAGGATAGCAAACACTTTGCTGTGGTGCAAATGTACAATCCAAGGACAGAACAATGCAGAACATTATGCAGAACAATGCAGAACATTATATATTAGATGCGGTTATCAGAGCCATTCCTAGGCAATCATCCTCTGACCAATGTAACTCTCGGTGCTCGGGCCTATCCAAGAAATCCAGCCAGGAATAGTACATAATAAGATGTAAGCTCCATGAAGAATGGCTTGGCTAGCTTAAAGATATTGGGATATTCATTCATCCATTGATGACACAGGCCACTAATGTGTATAGCATAACATTCTCACAATAATGACAGTTTGCAGTACACATCCAGTACACATCCACAGAGATCTCATATCTGCATCAGTTTGACCAGAAATTGAACACTCTTGCATGATTCGCATGCGGCAGGTATCTATATTTTATAAGCCATTATGGCAGCAATGCAATGCTCTGTATGTTGCTCATGCATAAAGGTGCATGCTATGCCCATGCGTGTGTTTCCATGGCTAATGTGTCACCTGCCTCACGGATACCATCGCTCCGTGATTCCAAGGTATGAGTGTGATCTCACGTGACCAGTCGTCAAGTGCACACGATCCTCATTCGTTATTAACTATTAACATATGTGCGCAGATGCATGGTATCCCATGCATATTAGACCATCCACAACCAAGTTGTCAGGTTGCTGTATGCGCAATCTAGCTATATTAAAACATCCATAGCTTGCATCTCACCTGGGTGCACAACCACGGCAACAACCAGTGAGCTGCACCAGCCAAGAATCGAACTCGGGTCTGGTCCGTGGCAAGGACCTATGCTACCACTATACCACTGGTGCTGTACAATGTCAGTACACACCCACAACACACACAGATCTGCACCACCACACACATCATATCCAGATCCACTGCAAAGGACTCCCAACACACACACACACACACACACACATGATCATTCCCATTGTGGTCAGCCAACAACTAGATGTGCACATCAGATCATCATGGCCTGTTTATCAATGACTTGATACACATTCCTCATAAGCATGCCAAGCTGAACCAGCAAGCCAACAATGATGGAACAGAGGAGTACACCACAACCAAGCAACCAGCAGGGCAAGCAGGCCAAGCCCACCTGCCTGCCTGCCTGCCTGTAATATCCTGGGGTATCTCATGGGACGTAGCCAAGGTTGGCCAGTTGTCTGCTGGCATCCTTTCGATCAAAAGCCTTTGCTGTAGGTGGATATAACAGAGATACAACACTGCCAATGACATCCCATTTAGTGAGAAAGCCTGACAGACAGATAGACAGATAGGCAGATAGACAGACAGACAGATAGACAGACAGAAAGAGAGGGAGAGAGAGAACCCACATGGACAGGGGCATCCAACATGGAATATGTGCAACCAGCAGGGAGAAGAAATGGCAGGTAGGGGGCCTGCTGTTGTATACTTCTTGCTGCTCGCACATAGATTATGCAACAACCAAGCTTGTGCAATCAAGTGCGCAATTAATACAGATGCACCAAATCGAGGATAGCAAACACTTTGCTGTGGTGCAAATGTACAATCCAAGGACAGAACAATGCAGAACATTATGCAGAACAATGCAGAACATTATATATTAGATGCGGTTATCAGAGCCGTTCCTAGGCAATCATCCTCTGACCAATGTAACTCTCGGTGCTCGGGCCTATCCAAGAAATCCAGCCAGGAATAGTACATAATAAGATGTAAGCTCCATGAAGAATGGCTTGGCTAGCTTAAAGATATTGGGATATTCATTCATCCATTGATGACACAGGCCACTAATGTGTATAGCATAACATTCTCACAATAATGACAGTTTGCAGTACACATCCAGTACACATCCACAGAGATCTCATATCTGCATCAGTTTGACCAGAAATTGAACACTCTTGCGTGATTCGCATGCGGCAGGTATCTATATTTTATAAGCCATTATGGCAGCAATGCAATGCTCTGTATGTTGCTCATGCATAAAGGTGCATGCTATGCCCATGCGTGTGTTTCCATGGCTAATGCGTCACCTGCCTCACGGATACCATCGCTCCGTGATTCCAAGGTATGAGTGTGATCTCACGTGACCAGTCGTCAAGTGCACACGATCCTCATTCGTTATTAACTATTAACATATGTGCGCAGATGCATGGTATCCCATGCATATTAGACCATCCACAACCAGGTTGTCAGGTTGCTGTATGCGCAATCTAGCTATATTAAAACATCCATAGCTTGCATCTCACCTGGGTGCACAACCACGGCAACAACCAGTGAGCTGCACCAGCCGAGAATCGAACTCAGGTCTGGTCCGTGGCAAGGACCTATGCTACCACTATACCACTGGTGCTGTACAATGTCAGTACACACCCACAACACACACAGATCTGCACCACCACACACATCACTACACGCGGGCTGTCAGCCCGCGAGGGGGGCCGTAGTTCCCCGTGGAGCGACCATCATGGAGGTGAGGGTATGCGTGCCGACGCAGCACGGTGGCCATGCCGGAAGCGAGGTGCAGGGGGGTAATCCACCGCAAGTTCATCCTCATCGTTGTGCGGACGAAAGCGCACCCAGGCATTGATGACGTGTCCGCGCACTTTAATGCCAGGCGCACGGCGGACGCGATCCAGCAAATCCTGCCGGTCTCGGACCTGGTCTATGCACACCACCGTGAACGCGCCTGCACGCCTGCGTCCGTCTTGGCGTCGACCCCGCGCTGCACTTGCCTCCATCTCGCCGAGGTCCGCCGATCTGTCATTCCGTCTTTTGTGCGTTGTCCGTCGTGAACGACGATAGTCGTTCCGTCGTCGGAACGGAGACCTTACGCCGATCTTAGGGGGACGTTGTCCGTCTGTCCGTCCGTCCAACACGCGCAGGCAGCTGGCCACGTAGCATATTGGGGTCGGGGTTGAGGACCGCGATGCCATGTGACTGAACGGATGGAAGCCGTCTTCAGCCGCGGACGAAAGCACACCCAGGCGACGATGACGTGATCCGTCCGCCTCGGCGTCGACGCCGTGCTGCACTTGCCTCCGTCTCACCGAGGTCCGCCGGTCTGTCGTTCCGTCGGATGTTCTCGTCATCGTAGTGCGCGCCGGCCTTTTGTGCGTTGTCCGTCAAGAACGACGATAGTCCGTCGAAAGCGATGTACGTATGTTTCCCGCCGCCCCCTACCCCCACCGTTTCCCGTCTGTGAGCCCCGTCGGGTTACCCCGTCTTTCAACAAGAAGGAAGCACACCTGTATCAGACGGCGATGCATACGCGCCGCTGCCGTGCAGCATTTCACCAGCCGTGTTTCCTTGTAACGTCTCCTGCAGCGGCCATACACCAGCGGCGCCAGTGCGGTCATTAAGGAGTGTGCTTCGCAGTACGCCGGCGACCTCCGGATCTGTAGGACCGATCGCGGAGCGCAGCAGTGCCTCAGGTACTTGTGCAACGCATCCCACACGCTTGTACTCCTGCAGAGCATCTTCATCCACCGCAAGTTCGTCCTCATCGTTGTGCGGACGAAAGCGCACCCAGGCGACGCTGACGTGTCCTCGCACTTTAATGCCAGGTGCACGGCGGACGCGATCCAGCAAGTCCTGCCGGTCTGGGACCTCGTCCACGCACACCACCGGGAACGTGCCTGCGCGCCTGCGTCCGTCTCGGCGTCGACCCCGCGCTGCACTTGCCTCCGTCTCGCCGAGGTCCGCCGATCTGTCATTCCGTCTTTTGTGCGTTGTCCGTCGTGAACGACGATAGTCGTTCCGTCGTCGGAACGGAGACCTTACGCCGATCTTTGGGGGACGTTGTCCGTCTGTCCGTCCGTCCAACACGCGCAGGCAGCTGGCCACGTAGCATATTGGGGTCGGGGTTGAGGACCGCGATGCCATGTGACTGAACGGATGGAAGCCGTCTTCAGCCGCGGACGAAAGCACACCCAGGCGACGATGACGTGATCCGTCCGCCTCGGCGTCGACGCCGTGCTGCACTTGCCTCCGTCTCACCGAGGTCCGCCGGTCTGTCGTTCCGTCGGATGTTCTCGTCATCGTAGTGCGCGCCGGCCTTTTGTGCGTTGTCCGTCAAGAACGACGATAGTCCGTCGAAAGCGATGTACGTATGTTTCCCGCCGCCCCCTACCCCCACCGTTTCCCGTCTGTGAGCCCCGTCGGGTTACCCCGTCTTTCAACAAGAAGGAAGCACACCTGTATCAGACGGCGATGCATACGCGCCGCTGCCGTGCAGCATTTCACCAGCCGTGTTTCCTTGTAACATCTCCTGCAGCGGCCATACACCAGCGGCGCCAGTGCGGTCATTAAGGAGTGTGCTTCGCAGTACGCCGGCGACCTCCGGATCTGTAGGACCGATCGCGGAGCGCAGCAGTGCCTCAGGTACTTGTGCAACGCATCCCATACGCTTGTACTCCTGCAGAGCATCTTCATCCACCGCAAGTTCGTCCTCATCGTTGTGCGGACGAAAGCGCACCCAGGCGACGCTGACGTGTCCTCGCACTTTAATGCCAGGTGCACGGCGGACGCGATCCAGCAAGTCCTGCCGGTCTGGGACCTCGTCCACGCACACCACCGGGAACGTGCCTGCGCGGCTGCGTCCGTCTCGGCGTCGACCCCGCGCTGCACTTGCCTCCGTCTCGCCGAGGTCCGCCGATCTGTCGTTCCGTCTTTTGTGCGTTGTCCGTCGTGAATGACGATAGTCGTTCCGTCGTCGGAACGGAGACCTTACGCCGATCTTAGGGGGACATTGTCCGTCTGTCCGTCCGTCCAACACGCGCAGGCAGCTGGCCACGTAGCATATTGGGGTCGGGGTTGAGGACCGTGATGCCATGTGACTGAGCGGATGGAAGCTGTCTTCAGCCGCAATACCACGCATCGTGTGATATATACGCGATCTATATGCGATACAATCCCACAGTAGCGAGCCGACGCCTGTAAATAGCCCAGCTTCGTGAAAGGCCGTGCAGCTTACGTTGGCGGCGCCACCAACCAGTGTGCAGTAATGCAGTGTGCAGCCGCAGTACCGTATGTTAAGATAAAGAAATCGGACGGATGTGTATATCCGCGATGCAATCCGACCTACTGTAGCGAGCCGACGCACGCGAAGAAGGCCGTACATCTTACAAGAAGCCCTACATTTCACGCGGACAACGTTGGACGGCCGCAGATGCGCACTTTGACGCCGGTGATCTTCCCTGATCGTAGCCATAATCATAGATGGCTACAATATATATTGGCATGTCGCACGTCGAATCGCGCACCTGTACCGCGGCGCGAAACATCCGGTGCGACGACTTGCACATGCATCAGCATATTACATATGTCATATTATGTTATATGAGATCATGTCATTCACGCTAAAATGTGTGCCCTTGCACGTGTGCGCATACTTGCGCACACAACAAAGAGTCGAACAGACGGACTTGCACATGCATCAGCATATCACATATGTCAGGTGCGCAAGGCGCATCGTTGCGTCCAGGTGCGCAATTTAACGTGCCGTATTCGATGTGCCATAATGTCATAATATCATACACGGCCAGACGCCGCCGCGGCGACGATTCGTGCCGCGAAACGTGCGGTGACGACACGGCGACGATTCGTGCCGCGAAACGTCCGGTTCGCGCCATGAAATGTCCGGTGACGATAAAAGGCATGCCCTTGCATATGTGCGTGCCCTTGCATATATTGAGATGTCGCACCTGAACGCGCCGTGAAACGTCCGGTGACGGCGCGGCGACGATTCGTGCCGTGAAACGTCCGGTTCGCGCAAGGCGCATCGTTGCGTCCAGGTGCGCAATTTGACGTGCCGTATTCGATGTGCCATAATATCATAATATCATACACGGCCAGACGCCGCCGCGGCGACGAATCGTGCCGCGAAACGTGCGGTGATGACACGGCGACGATTCGTGCCATGAAACGTCCGGTTCGCGCCATGAAACGTCCGGTGACGATAAAAGGCATGCCCTTGCATATGTGCGTGCCCTTGCATATATTGAGATGTCGCACCTGAACGCGCCGCGAAACGTCCTGTGACGACGCGGTGACAATTTGTGCCGCGAAACGTCCGGTGACGACCAGAATCGAACCCGCGACCTCGCCTTTTACGCCGCGACGTCTTAAGCGCGAGCGACGCTCCGAAGGCACTACGACGCCGAGAAAAACGGCGAGTTACCAAATATGTTCCGGACAGACGGACAACGACCCCCCCCCAAAAAAAACTAGACGCGGGCCGTCCGCCCGCGAGGGGGGCCGTAGTTCCCCGTGGAGCGACCATCATGGAGGTGAGGGTATGCGTGCCGACGCAGCACGGTGGCCATGCCGGAAGCGAGGTGCAGGGGGGTAATCCACCGCAAGTTCGTCCTCATCGTTGTGCGGACGAAAGCGCACCCAGGCGACGCTGACGTGTCCTCGCACTTTAATGCCAGGTGCACGGCGGACGCGATCCAGCAAGTCCTGCCGGTCTGGGACCTCGTCCACGCACACCACCGGGAACGTGCCTGCGCGCCTGCGTCCGTCTCGGCGTCGACCCCGCGCTGCACTTGCCTCCGTCTCGCCGAGGTCCGCCGATCTGTCATTCCGTCTTTTGTGCGTTGTCCGTCGTGAACGACGATAGTCGTTCCGTCGTCGGAACGGAGACCTTACGCCGATCTTTGGGGGACGTTGTCCGTCTGTCCGTCCGTCCAACACGCGCAGGCAGCTGGCCACGTAGCATATTGGGGTCGGGGTTGAGGACCGCGATGCCATGTGACTGAATGGATGGAAGCCGTCTTCAGCCGCGGACGAAAGCACACCCAGGCGACGATGACGTGATCCGTCCGCCTCGGCGTCGACGCCGTGCTGCACTTGCCTCCGTCTCACCGAGGTCCGCCGGTCTGTCGTTCCGTCGGATGTTCTCGTCATCGTAGTGCGCGCCGGCCTTTTGTGCGTTGTCCGTCAAGAACGACGATAGTCCGTCGAAAGCGATGTACGTATGTTTCCCGCCGCCCCCTACCCCCACCGTTTCCCGTCTGTGAGCCCCGTCGGGTTACCCCGTCTTTCAACAAGAAGGAAGCACACCTGTATCAGACGGCGATGCATACGCGCCGCTGCCGTGCAGCATTTCACCAGCCGTGTTTCCTTGTAACATCTCCTGCAGCGGCCATACACCAGCGGCGCCAGTGCGGTCATTAAGGAGTGTGCTTCGCAGTACGCCGGCGACCTCCGGATCTGTAGGACCGATCGCGGAGCGCAGCAGTGCCTCAGGTACTTGTGCAACGCATCCCATACGCTTGTACTCCTGCAGAGCATCTTCATCCACCGCAAGTTCGTCCTCATCGTTGTGCGGACGAAAGCGCACCCAGGCGACGCTGACGTGTCCTCGCACTTTAATGCCAGGTGCACGGTGGACGCGATCCAGCAAGTCCTGCCGGTCTGGGACCTCGTCCACGCACACCACCGGGAACGTGCCTGCGCGCCTGCGTCCGTCTCGGCGTCGACCCCGCGCTGCACTTGCCTCCGTCTCGCCGAGGTCCGCCGATCTGTCATTCCGTCTTTTGTGCGTTGTCCGTCGTGAACGACGATAGTCGTTCCGTCGTCGGAACGGAGACCTTACGCCGATCTTTGGGGGACGTTGTCCGTCTGTCCGTCCGTCCAACACGCGCAGGCAGCTGGCCACGTAGCATATTGGGGTCGGGGTTGAGGACCGCGATGCCATGTGACTGAACGGATGGAAGCCGTCTTCAGCCGCAATACCACGCATCGTGTGATATATACGCGATCTATATGCGATACAATCCCACAGTAGCGAGCCGACGCCTGTAAATAGCCCAGCTTCGTGAAAGGCCGTGCAGCTTACGTTGGCGGCGCCACCGACCAGTGTGCAGTAATGCAGTGTGCAGCCGCAGTACCGTATGTTAAGATAAAGAAATCGGACGGATGTGTATATCCGCGATGCAATCCGACCTACTGTAGCGAGCCGACGCACGCGAAGAAGGCCGTACATCTTACAAGAAGCCCTACATTTCACGCGGACAACGTTGGACGGCCGCAGATGCGCACTTTGACGCCGGTGATCTTCCCTGATCGTAGCCATAATCATAGATGGCTACAATATATATTGGCATGTCGCACGTCGAATCGCGCACCTGTACCGCGGCGCGAAACATCCGGTGCGACGACTTGCACATGCATCAGCATATTACATATGTCATATTATGTTATATGAGATCATGTCATTCACGCTAAAATGTGTGCCCTTGCACGTGTGCGCATACTTGCGCACACAACAAAGAGTCGAACAGACGGACTTGCACATGCATCAGCATATCACATATGTCAGGTGCGCAAGGCGCATCGTTGCGTCCAGGTGCGCAATTTAACGTGCCGTATTCGATGTGCCATAATGTCATAATATCATACACGGCCAGACGCCGCCGCGGCGACGATTCGTGCCGCGAAACGTGCGGTGACGACACGGCGACGATTCGTGCCGCGAAACGTCCGGTTCGCGCCATGAAATGTCCGGTGACGATAAAAGGCATGCCCTTGCATATGTGCGTGCCCTTGCATATATTGAGATGTCGCACCTGAACGCGCCGTGAAACGTCCGGTGACGGCGCGGTGACGATTCGTGCCGTGAAACGTCCGGTTCGCGCAAGGCGCATCGTTGCGTCCAGGTGCGCAATTTGACGTGCCGTATTCGATGTGCCATAATATCATAATATCATACACGGCCAGACGCCGCCGCGGCGACGATTCGTGCCGCGAAACGTGCGGTGATGACACGGCGACGATTCGTGCCATGAAACGTCCGGTTCGCGCCATGAAACGTCCGGTGACGATAAAAGGCATGCCCTTGCATATGTGCGTGCCCTTGCATATATTGAGATGTCGCACCTGAACGCGCCGCGAAACGTCCTGTGACGACGCGGTGACAATTTGTGCCGCGAAACGTCCGGTGACGACCAGAATCGAACCCGCGACCTCGCCTTTTACGCCGCGACGTCTTAAGCGCGAGCGACGCTCCGAAGGCACTACGACGTCGAGAAAAACGGCGAGTTACCAAATATGTTCCAGACAGACGGACGGACTAGACGCGGGCCGTCCGCCCGCGAGGGGGGCCGTAGTTCCCCGTCCCCGCGGCGGAGGCGAGGGCACGCGTGCCGAATGGAAGGGGTAATACAGGGATGCAGAGATGCAGTTCACCAGCGTGGGAGTCGAACCCACGAGCGCGCGGATTGCACTCGGCCGTGCAAGCGTGTCGTCATACAGCGAGGTGGCCGTTTGACGCTGGCATTTAACGCCATCCAGTGGCGGCAACTCCATGCACGCACCTGTGTTTGGGGCAACCGGAGTGACTTACTGTTGGAGGGCCGTGACGAAAGTGGTCCGGCCCTCCGTGCTGGTGGTGACGGTGCCGGCGATGGCGAAGGAGTCGTAGGCGGTGTACGCGACGCGGTCGTTGTCGTCCGCGAAGCTCGCGTCGGCGAAGAAGTCCGCGTAGTTGGGCAGCTGTTGGAGGACGCTGGGGCTGTCCGTGCAGACTGGATACTTGCTATTGCCGACGCTGAGGACGAGTGGTATGACGGGCCGGGAGCCGACCGTCGTGACGGAGCTGGGATTCGGGGAGAGGGTGGCGGCGGCGTGTGCTCCATCCGACGGTAGGACAACGGCGGCCCGGTCGCGTTGCTCCCACGCAACCATCATGTCGTTCGTGTCGGCGCGGCTGTCGGTGGCCGCAGTGGTCTGCTGGGTAGCTGCTCGGAAGGTCTGTACCCGCTTGGGAGGGCGCTTGCCCGGGGCAGCTGCTGCCGCGACTAGCGCCCCGTTGAGGAAGATGCTGTTGTTGTACTGAGTATTGGACGGCGCGCTGATTTTGGCGGCGTAGATGTATAGCGGCGTGTTGTCGTCAGCCGCCGCTTGTAGCTGCGTAACGAAGTTGTCGGGCGCGGATTGCTTGACCGCCAGCTCCACGCAGCCGAGGTCGGGGGCGTCGGGGTTGCCGCACGCGACCCAGGCGTTGAACTTGCGGAAGGGTCCGCCGCGGAACAGCTTACCGTGCGGGACGACCAGGAGGGCGCTGCCGTCGGCCGGGGTACTTGTCCTCGGCGTCCGCTTTGTCGGTTGCCGCGTTGTATGTGGGATAACGCAGCTTGGCGGTGTACAGCATCGGGAGGACGGAGGTGCTGGCCACGGAAATTTGAGTCGTCGGGGTGACCTTGTATTGGGCCAGTGTCGGTCCGGCGAAGCGGGAGGTGACGAAGGCGGGCAGGGCAGCTGGCTCCACGTTCGTGAACGTGACGGCCCGTGCAAAGGCGTGGTTGGTCTCCATGTCGGCTAGGGCGCGGTTATCGAGCTGCAGGATGATGACGCCCTGTCCGACTGTGTTTACGCCTGCGACGAAGCTGCCGTTTCGGTTCGGTGCGCCGGCAAAGAGCCGGTCTTCATCTTTAGTCACCGGGCCGGCGGTGAAGGTGACGTGGCAGGTGACGGTTCGCGACCTACGGATGGGGTCGTTAGTCGCATGTTAGTCCTCATCCTTAAAGATGGCCCGTAGCTATCGCTTACGTGGACGCGGAGGCAGCGTCGGTGGGGCTGCCGAAGGTGGACGTGCTGCTTGTAGACGGTGCCGGGGTGAGTCGCCGGCGTTTGGGGTCGGGCGATTCCATTCGGGGCGGGAAGGGACGACGGAAAGCGGCGCAGTATATGGGTAGAGAGATGTTAAGGTAGAGTACAAGTTATGGGAAGCTCCGTGTGTTTAACGCTGTGCAACGCTGGACACCGCGGTATAACGCCTGTACAAGATTGGCAATCTTGTGTTCAAATCCGCCTCATCAACCCACGGGTCACCGCGGTCCACTTGCTGCGCGCGGCAACCTCGACGGCCCCGTTCTCGGCATTACAAGGCATCCGTCGTCCAGCGACAACGCGCCCGATCCACACCTCCCACCTCCCCTTCTTCGCGCTTTCTGCCTTCGCTACTGCCGCGGTCACCACTTCGCCATTCTGCCACTTCCATCACGACTGTCGCCGTCGTTGCCGCCGCCTTGTCCTTCGTCATCGTTGCTTTCGTTGCAGACCTTCGTTGCAGAACCCCCACCATCGTCGCCGTGTCGCGTGGTGGGCTAGACGCCTGATAGCTGCGGACGGCTCGCGTGTAGACCAGGTCCTCAAGTGCGAAATCCCGGTTTGTTGCGTCAGGTGGTGATGGATGCGATAGTCCGGTGCCGGGCGTGCTTTTACGGACTTTGGCAGCGGGATGTCGGTGGCGCGCACACGGCGAATGAAAGGGCTGGTGTTGGCACCGAGTGTGGCTGGTGTTGGCAACGCAGGTCGCACAGACGTTGAAAGACGTAGGGACGGTCTTGTCAATTCGGTTTCGTTCGTCAGGTGTGGCAGAGAGCGGGTACAGGAGGCGGGAACGTGTGTCGTAACGGTCCAGCAGCATTTTGGAAGACTCGAAGCGAACACTGAACACGGGTGTTTGTCCGTGTGCTTTCACTCCGGCACCCAGGCCACCTAGGGTCGCGGAACCTAAAGTACGCTGTGGATTGCAGGGGGCGTACAGACGGGAGGGGGGGCTGTCCGTGCGCCACCGCGTCCTAAGGCGCAATCGACTGCGGACGAGCGCAATCTACAACGCCCCCTTCAATTCACAGCGTACTTTAGGCTCCGCGACCCCGTAGTTTCAACCTGGATGGCCTGGCCGCCGAAGTGGAGCACGGACTGGCACCCGTGTCACTTCGGTGCTCGCCTAGAGTCCTCGAACATGCTGCCGAGTCGCCACAACACACTCGACTACGACCGTCTGCTGTGCTCATTCTCTGCCCCACCTGTGTGATCTGCGTTGCTTGCATGCGGCAGATGTATCGTAATGCCAACGTCCGGCACATATCTATACTTACACCTACTCCAATCGTCTTCGCCCCACCTGGTCAGGTACGATCCACTCTCCGGAGCACGTAGGAGACCCATACCACGGATCTACACCTCCCTCCCTACGCGCAGTCCTTCGCCTTCGTAGGTCAAATGCAACGCCTCTTGCCCTCGCCACTGCCGCCGTCGTCGTACAGCTATCCGCCGAGTCCGTCAGACTTCCAGTCCCGGATCTTCCACCCCACCATCCTACGCGCTCCCCTTCTCCGCGCTTCGCGCCTTCGTCACAGGTCGCAAAGGGGTTGGGAGATGTAGGGACGGCGGTGTGGCAGAGAGCGGGCACAGGAGGCGGAAAGGTGTGTTGTAGCGGTCCAGCAGCATGTTGGGGATTCGAGGCAAGCACAGAAATGGTACAGGTGCCTGTCCGGGTGACGGAAGCACATGGACAAACACCCGTGTCATTTCGGTGCTTGCCTCGACTCCCCAACACGCCGCTGGACCGCCATAACACACTCGACCACGGCCGTCTCTTGTGCTCAACCTCTGCCCCACAGACTACGTCGTCCCTGCGTCTCTCAACACCTGCGCGACTCGTGTTGCGCGCATGCGGCAGATGTATTGCAATGCCAACGTCCGGCACATATTTACACCTCCCATCGCAGCATCCTACGTACCCTCCTTCTTCACACGTTCCCCCCCATCCGTCGTAGGTCAGACGCAACGTCGGTGACGACACGGTAACACGGTGGTGTTCTGTCTACTCCCTCTAGTCTATTTTCGCGACGAAATCGGCATGCAGAGCCATGAGCACCTCGGCGTCACCAGCCACTCCGGGACGAGCAACGTACGATCAACGTACCGCGTCCGCCACATCTCGGGCCCACCTAGTACTCGGAATCGGCAACCTGCCACAGCGTTCTCATCCACACCCGCATCCTCATCTTCATCCGCCGCCCTGTTTTTCGCCACCGTCGCCTTCGTTGCAGACCCCTCACCATCGTCGCCGTGTCACGTGGTGGTGGCTGCGGTAGTCCAACGCTCCTCCAGGTGCCGGGCGTGCTCGTATTCGGGTGCATAGCGGTTGCGGGTTGCGGTCGCGCGGCGGTCAAGGAGGCGCAGTTCGGCCGCCAGGTCGGGGTCGAGCTTTGTTGCTGCCAGAAACTGCTGGACAACTCGTTTTCGCTCGTCGGGTGTCGTAGAGAGCGGGCGCAAGAGGCGGATGTGGTTGAGTGTCTTGTACCGTGTCAGTAGTACATACACGGTTGCGCGCTTCAAGCCGCCAGGTGGGACGGAGAGGTCCGCAACCCAGCATTCTTCCTTGAAACTGCGACCCTGTACGAAATAGTCGGTCACGGCGTAGTAGTCACCCAGCGGCACGTTGATGCGACGCACGTTCTTGGTGGCGGTGCCGGTGTTGACAGCAGGTACGGTGATATTGGCTGCTGGTGAGGGGCGTGGTACGACGGTGAAGGCACCACCTTTGGATGCGAAGTCCGCCAAGTCCGCTAGCACCGTATTGGGCGCGTGTCCTTTAATTGGACGGACCATGACGGCTGCGGGGAGGTAGTGAAGGCGCCAGTACGGGCCGTGGCCGTCGTCGGGCGGTTCGCGGCTGTCGGTGAGCAGGCCGCACGCCTCGACTTCATTGTTGTGGCAGGCGCCAGCGTCGGCGGCAACGGTGTCGAGTAGCGTGTAGCGTGCTCCTTCGTAGTACCAAGTGTCGGCGGTTGTGTGGTCGAAGGCGGCGTCTTTGACTCGCATCGCGACAGCCTTCTCGACGTGCGAGAGTAGCGGCTGCTGGGCTGTGCCGTGTTGGCGGACCGGGACGTGGTCCGCGTTCCAGCTGACCAACCGTGCACCCTTGCGACGCGCCTGGAGCATGAGCAGTCGTGTGTTGAGGACGTGCCTGGGTTCGTTGCGTTGCAACACCACGCGAGGCTCGAGGTCCGTGAGGTCCGATAGGTCGGTGATGACACGTTGGTTGAGCGCGTCTATCAATGCCGCCATGCGCGCTTCAGTGGGTTCGCCGCCGCCGAACATGGTCGCGAACTGCGTGAGCTGCTGACCGGACGGGCTGTTGTCTTGTCGTTGTTGTTTTTGCAGCATGAACACGACGTTGCCGAGCTGCCGGTACAGCTGGAAGCCATCGTGCAGGCGGGCGTGCGTCTGTGGTACGGGTCGGCGAGGGCGACGCATGGTCGCGGCAGTGTCGCGGTCGTTGTTGTGCTCGTCACTGCTGCTGGTGTTGCTGTCATCCGCACGGCGACCTTCGTCTTCGTCAGCCGAGGCTGGCCGGCGCCGGGTGTTCGGTGCCGACGGAGTGAAGTTGGGGTTCCGCTCGACGTCGGCCGCGAAGCGGTATGGTGGCGAACCGCCCGGTTGAGGATGCTGTAGCAGGTCGCCGATTCCGGCAGCGGCGCGGCCGGACAGGACACGGGTGCTCGAGTGGGTGGGTCCAAGATGTGACGGGGGCGGTACGCTGGCCGTACAGGAGTAGCTGATGGCGCCGAGGTGCTCATGGCTCTGCATGCCGATTTCGTCGATGAAGACAGCGCCATCACCGACGTTGCGTTTGACCTACGAAGGGTGGGGGGGAGCGCGTGGAGAAGGGGGGTGCGTAGGATGTTGGGGCGGGAGGTGTGGATTCGTGGGATGGTTGTCGTACGTGCTCCGGCAAGTGGATCGTACCTGAAGGCTGGCGTGGGCACCGCGCTTGGGAAGGTTGGCGCCACGCGAGCTGCTTTGGCTCGCAGAGATGCCGAACATCGAGTGGGTCGACAGGCTGCGGTGCACTGGGGTGTTGAAGGCGATCGCGGCGGCCCAGGAGTACGCGCATGTGGCGGCCCAGTCGGGGCTGTCGTGCTGGTACGTGTACCACAGCAGCGCGTGCACGAACCTTGTCTTGCCCGTGCCCGGGGGACCCATGATGAGCATCTGCGGCGGAACGCCTGGATCGGGTTCGTTGCGGCGGTCGAAGTAGCGTGCCACGAGCATGAACGGTACAGCCTGATCCGGCGCCAGGGTGAAGAGCTCGATGGTGTCGTCAACGGTAGGCGGCTGAGCCAGACGCAGGTATGTCGGCATCTCCGCTGTGACGAGTGCGCGGTCAGATTGTTGGCCGTCGTTCATGAGTACCGCCACTAGCGGGTAGCCGGGGCGGCGATCCAGACACAGGCGGGGGGGGCGGACGGCGGTGGCCGGCGTGGCGATGGCGCCTTCGGTCAGGACCACGTAGCGCTTCAACCGCTTGGAAGCCTCACTCAGCAGCGGGATGTCGGTGGCGCGTACACGGCGAATGAAGGGGCTGGTGTTGGCACCGAGTGCGTCGGGTAGAGGAAGCGCACGGCAACGCCGGGCTGCACCGTATGCGTACAGCCCCTCCACCGTGGTGCGGTCGTACAGGTCCGTCAGGGCGACGTCAGACAGGTTGAGCCCCGTCGTCGGGTCGCCTTGGCCTGGCACGAAGTCATATCGCTCGACCTGATTGTCGTGTGGTGGCTGTGTGTCAGGGTCGGGTTCGAGGCGGCCTCGCGCGGCGTCCGGGTCGTCATCATCCGAGTCACTGGAGGTGTAGTTCGGGGGGAGACCGGCAGCCGCAGCGGCGGCGCGGCGCTGGCGACGTCGCAAGTTGTATTCGGCCTGGCGCCGGCCGCTGGCGAGGTGCTCTGCTTCGATGTTGTCAAGCAGGGCACTGACGCAGGCTCTGTAGGATCGGCCTGCACCGGTGGTTCCCAGGTCCGTCCACCAAGCATCGTACGCTTCCTTCACCGTTTGATTGGCAGCCACCGGCTGGCCACGGTGAGCCTTGAAGATGCCCAACACGAATGCGTAGTAGGCGACGGCGGCTGCGGTGGTACTGCCTGCTTGAGGACGGCGGGGCAGTGCACCGCCCAGCAGGACGTACCTCGGCTGCGCCAGGCGACGGAGGACGTGTGTCAGGTACAGCGGGTGCGTCGGTTGGAAGGCCACCTTCTTGGGGGGAATGGTCGTTGCTGGACTGGTCGGTAGCTGGTCCGCAGCTGAACCGCCTGACGCAAGGAACGTCGCGGCGGCGGTGGGCTGGGCGCCAGATGGGCCGGAAGGTGCATCAGTCACGGGGGTCACAGCGGTGTCAGAGGCCTTGCGTTTGCGGTGACGAGTCGCGGGAAGGACTTGGGCGCCAAGGATGGCAGCGTGGGGGTGCTGTGCGGGCGTCACACGTTGCACTTCGAAGTTGGCCACGATATTGTAGGCGCTGCAATCGAAGCCGCTGAGCTCCACTCCGCGCTGCGTATAGTTCTGTACGGCGTCGGCGAGAGTGTAGCCACCGTGCTCCTCTGCCTCCACAAGCTCCACGCCGGTTTCCGCGTCTTCTGGCTCCACGGCGGACTCGGCCGCCAGTACAGTGAATGCGCCCACCGGCAGGTAGTTACGTTTGTACGACGCTTGAAACGTATCGTGACCCGAGAGCTTGAAGACGACCAGTGCCATGCCGGCCGTGATGGTGGCCGTCATGCGGTGTGTACCGCGGCGCATAGGTTGGCGAACGCGCTGGGGCCATCGCCGCTGGCGCTGGGCGGGCTCCCCGCCATCATGAAGTCCTGCACGCGCCCGACGGCGGCACAGGTGAGGTGTGCCTGGCTGCGCTCGATTGTCTTTGCGGTGTACTTTGAACTGTAGTACGCAGCATCACGGGCACGGTCGATGGCGGGCTGTAGGAGGGGGCAGTCACCACGTTTGTTGACGGGGCGTGCTAGTTGTGCGGCGACGTCAGCCGTGTACTCCCGGTCGACCTCACAGGCCAGGGACATCAACTGGTTGCAGCCGAACGCGAGCGCAACGGCAGGCATGTGCGGCACGAGGTTGGACGCCAGGCGGGGCAACAAGAAGAGGCCGCCGGTGCCGATCCACTGAAAGGCCGTGCGGATGAGCCGGGGGAAGGCCATGCCGCAGCTGTCGTCGGTGCCGTGGCAGCCGTGGCGCTTGCAGGTCGTATTGTGGGTGTGGGTGAGGGTACCGTGTATGACGGCAGCGTGGTGGGCACGGCAGGCGGCGTGCCGTGATGGTGGAGGGAGCCCGCCGTTCGCGCACCCGGCCAGTCGTTCGAAGTCGCACGCGGCAGGTGGGCAATCTACCTGCACCGCCGGCACGGGCAGGCCGTGCTGCTGCGCCTCCGCTTCAGACATACCCATGACCAGAGGCTGCGTTGCACCGTCCGGGGCCGGAGCGTAGTACGGCGAAGGATACCACATTTCGCAGAGCGCATACGCAAGTGCCAGAGCCCGACAGTTGGGTCCACAAAAGAACGCCTGCAGGTTCTCCAGCGCGAAGCACTCGAGATGTGCAACTCCGTGCAGGTTGTAACGCCAATCGCCCACTCTGCTCCACCTTGACAACCACCTCGAATACGACACCGCAGAAGCAGTTCGGGTCAGTCTGCCGCATTGCCCCAGGTGCAAAGCCAAACAGCTGCTCGACCACCACTTCTTTCGTGGCAACGAGCAGCGCGGCGCAGCTGTACGGGTCTTCCTTAACGCGGCGCCACTTTTCCACCGTGCTGGTGATCTGGGCGGGACGGCCGGTGTCGTCGAACTCGATGAACCGGCCAGACGCTACAACGGCGCAGCCAGCATGCATGTCCGCCGGGTTGAGGTTGAAGAACAGCGGCGGCCAGCCAATAGTGAGGGCAGCTGCACGCATCGTGGCCCTCGCACCGTTGTAGTAGGCATCCGTGAGGTCAATTCGCAGCAAGCTGGCACGTGCGCCCTCGAGGAGAGCGCGCACCACGGGCGACTGCTGCGACAGCAGCTGCCGTCGCTGGGCGTGACGGTACGGCAGCGCCAAGATGTCCGCCATGGCGCGTACGACATCCCTTGAAACTCGCGCCGCTGGTTCACCCAGCCGTGGTCGCATGCGCAGGGCCACTCCCACCTGCGCCATGCTCTGCTGCCGAACGTTGATGTCGTACATGCGGGCAAGCAGCATCAAGTTGCCGCTGAACTGTGCCCGAGGCACCCGCCGTACCAGGTGGCTGCAGTATGATGCGAAGGACATTCCCGGCGGCCGCTGTCCGGACAAGCCATACGGAAACGAGACCGGGAAGCAGACGTTGAGGATGGCCGGATGACGATCATCCAGGATCCGAGCGTCACGGCCGCCAGCGGCGAATGCAAGACGTGCACGGCCGGTCAGCAGATCATGCACCACGTTGGGCCGGGTATCAAACTCGCTGCCGTCGGTCGGAACGGCAGCGGGCTGCGGCAGGACCAGTTCCAGCTCATTCGGAGCGCCCAGGTCGGCATCAGCTGTGTCGGACAGAGGGGACGGGAATCCACAAGCTTAACACGACGGGCAGACAGATGGACGGGTGCACCCTCTCGAGGTCGTATGTATGCGCGAATTGTTTCGAGGCCGTTCGGTGAATGTGACGGAATACGCGAATGGAGGTGTACGAAGGTGATAAAATGCACGCCCTCACTCACCCCGGATGGGAGCAGGGTCGGCTGCCTCACGCACGACGACCGCGAGGGGCGGTAAGCCCGTAGCGCCAGCTTCTGCAGTGAACAGTAGTCACAGTCGCGCACACACCGTAGATCAACAAGTGGCAATACGTAGAGTATTCCGCGACGCCTAACCTGACAGGAGGCTGAGCGCGTCCGATCGACACACAGACCAGCAGCCGCGACCCGTGCAAACCCACGGGTACGTACAGGTCGCAAAACACAGCAGCGGCACGGGCAACTCGCAGCTGTGCCCTCACAGACATACCCGCCATAGGAGTGTCCGAGACGGTAGCCCCGGTCGTGGGTACGTCGGGACTTCCAGCAGATGTAGAAGTACAGAAATACCAACGCCGGAAGGATGCGGGCAAAGTACGTGGGACCAGGATTGTCAGTCCGATAGTGACGTATCTACGTTTCCCGTTCGGCCCGCCCCCCCACCGTTCCCCGTCTGTGAGCCCCGTCGGCTGACCCCGTCTTTCAACAAGAAGGAATCACACCTGTATCAGACGGCGATGCATACGCACCACCGCCCTGAACGATTTCACCAGCCGCGTTTCCTTGTAACGTCTCCTGCAGCTGCCGTACACCAGCGGCGCCAGTGCGGTCATGGAGGAACGTGCTCCGCAGTACGCCGGCGACCTCCGGATCTGTAGGACCGATCGCGGAGCGCAGCAGTGCCTCAGGTACCTGTGCAACACATCCCATACGCTCGTACTCCTGCAGAGCATCTTCATCCACCGCGAGCTCATCCTCATCGTTGTGTTGAAGAAAGCGCACCCAGGCGACGATGACGTGTCCTCGCACTTTAACGCCAGGCGCACGGCGCACGCGATCCAGCAAGTCCTGCCGGTCTCGGACCTGGTCCACGCACACCACAGTGAACGCACCTGCCAAATCCGCAATGCGCGCAGGCAGCTGGCCGCGTAGCATATTGGGGTCGGGGTTGACGACCGCGATACCATGCGACTGAACGGCACACGGGAAGACCTGGGGGGGACGGCCCGTGAGATGCACAATCAGCAGCTGCTGCATCAGACGGCCCCGCCCCAAAAGCTGACTTTCCACAAACGTGGGTGTAGGCAGCGGGTCGCCCAGGTGATTGACAGACGGCACGTCGCCCGGATCGAGACGCGCCAGAGCCGCTTCAGGCACTCGGCGTGCTGCAATGAGAGCGGCGACAGGCGGACATCAGTTAAGCAAACTCGAATGGCAATATAGGCGGCTCGATGAATCAGAGGCGTTCATGTTCCCCTAAACGGGCCGGAGAAGGTCCTCACCCGCCAGTGCCTTCTCGCAAAAGGCGCAGATAACGAATCGCTCGGAGCCACCATCGCCGCGGAACACGGTCCGATTCGGCAAGTCCGCATCAAGGCGCATGCAAAACGGCACCTCCACACTCCGCGGATCGTCAAAGCAAGGTCGCGGCTGCACCCGTGGTGGATATGGCCACAACTCCGATGGCAGCTGCACCGGGGCCGTGCCCTCTGCACCACCCGTCGATGAATCCGACTCGTCAGCCCCATCGACACCACCATCACTGTCAACTGCCACCGCATCCTCATCCACGAATGCCGCGGGATGGGCGTCAGCGCTGGCACCTGCAGTACTGCCGCGCTCGGATCTGCCGACACGATACCGTGCCGGTAAAACCGGATCCGGCGGCGGTGGTGCAACACCTTGGGTGGTGCAGGGCATGCGCCGCCAAGCCAGAGTACGCGCATGACGCGGCACGGCGCCTGTACACATGACGTCAGCGCGTAAGATGTCCACGTGGGGATGTCCACCCAAGCACGAAGCGCGGATTGGTCCTCCGAACACTGCTCCGAACAGACGGCACACACCCGGGAAGGCATGCGCCGACGCAGCGCGGCGGCCATGCTGGAAGCAAGCTGCAGGTGTTTCTCATATGGTACCTGCCGCTCCACCGGAAGTTGACCGCCAGGCAAGTCCTGCACACGCCCTTCCGGAATCACCCCAAGAAAATCAGGTGGTGCAGGGTGCTGACCCTCGTGCAAGCAGGGAAATCGCATGAGGTCCCGCAAACGCTCAAGCAAGCTAGCTTGCGGAAGCTGTATCCCACGTAACCGAGCACGGGCCTGCGCGTGCGCGGCCTCTGCAGCCCTGCACTCCGGGGTCTCGACGGGCAGCCGCTCGTGCAGCGGTGTTACGCCGCTGTTCCGCAGCCCTGCACTCCGGATCTCGACGGGCAGCCGCTCGTGCAGCGGTGTTACGCCGCTGTTCCGCAGCCCTGCGCTCCGGATCTTGACGCGCAACCGCTCGCGCAGCAGCGTCACGCTCCTGCTCCGCAGCCGCGCGCTCCGGATCGAGACGCGCAACCGCTCGCGCAGCAGCGTCACGCTCCTGCTCCGCAGCCGCGCGCTCCGGATCGAGACGAGCATCCCGCATCCGTGCTGCATCCGCGCTGAGCTGCACGCACGACGCACTCGTCCCTCTGAAACCTCTGAAATGGAAACCGCCGGCCAGTGTACCCAGACGCTCCCGACTACGCACCTCGGACTGCGGCGCCGCACAGAGCGAAGTGGCAAGCGCGGACCTCTGCCCGTCAGCGACGTCACGCCCCTGCTCCGCAGCCCTGCGCTCCGGATCGAGACGAGCTTCCCGCATCCGTATTGCATCCGCGCTGAGCTGCACGCTCGACGCACTCGTACCTCTCAAATGGAAACCGCCGGCCAGTGTACCCAGGCGCTCGCGACCGCGAGCCTCGGCCCGCCGAGGCGAATCATCATTTATTCGGTCCGTCATAACTGATGGGAGCCGTCTCTAAACGAACCGACGGCCGGGCCAACGAAGGGACGAACCGACGAGGAACGATCCGACAACTGTAAAGAGCCCAAGTCCAGGAAAAGAGAACGTTAAGAGAAAGAAATCGAACGGATATATATATATATATATATCCGCGACCACGATGCATATGATACCTGGGGCGAGCCGACGCACGCAAAGAAGGCCGTACGCCTTTCAAAAAGCCACACATTTTGCGCAAACAACGTTGGACGGGACGCGCACCGGCGTTGGATGACCGCGTCATCCAACGCCGGAAGGTTCGAATATATGGCTATCAAATATGTATGGGTATATATCAATCCGGTCCGACTACAATATTACAAGTATGTATAGCGAACCGCGCACCCGGAGATGCGTCGAGTCGCACCGCGATCGCTCAGCGAGAACCATCCGGTGACGACCGGAATCGAACCCGCGACCTCGCCTTTTACGCCGCGATGTCTTAAGCGCGCGCGGAGCTCCGAAACCCGAGAACGACGGCCCGAAAAACGCGAGTTTCCAGAAACCCGAACAGACAGACGGACGGACAACGAAAAATCGGGGTAAGGTCTCCGTTCCGACGACGGAACGACTATCGTCGTTCACGTCTATGTCGGAACTACGACGACAAGGCCCCCCCCCCCAAAAAACGGCGTAAGGTCTCCGTTCCAACGACGGAACGACTAACGTCGTTCACGTCTAACGTCGGAACTACGACAACTACGACAACGTCGTTCACGTCTAATGTCGGAACTACGACGACGGCGTAAGGTCTCCGTTCCGACGACGGAACGACTATTCCGGACAGACGGACAACGACCCCCCCCCCAAAAAAAACGGCGTAAGGTCTCCGTTCCGACGACGGAACGACTAATGTCGTTCACGTCTAACGTCGGAACTACGACGATATCCAGATCCACTGCAAAGGACTCCCAACACACACACACACACACACACACACACACATGATCATTCCCATTGTGGTCAGCCAACAACTAGATGTGCACATCAGATCATCATGGCCTGTTTATCAATGACTTGATACACATTCCTCATAAGCATGCCAAGCTGAACCAGCAAGCCAACAATGATGGAACAGAGGAGTACACCACAACCAAGCAACCAGCAGGGCAAGCAGGCCAAGCCCACCTGCCTGCCTGCCTGCCTGTAATATCCTGGGGTATCTCATGGGACGTAGCCAAGGTTGGCCAGTTGTCTGCTGGCATCCTTCGATCAAAAGCCTTTGCTGTAGGTGGATATAACAGAGATACAACACTGCCAATGACATCCCATTTAGTGAGAAAGCCTGACAGACAGATAGACAGATAGGCAGATAGACAGACAGACAGATAGACAGACAGAAAGAGAGGGAGAGAGAGAACCCACATGGACAGGGGCATCCAACATGGAATATGTGCAACCAGCAGGGAGAAGAAATGGCAGGTAGGGGGCCTGCTGTTGTATACTTCTTGCTGCTCGCACATAGATTATGCAACAACCAAGCTTGTGCAATCAAGTGCGCAATTAATACAGATGCACCAAATCGAGGATAGCAAACACTTTGCTGTGGTGCAAATGTACAATCCAAGGACAGAACAATGCAGAACATTATGCAGAACAATGCAGAACATTATATATTAGATGCGGTTATCAGAGCCGTTCCTAGGCAATCATCCTCTGACCAATGTAACTCTCGGTGCTCGGGCCTATCCAAGAAATCCAGCCAGGAATAGTACATAATAAGATGTAAGCTCCATGAAGAATGGCTTGGCTAGCTTAAAGATATTGGGATATTCATTCATCCATTGATGACACAGGCCACTAATGTGTATAGCATAACATTCTCACAATAATGACAGTTTGCAGTACACATCCAGTACACATCCACAGAGATCTCATATCTGCATCAGTTTGACCAGAAATTGAACACTCTTGCGTGATTCGCATGCGGCAGGTATCTATATTTTATAAGCCATTATGGCAGCAATGCAATGCTCTGTATGTTGCTCATGCATAAAGGTGCATGCTATGCCCATGCGTGTGTTTCCATGGCTAATGCGTCACCTGCCTCACGGATACCATCGCTCCGTGATTCCAAGGTATGAGTGTGATCTCACGTGACCAGTCGTCAAGTGCACACGATCCTCATTCGTTATTAACTATTAACATATGTGCGCAGATGCATGGTATCCCATGCATATTAGACCATCCACAACCAAGTTGTCAGGTTGCTGTATGCGCAATCTAGCTATATTAAACATCCATAGCTTGCATCTCACCTGGGTGCACAACCACGGCAACAAACAGTGAGCTGCACCAGCCGAGAATCGAACTCGGGTCTGGTCCGTGGCAAGGACCTATGCTACCACTATACCACTGGTGCTGTACAATGTCAGTACACACCCACAACACACACAGATCTGCACCACCACACACATCATATCCAGATCCACTGCAAAGGACTCCCAACACACACACACACACACACACACACACACACACACACACACACACACACACACACACACACACACACACACACACACACACACACACACACACACACACACACACACACACACACACACACACACACACCCACACACACACACACACACACACACACACACACACACACACACACACACACACACACACACACACACACACACACACACACACACACACACACATGATCATTCCCATTGTGGTCAGCCAACAACTAGATGTGCACATCAGATCATCATGGCCTGTTTATCAATGACTTGATACACATTCCTCATAAGCATGCCAAGCTGAACCAGCAAGCCAACAATGATGGAACAGAGGAGTACACCACAACCAAGCAACCAGCAGGGCAAGCAGGCCAAGCCCACCTGCCTGCCTGCCTGCCTGTAATATCCTGGGGTATCTCATGGGACGTAGCCAAGGTTGGCCAGTTGTCTGCTGGCATCCTTTCGATCAAAAGCCTTTGCTGTAGGTGGATATAACAGAGATACAACACTGCCAATGACATCCCATTTAGTGAGAAAGCCTGACAGACAGATAGACAGATAGGCAGATAGACAGACAGACAGATAGACAGACAGAAAGAGAGGGAGAGAGAGAACCCACATGGACAGGGGCATCCAACATGGAATATGTGCAACCAGCAGGGAGAAGAAATGGCAGGTAGGGGGCCTGCTGTTGTATACTTCTTGCTGCTCGCACATAGATTATGCAACAACCAAGCTTGTGCAATCAAGTGCGCAATTAATACAGATGCACCAAATCGAGGATAGCAAACACTTTGCTGTGGTGCAAATGTACAATCCAAGGACAGAACAATGCAGAACATTATGCAGAACAATGCAGAACATTATATATTAGATGCGGTTATCAGAGCCATTCCTAGGCAATCATCCTCTGACCAATGTAACTCTCGGTGCTCGGGCCTATCCAAGAAATCCAGCCAGGAATAGTACATAATAAGATGTAAGCTCCATGAAGAATGGCTTGGCTAGCTTAAAGATATTGGGATATTCATTCATCCATTGATGACACAGGCCACTAATGTGTATAGCATAAACATTCTCACAATAATGACAGTTTGCAGTACACATCCAGTACACATCCACAGAGATCTCATATCTGCATCAGTTTGACCAGAAATTGAACACTCTTGCGTGATTCGCATGCGGCAGGTATCTATATTTTATAAGCCATTATGGCAGCAATGCAATGCTCTGTATGTTGCTCATGCATAAAGGTGCATGCTATGCCCATGCGTGTGTTTCCATGGCTAATGCGTCACCTGCCTCACGGATACCATCGCTCCGTGATTCCAAGGTATGAGTGTGATCTCACGTGACCAGTCGTCAAGTGCACACGATCCTCATTCGTTATTAACTATTAACATATGTGCGCAGATGCATGGTATCCCATGCATATTAGACCATCCACAACCAGGTTGTCAGGTTGCTGTATGCGCAATCTAGCTATATTAAAACATCCATAGCTTGCATCTCACCTGGGTGCACAACCACGGCAACAAACAGTGAGCTGCACCAGCCGAGAATCGAACTCGGGTCTGGTCCGTGGCAAGGACCTATGCTACCACTATACCACTGGTGCTGTACAATGTCAGTACACACCCACAACACACACAGATCTGCACCACCACACACATCATATCCAGATCCACTGCAAAGGACTCCCAACACACACACACACACACACACACACACACACACACACACACACACACACACACACACACACACACACACACCACACACACACACACACACACACACACACACACACACATGATCATTCCCATTGTGGTCAGCCAACAACTAGATGTGCACATCAGATCATCATGGCCTGTTTATCAATGACTTGATACACATTCCTCATAAGCATGCCAAGCTGAACCAGCAAGCCAACAATGATGGAACAGAGGAGTACACCACAACCAAGCAACCAGCAGGGCAAGCAGGCCAAGCCCACCTGCCTGCCTGCCTGCCTGTAATATCCTGGGGTATCTCATGGGACGTAGCCAAGGTTGGCCAGTTGTCTGCTGGCATCCTTTCGATCAAAAGCCTTTGCTGTAGGTGGATATAACAGAGATACAACACTGCCAATGACATCCCATTTAGTGAGAAAGCCTGACAGACAGATAGACAGATAGGCAGATAGACAGACAGACAGATAGACAGACAGAAAGAGAGGGAGAGAGAGAACCCACATGGACAGGGGCATCCAACATGGAATATGTGCAACCAGCAGGGAGAAGAAATGGCAGGTAGGGGGCCTGCTGTTGTATACTTCTTGCTGCTCGCACATAGATTATGCAACAACCAAGCTTGTGCAATCAAGTGCGCAATTAATACAGATGCACCAAATCGAGGATAGCAAACACTTTGCTGTGGTGCAAATGTACAATCCAAGGACAGAACAATGCAGAACATTATGCAGAACAATGCAGAACATTATATATTAGATGCGGTTATCAGAGCCATTCCTAGGCAATCATCCTCTGACCAATGTAACTCTCGGTGCTCGGGCCTATCCAAGAAATCCAGCCAGGAATAGTACATAATAAGATGTAAGCTCCATGAAGAATGGCTTGGCTAGCTTAAAGATATTGGGATATTCATTCATCCATTGATGACACAGGCCACTAATGTGTATAGCATAACATTCTCACAATAATGACAGTTTGCAGTACACATCCAGTACACATCCACAGAGATCTCATATCTGCATCAGTTTGACCAGAAATTGAACACTCTTGCGTGATTCGCATGCGGCAGGTATCTATATTTTATAAGCCATTATGGCAGCAATGCAATGCTCTGTATGTTGCTCATGCATAAAGGTGCATGCTATGCCCATGCGTGTGTTTCCATGGCTAATGCGTCACCTGCCTCACGGATACCATCGCTCCGTGATTCCAAGGTATGAGTGTGATCTCACGTGACCAGTCGTCAAGTGCACACGATCCTCATTCGTTATTAACTATTAACATATGTGCGCAGATGCATGGTATCCCATGCATATTAGACCATCCACAACCAGGTTGTCAGGTTGCTGTATGCGCAATCTAGCTATATTAAAACATCCATAGCTTGCATCTCACCTGGGTGCACAACCACGGCAACAAACAGTGAGCTGCACCAGCCGAGAATCGAACTCGGGTCTGGGTCCGTGGCAAGGACCTATGCTACCACTATACCACTGGTGCTGTACAATGTCAGTACACACCCACAACACACACAGATCTGCACCACCACACACATCATATCCAGATCCACTGCAAAGGACTCCCAACACACACACACACACACACACACACAACACACACACAACACACACACACACACACACACACCACACACACACACACACACAACACACACACACACACACACAAACACACACACACACACACACACACACACACACACACACACACACACACACACACACACACACACACACACACACACACACACACACACACACACACACACACACACACACACACACACACACACACACACACATGATCATTCCCATTGTGGTCAGCCAACAACTAGATGTGCACATCAGATCATCATGGCCTGTTTATCAATGACTTGATACACATTCCTCATAAGCATGCCAAGCTGAACCAGCAAGCCAACAATGATGGAACAGAGGAGTACACCACAACCAAGCAACCAGCAGGGCAAGCAGGCCAAGCCCACCTGCCTGCCTGCCTGCCTGTAATATCCTGGGGTATCTCATGGGACGTAGCCAAGGTTGGCCAGTTGTCTGCTGGCATCCTTTCGATCAAAAGCCTTTGCTGTAGGTGGATATAACAGAGATACAACACTGCCAATGACATCCCATTTAGTGAGAAAGCCTGACAGACAGATAGACAGATAGGCAGATAGACAGACAGACAGATAGACAGACAGAAAGAGAGGGAGAGAGAGAACCCACATGGACAGGGGCATCCAACATGGAATATGTGCAACCAGCAGGGAGAAGAAATGGCAGGTAGGGGGCCTGCTGTTGTATACTTCTTGCTGCTCGCACATAGATTATGCAACAACCAAGCTTGTGCAATCAAGTGCGCAATTAATACAGATGCACCAAATCGAGGATAGCAAACACTTTGCTGTGGTGCAAATGTACAATCCAAGGACAGAACAATGCAGAACATTATGCAGAACAATGCAGAACATTATATATTAGATGCGGTTATCAGAGCCATTCCTAGGCAATCATCCTCTGACCAATGTAACTCTCGGTGCTCGGGCCTATCCAAGAAATCCAGCCAGGAATAGTACATAATAAGATGTAAGCTCCATGAAGAATGGCTTGGCTAGCTTAAAGATATTGGGATATTCATTCATCCATTGATGACACAGGCCACTAATGTGTATAGCATAACATTCTCACAATAATGACAGTTTGCAGTACACATCCAGTACACATCCACAGAGATCTCATATCTGCATCAGTTTGACCAGAAATTGAACACTCTTGCGTGATTCGCATGCGGCAGGTATCTATATTTTATAAGCCATTATGGCAGCAATGCAATGCTCTGTATGTTGCTCATGCATAAAGGTGCATGCTATGCCCATGCGTGTGTTTCCATGGCTAATGCGTCACCTGCCTCACGGATACCATCGCTCCGTGATTCCAAGGTATGAGTGTGATCTCACGTGACCAGTCGTCAAGTGCACACGATCCTCATTCGTTATTAACTATTAACATATGTGCGCAGATGCATGGTATCCCATGCATATTAGACCATCCACAACCAGGTTGTCAGGTTGCTGTATGCGCAATCTAGCTATATTAAAACATCCATAGCTTGCATCTCACCTGGGTGCACAACCACGGCAACAAACAGTGAGCTGCACCAGCCGAGAATCGAACTCGGGTCTGGTCCGTGGCAAGGACCTATGCTACCACTATACCACTGGTGCTGTACAATGTCAGTACACACCCACAACACACACAGATCTGCACCACCACACACATCATATCCAGATCCACTGCAAAGGACTCCCAACACACACACACACACACACACACACACACACACACACACACACACACACACACACACACACACACACACACACACACACACACACACACACAACACACACACACACATGATCATTCCCATTGTGGTCAGCCAACAACTAGATGTGCACATCAGATCATCATGGCCTGTTTATCAATGACTTGATACACATTCCTCATAAGCATGCCAAGCTGAACCAGCAAGCCAACAATGATGGAACAGAGGAGTACACCACAACCAAGCAACCAGCAGGGCAAGCAGGCCAAGCCCACCTGCCTGCCTGCCTGCCTGTAATATCCTGGGGTATCTCATGGGACGTAGCCAAGGTTGGCCAGTTGTCTGCTGGCATCCTTTCGATCAAAAGCCTTTGCTGTAGGTGGATATAACAGAGATACAACACTGCCAATGACATCCCATTTAGTGAGAAAGCCTGACAGACAGATAGACAGATAGGCAGATAGACAGACAGACAGATAGACAGACAGAAAGAGAGGGAGAGAGAGAACCCACATGGACAGGGGCATCCAACATGGAATATGTGCAACCAGCAGGGAGAAGAAATGGCAGGTAGGGGGCCTGCTGTTGTATACTTCTTGCTGCTCGCACATAGATTATGCAACAACCAAGCTTGTGCAATCAAGTGCGCAATTAATACAGATGCACCAAATCGAGGATAGCAACACTTTGCTGTGGTGCAAATGTACAATCCAAGGACAGAAACAATGCAGAACATTATGCAGAACAATGCAGAAACATTATATATTAGATGCGGTTATCAGAGCCATTCCTAGGCAATCATCCTCTGACCAAATGTAACTCTCGGTGCTCGGGCCTATCCAAGAAATCCAGCCAGGAATAGTACATAATAAGATGTAAGCTCCATGAAGAATGGCTTGGCTAGCTTAAAGATATTGGGATATTCATTCATCCATTGATGACACAGGCCACTAATGTGTATAGCATAACATTCTCACAATAATGACAGTTTGCAGTACACATCCAGTACACATCCACAGAGATCTCATATCTGCATCAGTTTGACCAGAAATTGAACACTCTTGCGTGATTCGCATGCGGCAGGTATCTATATTTTATAAGCCATTATGGCAGCAATGCAATGCTCTGTATGTTGCTCATGCATAAAGGTGCATGCTATGCCCATGCGTGTGTTTCCATGGCTAATGCGTCACCTGCCTCACGGATACCATCGCTCCGTGATTCCAAGTATGAGTGTGATCTCACGTGACCAGTCGTCAAGTGCACACGAGTCCTCATTCGTTATTAACTATTAACATATGTGCGCAGATGCATGGTATCCCATGCATATTAGACCATCCACAACCAGGTTGTCAGGTTGCTGTATGCGCAATCTAGCTATATTAAAACATCCATAGCTTGCAATCTCACCTGGGTGCACAACACGGCAACAACCAGTGAGCTGCACCAGCGAGAATCGACTAGGGTCTGGTCCGTGGCAAGGACTATGCTACCACTATACCACCTGGTGTTACCATTCAGTACACACCCCACAACACACACAGAGTCTGCACCACCACACACATCATATCCAGATCCACTGCAAAGGACTCCCAACACACACACACATCACACACACAAACACACACACACACACACACACACACCACATCACACACACACACAACACACCACACACACACACACACACACACACACACACACACCACACACACACACACACACACACAACACACACACACACACACACACACACACACACACACACCACAACACACACACCACACCACACACACACACACACCACACACACACACACACACACACACACACACACACACACACACACACACACACACACACACACACACACACACACACACACACACACACACACACACACACACAAACACACACACACATGATCATTCCCATTGTGGTCAGCCAACAACTAGATGTGCACATCAGATCATCATGGCCTGTTTATCAATGACTTGATACACATTCCTCATAAGCCTGCCAAGCTGAACCAGCAAGCCAACAATGAATGGAACAGAGGAGTACACCACAACCAAGCAACCAGCAGGGCAAGCAGGCCAAGCCCACTGCCTGCCTGCCTGCCTGTAATATCCTGGGGTATCTCATGGGACGTAGCCAAGGTTGGCCAGTTGTCTGCTGGCATCCTTTCGATCAAAAGCCTTTGCTGTAGGTGGATATAACAGAGATACAACACTGCCAATGACATCCCATTTAGTGAGAAAGCCTGACAGACAGATAGACAGATAGGCAGATAGACAGACAGACAGATAGACAGACAGAAAGGAGGGAGAGAGAGAACCCACATGGACAGGGGCATCCAACATGGAATATGTGCAACCAGCAGGGAGAAGAAATGGCAGGTAGGGGGCCTGCTGTTGTATACTTCTTGCTGCTCGCACATAGATTATGCAACAACCAAGCTTGTGCAATCAAGTGCGCATTAATACAGATGCACCAAATCGAGGATAGCAAACACTTTGCTGTGGTGCAAATGTACAATCCAAGGACAGAACAATGCAGAACATTATGCAGAACAATGCAGAACATTATATTAGATGCGGTTATCAGAGCCGTTCCTAGGCAATCATCCTCTGACCAATGTAACTCTCGGTGCTCGGGCCTATCCAAGAAATCCAGCCAGGAATAGTACATAATAAGATGTAAGCTCCATGAAGAATGGCTTGGCTAGCTTAAAGATATTGGGATATTCATTCATCCATTGATGACACAGGCCACTAATGTGTATAGCATAACATTCTCACAATAATGACAGTTTGCAGTACACATCCAGTACACATCCACAGAGATCTCATATCTGCATCAGTTTGACCAGAAATTGAACACTCTTGCGTGATTCGCATGCGGCAGGTATCTATATTTTATAAGCCATTATGGCAGCAATGCAATGCTCTGTATGTTGCTCATGCATAAAGGTGCATGCTATGCCCATGCGTGTGTTTCCATGGCTAATGTCACCTGCCTCACGGATACCATCGCTCCGATTCCAAGGTATGAGTGTGATCTCACGTGACCAGTCGTCAAGTGCACACGATCCTCATTCGTTATTAACTATTAACATATGTGCGCAGATGCATGGTATCCCATGCATATTAGACCATCCACAACCAGGTTGTCAGGTTGCTGTATGCGCAATCTAGCTATATTAAAACATCCATAGCTTGCATCTCACCTGGGTGCACAACCACGGCAACAAACAGTGAGCTGCACCAGCCGAGAATCGAACTCGGGTCTGGTCCGTGGCAAGGACCTATGCTACCACTATACCACTGGTGCTGTACAATGTCAGTACACACCCACAACACACACAGATCTGCACCACCACACATCTATCCAGATCCACTGCAAAGGACTCCCAACACACACACACACACACACACACACACACACACACACACACACACACACACACACACACACACACACACACACACACACACACACACACACCACACACACACACACACACACACCACACACACACACACACACACACACACACATGATCATTCCCATTGTGGTCAGCCAACAACTAGATGTGCACATCAGATCATGGCCTGTTTATCAATGACTTGATACACATTCCTCATAAGCATGCCAAGCTGAACCAGCAAGCCAACAATGATGGAACAGAGGAGTACACAAACCAAGCAACCAGCAGGGCAAGCAGGCCAAGCCCACCTGCCTGCCTGCCTGCCTGTAATATCCTGGGGTATCTCATGGGACGTAGCCAAGGTTGGCCAGTTGTCTGCTGGCATCCTTTCGATCAAAAGCCTTTGCTGTAGGTGGATATAACAGAGATACAACACTGCCAATGACATCCCATTTAGTGAGAAAGCCTGACAGACAGATAGACAGATAGGCAGATAGACAGACAGACAGATAGACAGACAGAAAGAGGGGAGAGAGAGAACCCACATGGACAGGGGCATCCAACATGGAATATGTGCAACCAGCAGGGAGAAGAAATGGCAGGTAGGGGGCCTGCTGTTGTATACTTCTTGCTGCTCGCACATAGATTATGCAACAACCAAGCTTGTGCAATCAAGTGCGCAATTAATACAGATGCACCAAATCGAGGATAGCAAACACTTTGCTGTGGTGCAAATGTACAATCCAAGGACAGAACAATGCAGAACATTATGCAGAACAATGCAGAACATTATATATTAGATGCGGTTATCAGAGCCGTTCCTAGGCAATCATCCTCTGACCAATGTAACTCTCGGTGCCGGGCCTCTCCAAGAAATCCAGCCAGGAATAGTACATAATAAGATGTAAGCTCCATGAAGAATGGCTTGGCTAGCTTAAAGATATTGGGATATTCATTCATCCATTGATGACACAGGCCACTAATGTGTATAGCATAACATTCTCACAATAATGACAGTTTGCAGTACACATCCCGTCCATTATCCAGTCAGCCACATCCACAGAGATTCATCTTCATCAGTTTGACCAGAAATTGAACACTCTTGCGTGATTCGCATGCGGCAGGTATCTATATTTTATAAGCCATTATGGCAGCAATGCAATGCTCTGTATGTTGCTCATGCATAAAGGTGCATGCTATGCCCATGCGTGTGTTTCCATGGCTAATGCGTCACCTGCCTCACGGATACCATCGCTCCGTGATTCCAAGGTATGAGTGTGATCTCACGTGACCAGTCGTCAAGTGCACACGATCCTCATTCGTTATTAACTATAACATATGTGCGCAGATGCATGGTATCCCATGCATATTAGACCATCCACAACCAGGTTGTCAGGTGCTGTATGCGCAATCTAGCTATATTAAACATCCATAGCTTGCATCTCACCTGGGTGCACAACCACGGCAAAAAACAGTGAGCTGCACCAGCCGAGAATCGAACTCGGGTCTGGTCCGTGGCAAGGACCTATGCTACCACTATACCACTGGTGCTGTACAATGTCAGTACACACCCACAACACACACAGATCTGCACCACCACACACATCATATCCAGATCCACTGCAAAGGACTCCCAACACACAC